>OY982529.1:3600000-4200000 GCA_963859965.1 Ceramica pisi
TTATTTAACACTTTAAGCACAAATGTACAGAGGCGGACTTAATGACACAGGCATTCTCTACCAGTCAACCTTTGGGTGATGAAGAGAAAAATAGTGGTAGATGCAATATTGAGAACAGAGTAAAGCTTCAAACTCGAAACGAGTTGGCGAGCAGCGAGCAGCGAGTAAAAAGTTTCGACAGTTGTGTCGCTCGGCTTAAAGGCACTCCTTTTGTTTGACGGAAAATTACGTGCAATACGCGCTCGGACCCGTACGGTAAGTAGAAATTACCGCTGGTTGGTGAGTTTATTTTTATTTATTTATTTATTTCAAAAAGTGTGGTACAGTCTGCAGTTACAAGAGATAGAATAACCAATTTATAAGATAATACAAATGCGACTCCTGGCGTCCTAGTTAGGTTACATAGTAACCTGTATTAAGGTTCGCCAGCCCAAGTTCCCATGATAGGATTTGAAGATTACAAAGAGACTGCCAAGGAGAGTGATTTTATTATACAAATTAAAGATTAAAAATTAAATTAAAATTGAAATTAAAAGTGTGAAGTGTGAGTTCTAACCGCCAAGCGTGCATCATCGAGCGAGTGTCACTGAGCGAGTACAATATTTGATAGCTCTTGTTGCTGCGATCAGGTTTTAGTAAGAGCCGCTCGCTGGCAGTGCGAACAGCCAGCTATCGACTATGAATGTATGTGTCTCTTTTACTCACACGACATTTTATCTTTTGTCCCTTTCCTCAGCGAGCAAATGATAGATGGCTAATCGCTTCTTAGCCGGCGGTGAGACAAGTGACTTAGTTTGCTATTAACTTTTATTCTATTATATAAGATTACTATATTGAAAGCCTTTGTATAGAGTTAAACTGCCACTTTTATACTTGAGTCAAAAGTTACCTAACCATTGAGAAATTATTCCTTAATAATTTTGTAGTGTTTCAACTGCAATCATGGCGCTGGCATCATTTGGACTTGGTGGCAATGTCATCATGATTCTGTAACGAAAAAGAGATTGTACTGTGCATCTTGTATGATCCAGTTACTTCCATGGCATCGGCATACCACAGTAGAACAGGCTTAACGTCAAAGGACCCTGATCGCGGATGCTGGAGGTAGCGTGTCTTCACAGGGGCCATCTCCACGAGCGAGAGAATCGCGGCGATATTATCGTCGTGCCACGCCTTTCTATAACAACTCTATGAACGTGTCTCCACACGGCGATATTATCGCGGCGATTCGATGTATGAAAAAACGTCAACTCGCCGCGATTCTCTCGCTCGTGGAGACGGTCCCTAAGACTACCGAGCGTAGTGCGAGCGCTACTATTTGCACCATCAGCTCTTACTCCTAAGTTAGAGTTTAACTTGCGTATGTACAATGGTTGTGTGCAGTTGTATTGTTATGTGCAAAGCCTGACGGAATGAGAATATCGTGTAGGGTTACGTAATTAATGAGCAACGTAACCGTTGAGTGCATTATTGGGTCGTACTTGAGTACAATGTTATGTTCGATGTTTGTTTTCTGGGTGGTATATTTCTAATGCAACAGATCGTCGTAATATGCGCGCATGATGACTTTGTCTTGTCTATAGTGAGTTCATCGTGTGCGCTACAAGCAACCACTGGCAGCGGGGACCAGCCTCAGGGCCCCTTGGCCCCAAGTCCCAAGCTCCTCGCTGTCTCTGATCTTTCACCAGCTAATGGATGTTGGCGACGCAACGTCGAACATATTCGTACATATTCGTCACTCTGCACAACTGCCGCTTGTGTGACACTGGAGAGGTCCAGTGGCAGGAGATGAGCTGAAGGACTGACAGGAAATCATGCAAATACAGAGGGAAATTAAAGTTATATTGTATGCTGCATGAAAATGAGCAGTGTTACACCATATAGGATGTTAAACAAGTCGCAAATTAGAAAAATCAAAAAACCCGACAGCCAAACCTTTATGGACGAAAAATGGTTTCTAATTGAATTTCTGCCCAAAGAAGAACACGTTTGACGATTTCTTATCCTTAAAAAAAGGTTTAAAGTTATAATTTTAAGACCGACATGAGTAGAGAATCAAAGAACACAAGAGAACGTTAAAACGATGTCTTAAGTATTTTCAAATTATTTAATTTTCACACATTACAATACACTTACATTAACAGTACAATACAATACAACACAATACGGACGATTACATATGGACAAAACGATACACAAACACATATTTTATTTGGGGAACCCAAGTTTTGTTAATTAATATTTTTATTTATTTATTTTATGTTTATGAAAAACAAGAACGATTACACGGACACATTGACACTCGAGTTAAACTTATCAATAACATTTGTAGGTGAATTATCAGTAGGTAATGTTACAGTGACATAGAACAGTAGAAGTTCTGAAATCCCTTTAAACGAAATGACGATTCTGAGAAATGAAATGCCCCGTTGAATTAAAAAGTTGTTTTCTTAATGAGTTCTCGAAATACACTAGTCATACGTAATTACAAACACCAGAACCGTCAAAAATACCCATTAAAAAGAACTCTGTTTATTCTGGTACTTAGAATTTTCTTAAATATTTCTTGCCCGTTGTGAATGCTGGTTAATATGGTATTTGTTAGTGCTCGTACAAATATATACAGAAATGTCTTCGAAATTCACATAGTTCAGCGTCTGAACCGGGTAGAGAAGATTGTGTTACTGAACTCTATGAACGCTATTTTCTCCATCCGATTCAAATTCGATACAGATTATATACCCATGATCAGAAGCACATTGTTATCGTTCAGATCAGATAAACAAGACAACAACAAAATCAACGCCACCAGCAACAACATCAAGTTCAAACAAAAGACGAACGCGTCGAATAGAAATAAAATGCAAAAGAAATAAAAAGTCTTTACATTGCGATACTTGTGAGAAACCAGTTTGAGGGAAATGTATAAAACATACAGTAAAAAAACCATAATTCTAGGTAAGACTCGAAAGTCTAAGTCTTCAGATGTAGGTATGTAAAAATATCTACATAAATAGTTTTATTGCAAGCATTAATGGCGATCCATGACTTCAACGATAAGAATGTACAAGGATTGTGACTTCACTACCTATACATTTTGAGACAGGTCGAAAAAAATAAATTATAAAATATTTGCTGTGGAAATCTAAGTCATTTCTCCTTGGAATTCCTTATAGCCAGCTTTCTTGGCAAATTATTTACTTTTGTATCCTAAAAACCCTTTAGAGTTCTTGTCACTACAACACTACCATCCAAAAAAAAAAACTTTGACCCCTATACCTCCTCGTTACAAAGTTCATTGAACTCTAACAGGTCTGTGCCAGGTCTAGCGAAGCTGAATAGGAGATAGTTCTTGGAGACTCGAAACGATAGCATCTTCAGGTTCGGTGTGATGCGAACTGTTGCCAGCTTTATCGTGTCCTGGTTAGGGTAGACCTTCGTTGGAACCTTTAGGCATTTTGGGGGACTGCATTGGCTGCCTCTGAAACTGGATAAAGAGATTTGTTAGTATTGTGTTTAAGTTTAGGCCGCGGACACGAACTCTTTGACCGCGCCGCTGGTCCCGTCACATCCTCGGCGAGACCTTAGTGATGTGATCTCCGATAATACGTTACCGAACACCCATAGTAAGCACAGAACAAAAATTTCTAAAAACAAGTGTACAAAGGCTGCACATTTTTTGGCTGTCATCTTAGTGCTGTTTTCCTATAAATACTGAGCCATAGAGAACCATTGGTAACAGAAACCTTCGCCTTCGCTTCGGCCTTAAAGACCCGTCCACCGCAGGGCGGAGAACATCCATGTAGATTTACACCCCTTTACAAAAAATAAGGAGCGTAGGAAGGCATATGAAAAAAAGCAGTGCGTGAAGTTATGTTGTTTTTGATGATCATCACTATGACTGCATATTATAAAAAGTCAAAGTCCTCCGCCGCGTCTGACTGTCTGTCTTTTCGCGATAAACTCAAAAAATACTGCACCGATTTTCATGCTGTATTCACCAATGGATAGAGTGGTTCTCGACGAAGAATTTAGTATATAATCAAGCGGGTGAAGCTGCGGACATCAGCTAGTGAGTTATAATAAATCACAGGTTTCTTTTCAGAACTATATTTCTTTCTTTTTTCTTTTCTAGGTAAATGTCGAGGCTATAACCGACACGACTTTCACATGCTGAAAAATTAAAAATGCCAAACAGACTATTTAATCTGAAAACGGCAAAATAAATAACCAAACAAGTGGAATAAGAACCATTCATAGTACTTAACTGGAAAACCAATAATCGATTGCAATGAATCGTTACACACAAAGGTAGGTATAATCAAAATTGAATTCATACCGAAAACGTAAAATTTAATACGAAACCAGTGCAATATGAATTCAGTAAAATGTTTCGCTTACCATACAGTGTAAATTCTTTTGAGTGCACCAGAAATTTTGATATTCATGTTGAAATTTTGAACAGGGTGATTGGAAAATTGAATGTCAAATGAAATCTTTCAATATCAGCGGAATGGAATTTAAAAATTTTGACGTGTCTGTGGAAGGTGCGGGGAGGTTTTAATGCTGGGTTTTTGTCTATTGAGATTATGTTAGAGGTTTGATTTCTTGTTGATATTATTTTACTGTACTTTACATTTACATTATGTTTTAAGTTACGAATACATATAAGTACAAAAGAAAAAATTAAAAAGAGTGCTCAAAGGGCTATGACCCCGTCCACATCGCTGTCTAAGGGATTGTTAATTATTTTTAATTGAGGGTAGTTTATTAACACTGTTTTCATTTTATAAGAATGGCTAATACTTCCGATCATTATGGAGTTTGTTTCATTGCAATAGTCATTCAGTTGAAAAGTTACACAGTTTCCTTTGCACTGGGTTCACAGATGTGAACAAACTTTTAAAAAATCGATTCAAAAACTATTCGATTTTTTTTTTCTATTCTCTGTATACTTTTTCATTTTTTTAAGTTTCTTGAGTGTACATAAATAAATAAAAAAAATAATAAAAAAAAAAAAACGATTTTTTAATACGTTTCCCGTCGGTAAAATAAGGTATAGTTCCCCTCATTTTCGTATGTGCACATTATAAAGACCCACACTGTAGACCCTTGCGGATCTTAGGACCTATAGGTACGTGAATTTTGAGTAACTTTTAGTGGTTTGACACTTTTGAAGTTCTTTTTTCTGGTTTGATGAATTGAGAGTCCTTAATGATTAGAAAGCTACAACCTAGGGGCCTTAAAAGGCCGCTTTAGGAGAATCATAATATGAATCACACAATAATCTGTCAAATTTCATTTTCATCTGTATCGCTAACGCGTTAGGTTTTTTTTGCCATACTTATTACTGGAATCAAAAGTAGCTCACAATTTAGGACCCATTAGTTTAAATGTTAATATATAATCCGTGATGCTTGGCAACTGGGCTTAACCCAGTTGTATGTGTCCCTTGGTGCCTATTGGCCTAGCTCTAATCTGTCTCCTGCTTGATATGGAGGGAAGTGCAAATTATATTTATTTTTCCTACTCATCCGCTGTACTCTTCTGATTAATTTCGTTGCGGGATCCAAGACAGTTGAATCGTTTCTCCGGGACTCGTTGGGTTTCATTAACTCGGCGTTTTTCTAGTGGCTGCCACTGTTGATTCTGGCTTTCAGGAGTTGCAGTGGTTGGGAATGTGTGGCGGGGCGCTTGTCCCAAAAAAAAAATAACGCATTAGGTTCAAGGTTGATTGGCTGTTTAGACCCGATGGAGGTCTCTATGTCAAGAGTCGAAAATAAACTTCTAGACAAGCGTGCTCTATTGTCGATCACATCATTGCTTTCTATCATATGAGAGAGAGTTTAAAAGCGAGCCTATCAAAATTAAAACCGGCCAAATGCGAGTCGAACTCACATACAAAGGGTTGCGTACGAAAAATCATGTTTGTTGTATGGGAGCTCCCTTCAATATTTATTTTAATTGTAATTTATTTGAATCTATACTAATATTACATAGCTGAAGAGTTTGTTTGTTTGTTTATTTGCTTGAACGCGCTTATCTCGGGAACTACTGGTCCGATTTCAAAAATGATTTCAGTGTTAGATAGCCCATTTATCGCGGAAGGCTATATATGTAGGTTTTCTCGATAAATGGGCTAGGCTATATACTAGGCTAGTTTGTATAATTTTGTGTCAATAAAGATTTTAATAATTTATTTGTAATTTATACAGTCCATCTACTACGGTTTTTAAAATATAGCCCGCTGAAAGACGAACGTACGTACGGTACGCGGAGACTTAGTAATAGGGTTCCTTTGGTTCTCTTAGGATACGGAACCCTGATAAAAAGGATGGGAGTTTTGGAAAAGCTCGTCATTTTACAACGTCGTCAGCGTCACTCTTATCTTTCTAAAGCCCAGTACGTCATATTTACGCCCACATTCCTGTACTGATTTGCAAAAAACTTTTTAAGTGGTTAGATGGAAAGTTTCCCGGTCTTACGACGCGTTCGCCCGGATTCTTGCCCACCCTTCTCTCATAATTCATCCCTCCCAGTGGCAAGTTTAAACTCACCTTAATGCTGCTTTATTGTTGAGATTTTTGCGTCCAGACGGTTCTTTATTGCATGCAATTGATTATGTTTTTTTTTTTTATTTAATTTACTGCCAGACCTAATTATTGTGGTGTTTACCGCGTGGATTAAGAACCCGGTTTTTTCTTCTTTTCTTATATTTAGTTTAGAAAATTGCGATGGGATTATTCTCAGATTTTTTAAGGATGTGTGTGTGTTTGTCTAGAGGTTGATGGCGATCGATCTATCTCGTGCTCAGTGTAGAGCGCTAGTTCTTGGTACGACTCCCAGGTCGGTAAAAGTGTTTAGCTTGGAGTCTAAACAGGCTGGTTGATAAGAATATTCTAGTCTTTTATTAAATCGATGTTCTAGAAGACAAACGTGCTAAGTTGCAAAATTTTGATTTTTTTAACATTTAAATGCCAAATGTATGAAAATGCTCTTCTAATACATTTGGCATTTAAATGTAAACAAAGCACATTAATTGTCTTCTAGACCATTGAAATTAAGTTGAAATTGCTATGTTAAAACCTTTTTTATTTGAGACTAGCTGGTCCGTGCAACGTCGTTTGCGTAACATTTTTCATTACTGCTCCGCTCCTATTAGTCTTAAAATAATAAATAATAAGCTTTATTGTTCCTTACACATAGTTTACATTAATTCTAAACATTATTTGTAGTGTTAGTACTATACTTATTCTAGTTTGTTAGTATAAATGTTATTAAACTGCGCTACCGCGTTTTGTTGTAAGGACCGCTCTGGCGGTGAAAGCCTCCTCCATTTCCTTCCATTTCGCTCTGTCTCTTGCCAGTCTACTCCATGTATTTCCCACTGTGGCAACTATGTCATCACTCCATCTTTTGAATGGCCTTCCTTTCCATCTTTTCTTGTGGATAGGGTACCAATTAGTGACAATTCTGGACCATTTGTTCCCTGGTGATCTTTGGACATGCCCAGCCCATTTTCATTTTTGGGTCATTATGGTTTTTGCTATGTCTTTTACTTTGGTAATTTTCCTGACGTCTTCATTTCTCACTTTATCGCTTAGCTTAAGGCCCAGGAGACTCTTTTCCATGCTATTTTGGCACACTTTGACCTTATGAGTCTGTTTTGTTGACAAAGGTCAAGTTTGGGAAGCGTAAGTGAGACAGGGTTCTAAACATGTCTGCATAGCTTTAGTTTTCAGTGTAACTGGTAGATTACTCTTGAATACCTCCTTGATTGCCCAATACTTGTTCCAGGTTATTTTGATAATAACCTGGAACAAGTATTGGGCAATGAAGGAGGTATTCAGTATTAGTCTTAGCGTGATGATATGTAGCCTATAGCCTTCCTCGATAAATGGGCTATATAACACTGAAATAATTTTTCAAATTGGACCTGTAGTTCCTGAGATTAGCGCGTTCAACCAAACAAACAAACTCTTCTGCTTTATAATATTAGTATAGATGTGGGTATAGCTTAGGGAAGTACACTTTTGCGAAAAGAAGGAAAAACTATACAAGAAAATTACCCCACGGCTATGTGAAAACCATATTCTTGCAAAAAAAACGTGCGTAGTCTCTCCGTGTTCCGCGGTGGGCCACGCTTCAGTTGTAAATAGTCGTGGACATGTAGCGTGTACTGCAGTGGAAACGTAGACCCATGTTGTCAAACAATTGAACTATCCGTAATATCTCTTCATAGATACCCACCAAAAAATTAATTAATAAACATTTTACACTACTGGAAAATGTAGAGGATCGTGATAAATTTTCGTTTTTGAAATAATGACATCAAAATGTAGGTGGGTTAATGACCGTTATTGCAAAATTATATGGCATCTACCATAGATATTTGTTCTAAAGTTACGACATATCAATCAGTGAGTTAAAGATATTGAATAGAAGGTATAGTGACGGATCAAATTTTAAAGGACTTCTACACCATTGGGTACAGATTTGATGCCCGGACGCAACAAATGTTGGACAAGAATCGGTCTCTCTTGAACAACTCTGTTTTTGATCTTTCCGGCCGTGTTACAATACAGACGAAAATCTTCCAGAGACAGGCTCGATTGAAAGGAAACAGACGTTTGCTTGTGTTTTTAGAGTTCTGGGCCCTCTATATGGAAAAACGGAACCTTTATAGGATCACTCGGTCTGTCCATTTAGGTACATTTGTCACATTCGATTGTCTCCGAATCTACTGGACAAATTCAGTTGAAATTAGGCAAAAATAACATAACCTTGTTTCACCCCGTGTGTGTGAAAATGAGGTCACTTTTTTGAGGAAAAAATTGAAAACATAAAAAAAAGTTTTTTTTCAAAAATACCGTGCCGTTTGAAAGAAAGTTACATGTTAACTTTGACACATAGTACTTTTACGCGTAAATTATCGAACTAATATGGGTGAATTTGGAAGAGCCTTGAACCTTGGAGAAGGTTATAGACTACTTTAATTCGAACGAAACCGCAGACAAAAACTAGTGAAAAGTAATATAATACACGTATGAGGAGCCCGTGGTTGAATAATAACAACCACATGGCTTGATCTTCCAGGTTAAGCAACACTTGCCGAGGTCGGTCTGTGGACGGGTAACCATCTTAACATACCGAGACTCCTCCGTGCCTCAGACAGCACGTTAATCCGTTGGTGCCGGCTGTCATTTGTAGATCTTTGGCAGATGTACGAATGGTCAAAAGCCAGAAAATCTGACTCCAGTCTTGCCAAGAAGTACCGTGTTACCCAGTTAATGGATTGTGGAGGTCTAGTAGGCAGCCGCTTTACGTAAAATACTGGTATTCAACTGGATCTGGTTTGACGGGAAGCCGACCCCAATATAGGTAGAAAAGCAAGGCCTTTGAGGCACGTGTATCATCCGTTTATGACTCGTAAGCTGAAGCAGATCAGGCAATAAAACAAAATGCTAAAATCCTATTTATCATACGCTACCAGTCGGATTACGGATCTATCGTAATATTCACTTTACGACCGAAGCAGTAAAAGTTATGACATTAATAATATAATTAACTTACGTTAGTACTTATTACAGTCATAATTTTAACTCTCGTAAAATGTGTAGCAAGAGTTTCCCCTTTATTAGGAAAATACATCGTAAAGATTTTTGTCACAGATTTTATTCATACTCGCAAAGGTAGTATGTTATGTAATCAACGTGGAAATAATATTTTTAGCACACTTACTCGCAAACTGGCTACTACCCAAGCGATTTTAGGCACGTGATTAAATATTTGTCGCACTCGTGTGAAATGTCTTTCGGCCCCATAGCGGCTCGCTTTAGGTTCTGACGTCTATCGCACTTCAGCTGCAATGCAACAACAAGCCTACTTACGATTAAATGTATGATAACAATAATTAAGATCTGCTTTTCTTAACTTCTGGAAAGTCACAGATTTTATAGTTTGAACACACGTAGCTAAATTATAACAGCCGCACGGGTGATCGTGCCTCGCATGTGAAGCACAAAAAAATGCCAAAGGTTGACTGGTAGAGAATGCTTTGTTCCACTAAGTCCGCCCATGTAACACAATTGTGCATAAAGTTTAAACAAATAAATAAATGAAGTCGTTGGTCCCGGCAGTCATTTTCTGGATTTTGGCAATCGTCACTGATTGTCAAAAGCCAGAAAATCTGACTCCAGTCTTGCCAAGAAGTGCAGAGTTGCCAGTTAATGCGTTCGGGGGGTCTGAATCCGGTTATACTGGAAGTTGACCCCAATTTAGTTGGGAAAAGGCTAGGCAGATGATGAGTGCGGATGACTAAAGTGCCTAAAAATATGTCCCATAAATCTACTTTTGATTTTATGGCTTATACTTAAAAGGAGATTCACAAAAGATTACTTTACCTTCATAATAGGCTCAAAATATCTTCACAGACTTACCTAAGTCTTAAAATAACCCAATATTCAAAAAGACAAAACCAACTTTCTCCCACTAATTTCTTAGGTAGAGTTTATAATAATTGTTCATTATTAGCGAAATTCACTCCGACTAAACATAACCTAATTTCGAAGTCGGCACAAATTTTCACAATTAAACTTTTGAGTAATCCTTTGATGTGTTTCGTGGAAGACCAAAAACTAATTTTGAAACCGTGGAAAAGGCTTACCAACCTACATTTTTGTGATGAAATGCGGCCCAGAGTGGTGGAAATTACGACGAGGAGGGAAATGTGTACCTTTTTAATCCATCTCGTAATAGTAAAGAATTAAGTTTGTTTGAAATAGAAGAATTTTTGGCATGTAATTAAGATTTGACTAAGCTTGTGGATGCTCGCAGCGTAGTTAGTAATCTACGATTGCTTAAAATAATATCCTTAAAACATTAATCATTGTATGAATAGAAAGGCAGTGCCTGTTCGATGAATAATTACAGTTTAATTAAACATTTTACCAGCCCACATAAAGCCCAAAAACTTTTACCAACCACATGCGTTTAGAGCTATTGATGAGTCCCCTCGCCGTTAAGTAAATGATAGTTGAAACGCTCTATTCGCCCGATCGCTAGCCCGCTTGGTAATCTTGTGCTTAAGCCCCTAATCCTCGGCGCGTTTTGCTTCTAGATATTTTAAGGTAGCAGCCATAGTACTACAAGTTTACGCGATTTTGCTTACACGGTTTTTACTAAGGCATTCCTAGTGATGAGGTCAAAGTTGAATTTTTCAAACGAGTTATGTGTAATAAAATTATGAGTTTCTCTATTTGGTTACATTTTATTTATTTTTGTTACCTCATAACTCCGTATTTATGAGCTGATTTGAAAAAAATAATATTGTATTTTTTTATGTGAAAGGATTAATACTTTCCTTTTGGTTCTATAGAAATTTAATCAAAATCGGTTCAGTAGTTTTCAATCGAAATAGCTGAAAAAAAAGAAAATGTCGTTCAAGTAAACGAAATCACGTTTTTGGTTTCCGGTGACTTTCCAGTTGTTGTTAGGTGTGTGGTGCCACTAAAAACAGAAAATAATAAAACCATAAAACCTTTAAAACCATAAAATACAACTAACATTCAAATAAAAATAATAGTAGTAGTTGTAGGTGTAGTAAGTAATTGCTACTACTACTAATTAAAAATGCCTTTGAATGTGGATTTCTATTCATAGGAATCACAAAATTCTACATAATATTTATAGTAATCCCATGTATTATGAGTACCATGTGTAGCATGAATGAACTTTACGCTGAACTCTCTCAAAGCATACCTGTATCGGTAATTAGGTAAACTATTTGCCTAAACGTTGTCTACCAGGTCGGGGCTTATATCATCACTAGCTGACCCGCGCAACTTCGTCTGCGTCACATTTTCCATTACTGCTCCGCTCCTTTTTGTCTTAGCGTGATGATATATATCATATATCCTGCCTCGATACATGGGCTATCTAACACTTAAAAACTTTGGGAATGTTGGATGAATTTCATTGTTAAAAATGAGCATAGATAGCTTATAATCATTTTATATATCTATAAAAATCTCGCGTCACAGAGTTTGTTATCAAACTCCTCCGAAATGCTTTTTTTGGGCTATTTTTAGGGTTCCGTAGCCAAATGGCAAAAACGGAACCCATAAAGATTCGTCATGTCTGTTTGTCTGTCCGTCCGTATGTCAAAGCCAATTTTCTCTGAAACTATAAGAACTATGCTGTTGAAATTTGGTAAAAATATGTATTCCGTGAACCGCATAAAGATTTTTACACAGAAATAGAAAAAAAAACAATAAATTTTGGGGGTCTACATCATTAGAACTGAAACTCAAATTTTTTTATTCATCAAACCCATACGTGTGGGGTATCTATGGATTGGTCTTCAAAACTGATATTGACGTTTCTAATATCATTTTTTTCTAAACTGAATAGTTTGCGCGAGAGACACTTCCAAAGTGGTAAAAGGTGTCCCCCTCCCCTTAACTTCTAAAATAAGAGAATGATAAAACTAAAAAAAATATATGATGTACATTACCATGTAAACTACCAGCGAAAATTGGTTTGAACGAGATCTAGTAAGTAGTTTTTTTTTAATACTTCATAAATCGTAAATGGCAACTTCTGCTTATACATAATATGTATAAGCAGAAGACCTACTGGTTTGTACGGAACCATCGGTGCGCGAGTCCGACTCGCACTTGGCCGATTTTTTTATATAGCAAACAACGTTGGCCTGGTCAGCTAGTATCTTTATAAGTTTAGTAATAAATCCGTAGTAGAATCAGATTGATCATTATAAGTAACTACCTCGTTGATGTACAACGTGAAATTGTTCGCCAGGAGGGCAAACATTGCCAAATCAAACACTTTGAATAATAGCGAAAAATGCTCAAAGGAGTCTTATAGGCCTAAACGTGAGGTAGGCCCATTAGGCCTGATTTGAAAAAAAAAAAAAAGTTCTTACGTTGCAGAACGGACGTTATCAGCGTCATTCACAGCCCGACTTTGCCTACTGCTGAGCATAGCCCTTTTCTTGTGCCAATCCCCACGTTCCTGTGCCAAACTCATTCAGGTTCTACCTGCGATGGCAACTATGTCATTCGCCCATCTCGCCACCGACGAACGGTTGGAGAACGGACGTACAGTTATTCTAATTAAATAACATAAATAAGAACTCGGACAGATCGCATGTTGTGTCTGTGGCAACAAGGCTCCCACACAGCATAATGCTTTATTTTATTTTTTTAGGGATTGGAAATCATCCAATGACTCCTACCGCTCTGTAGCGGGAGGGAGTGTCAGCCTTCTACTGACTAAAACCCATCCATGTTCCGTCATTGCACTTTGTGTTCCGGAGCCACGGTGTCTCTTGCGAATAATCCCGTGACTCCGGCAGGCGTCGGCCCTTTCGGGCCCCTCTGTGCGCGCGTGGAACACTAACGCGCCGTCGACACGGCCTGTCGTCACTACACGGACGGACGGCGAGCCACCCATAGCTCGCCGTCAACAGGCCCGCGCCTTCGGTGGCCGGAGGTCACCAGGTGGTGGCCCCCGACGCCCGCGGCGTCTACCACGGCGGCCGGGACGAGAGGGTCTCCTCTCCCTCTCCGCCACCTCCTTCGCTAGCATGACTGCTTCGCAGAAGGAGGCAACGGCGTCCCATTCCGTCTCGCTCCGGACCATGGCTTGGACCAGGGCCGGACGCGAGAGGTCGCCGCCGATCGCCGCTTCGAGGACACACACCTGCACAGTGTGCTCCACCGTGTCCTCCGGACGATCCTCGCAGTGGTGACACCCGGGCGTTTTCTCCCGCCCGATTCGGTGCAGGAACCTCCCGAAACATCCATGTCCGGTGAGGACCTGCGTCAGGCGGAAGGTGAGGAGGCCGTGGCGCCTCTCAAGCCACTCCTCAAAGAGGGGACTTATCGCCACTATCGTAGCCATGGGCAATTTTTTATAACTTGTAAAATGTGCTTAAAATCAGTACACCATTGTTTTATTCTTTGGGGAATATGTAGCTATATTTATAGACACAAGTAAAAAGCCAATAAATAATTCCAGCAGATAACAATCGTTACCAGCAAGATACTACTTCAAAATTAATCCCCCAGTATCAATTCAATCGCCGTCTCCACTAGTGTGTGTCCTTCCTAACTAACATACCTCGCGACTCTCCCAGCGGACATCGGTCACGCGCCAAACTTTGTCTCTATTGAAATTCGGAATAATAGATCTCTTCGCCTAGCTGCGGCCCTGGTACAATGTGGTTGGATGTAACATAGATGTATGTAGATGTGTTTGTTTAAGGAATTGTGTTTGATTGGGTCCATATTGGCTCACCTAAAGTTCTTTACCCGAAATTGTTCTTCCTAACGATTTGTAATCCGAATGATCACTCTTCCTAAAATTTTTTATCCTAGAGTTTTCATTCATACTATTTGTAGTGTTACCGGCGATGTTCATAACACTCATGTTTCCGAAAATTGTAATTAATAATATCATTAATGTAAATATATTTAAACTCCTACTGTTTTTTATTATAACGCTTTAATCCCTAAACATAATTACCATAATATAGAAAAATTTCGCGACCAATTTCGAGGTAGCGCTCGCTTCGCTCGCTCGGCTCGTGCTTAGTTGGTCACAGTTCTAACCTAGCCTAACCTATGGATATCTTTGCAGGTACACACCGCTATAAATAAAATAAAAAGAAATCAAAACAAAAAAGATATGACTTTGATAGTGTAAAAGATGGAACATTGAGAAAATATAGGAAAACGAATAAAAGTATAATAGATGTTTATTGCTACTGACATTATGAAGTTGAATGCTTCGGAATATGAACATTAGAGACAGAATAGTTCAGAATTGTGATTGTTAGGTTGAAAAATGTTAAGAATAACATTTTCGGATTTCCAATAATCGGAGTTGAAAATTTAGGTGAACTTTGGCGCACCCTGTTTGATTGAATGGTTCATGAATTCTTGGAAATTGTGACCAGCGGGTCTCAAAAGGCCACTTTCGTAGAATCATAATATTCACCAAACAACAATAAAACGGGTAGGGTGGATGGGCTTTTTAGACCCCCAGGAAACTTACTAAACGACCTTACTAAGGGAATTATGAATACTACCCATGTAGCGCCAATATACCTGATGTGTAGATATGTGTGCTGCGGTCTTGCTTCACTGTGGTTGGAAGTAACGTAGATGCGGTTTTTTTAGGCATTTAAAATTAAATTTATTGGAATTTTTCAATTTTTAATTCATTGACGTATTTTTTTTTTTTTAATTTAATTTGTAAAATTCAATTTACTGTTTGTTTATTATTTATTAAATTTGTTATTCAATTGATTGATGTTATGATTTCTGTGTTAATTGAGTTATAGTTACCTGAATAAATGAATCCATCCAAAGGTTGTCTTGAAAAGATCGCTCTCAGTGATAAGGCCGCCCATTGTGTCACCCTATGTAATGTTTTCTTCATCTATTTTTTCTGTTACTTATATGGTGTACATAATAAAGAGTATTCTATTCTATTCTATTGATTTATTAAAGAGCTGTGATTGACATGGATCGTTCAGATTTTAGTCAGTAGGACCAGAGACAATGTTTGTGTTCGCATCGACATACCAAGAACAAAATTTCTCATTTTCGACAGATTGCGATACAAAAACCGTAGGTGGCCTTCTGATGTTTCATGAATTATTGCTAATTGTGAACTGACAATCTTGAGTGCCGTTTATGTAGCGCTAATAACTCTATGTGTGCGTTTAATTCGAAAGCAAAAAGCCTTGGTTAACCTTTTGACTTTTTTTACATTGATTTTGTTTTTATTTTTACAAAAAAATCCTATTCAATAGCTGCAGTTATGGCAGATTTGAAATATTACTAGAAAAATCCTGAAATATAATTTTTGAAATTTCTGGCGAACATGATTCGATAAAATGTGCGCTTGAAAATAAAATTCATTTTGACGTACTTAATCCTAACATAAATCCTATTTATTAACTCCTGGAATTGCTATAAACCTATTTATTTTATGTAGCATATTACCTATTTATGTTTTGTGATTTTCTGTATAATATTTACACAAAATATGACAGCTATTTTATTTTTAAGCAGAACTGGGCGTAGTTACCGTAATATTTTTTACCGAGAATTTCAATATTGTTGTTGATTTTATTATTTTTGTGTAACTGGAATCATAATTTTAGTCTCGAATTGGTATTTCCAGTTATTTTCAGTTCGTTTCGGTAAAAAATTTGGTTATTGGTCTGTAGTTATAAGAGGTGATATTTGTAACATTTTGTTTGAAAAAAAAAAAAAAACATGAATCTAAAAGTACCTACAATATGATTTTTTTTTTCTACACTTCAGTACAAAAACTTCAATACAGAAACTAGTGTTCCATTTAATATGTATTTATAGAATTAAATTGGTACCATTAAATGACTTAATTGGCTGATTAATGCCAGTAGTAATCCTATCTAATATTATAAACGCGGACGTTGTTTGTTCAATACGCTTTCACGCCTTAACCGCTGAACCAATTTTGATGAATTTGGGTAAAAAAAATTATGAGAAAATTTGAACGCGAGAAAAAACCATACACAAAAGCGAGTTCCAGAATACATGGAATAGGTGCTTATTTTTATGAATATCGCACAAAGATTTGCTACAACACCGTAGCCAGCGGCGTAGCACTAACCGCTACGGCGTAGCAAACTTGTAGACCTTCATCTTTAGGATCCATCTTGAATTTGGTCAAGAGTTAGGAACTCTCTACTTCATAACGATCGCTCTAAGCTCAAATAACTGGGCGCCTGACCTCCGGAACCACAATCTATCCGTCTACAATTCACCTCAGCTTGTCGTTACAATGGATAGTTATACCAAACAATTATAATTGGAGGTCTATGCGACGTTAGACGGTTGAGATTCAGTGACATTCTAAATCGATTACAGAAGAACCAGAGTAGGTGAATAAATTTCTTGATTAAGAGAATAGTATGTTTGAATGATTGATCTACAATTTAAAATACAAACACGACGTAGTCTAAAGAGAAAACGTTCATGAAAAATTCCAGACTACAAACTGTGATTGCTCGTAGGCTTGGGCACAGTATTTTGATTAATTAGCTACAAATACAATATTTTTCATACCACCTGCACGAAAACTTCAAATGATTTGCCATGTAAACCTAACCTAAAGTATGTCATTCTAACTCGCGAGCGGCTCCCGTCCACCTCCGCTGCTAGGTGCAGCGAGCGCAGTCAAAGTGCTTTCCGAATTCAATCGCATTATTGCCCGGCCGGGTTATAATGAAATTGAGCACAATATTATTACCTGGCGGTGGGCTGGAGCCACAGTTTCGGACGCGTGACCTGCATCCTTAACTGTCTGTTTTCATGGCTAGAGCACAATTCATTTTCTCGCAGTAGGTGTGAAAAGTAAAGTATGCTCCTCAGGGTTAAAGGTGTATTTTGCTTGGGCTAGCATGAATCCCTCGATGCATGCAGGATTATTGTATTAACTCCCTCTCTTCGCTCGTGAGTTAAACTTTAAACTATGCTCGGGAGTTAACTCTCGAATCCATCATTGTGTTCGGGATTCAATATAACGCCCATGTCATAAGACACTATTTTATCCACTAATTTCATAATCTACTATTATTAACGCTCAATTTGAAAAGTGGTTATCTCGCAACAAAGGGGGCTATAATGCCCACTTTCAAAAAGAGAACAGAGGGATTAAAATGTGGCCAGGCCAACCAACCACTGAGACAAGACCCAGATCGAATAACATATCCGTTCATGAAGTCCTATACTGCGTCTCTCCGTCCAATTTTCATAAAATCGCAACAAACACACTAAATCCACTAAGTTTTATAACATAATAAATTAAGCATTTTTATTTTGAAATTGTCAAAAAAAGGGGAAATAGGAAGCAGAATTTAATACGAAAGACTTTAATTTTTAATAAATTCGCTACTTACGGTATAATCTGTGACTATGAGATATGGTTGACCTTTTGCTCTTGCTTATTCACTGGCAAAAGCGCACCGCTTAAATCTGTATTCAATTCTAGGTATTTGCTCCGGCTAATTGGAACGATACGTTTATCTAAACTAGGTGGGTCGGACCTGGTTAGTAGCTCAGTTGTGCAGTTATATGAAGAGGAGAATACTGTGTCATGACAGGTAAGAGCAGGTAGATTACTTTTACGAATAATTGTGAAAAGCTTTGAGTTTATTTATTGAGAGGAAACCGGATAAAATCATTGTGAGTTTTGCAATGATTGCCATAAACAATTTTGAGTAGTAATATAAATGTGATATTGTAAAAATACTGATGTAGTTAAATAATTAAACAATACAATGGTAAATTAAGGTGTTTGAAATAACAATTATCAGTTATGTCGAAAACAAGACGCGTTCAACCCTCAGAATTTTAAAAATCATGCAAAATGATTTTTTCATATGCATAATGAAATATTTAGTAGTTTAAATACGTTCATCAGAGATGAAGTTGTAAAACTTCAAAGATTAAAATTAGAAAGAGAAGTCCGATGTGAATTTTGACGTAAAAGTCCACGATGCCTAAATAGCTGCCATAGAAAACAGCGTTTTCGCGAGAGGGACAGATATATTTGTAAAACATTTATATCTTGTTTGTTATTCAAGTAATTTTGATTCTATTTTCACTGTTAGTATTATTATTTTTGTATAGTTTTTGATAAACTGTATAGATAATAAATACTTTTTTCATGCATATTCCCTATTTAACTCAGTAACTTATGGATCCTTAACAAAAACCTTACCTGCCTTTTAACATCTATTTGCAAAAAAGCCGCCATATGTACTTTACAACAATAAGTAAATGCTATTACAACTGTAAGTTCAATTAAATACGTCGCAACTGTAGGGGGATAAAAGCCTGCAATAGTGTTCTAACCACAGAACACGGAATCTGTGGACCTACGCCCAATCGTTGTTATTGTTTCTGAAAACATAAATATAGTTCCAACTTATTATTGTATTCAGTAACTTAACAGTTCTAAGGAAAATGATGTTGCCATGCTTATTATTTATTTTAAAGATGAGAAATATTCAATTTACTCCTTCTACTCTGGGAGTAAGGCAGTGTTAGACTCTTATGGACTAAAACAAACTTTTGCGTTCCAGGGCCGCGGTGACTCTTTCTAACAAATTTCGCAACTGTTCTCTGTCAGGCATTGACCCTAGCAGGCCACGTCTGTTATGCTAACATCTCTTTGTTCATGCTTCAACTAAAGGTGTTGTTGTAATTATAAGCAATATTGGTCGATTGTGACGTCATAAAATATATTTTTTTCTTTTTTCACCTTATTTATAACATTTTTTGTCTGGAATTGGTATCCCTCTAACTATTAAGTTACTGAAAACGATTATTGGTCCATTATTAAAATAACTCGAAGCTCAATTTCAGCTGTCACTGCCTCAGTCAGAATTGCAACGGTCAGTCAATTCAAAATCCTGGGTTTTGACAAAATGACAACACCATCTTTACCATAATTGGCCGCCGCATTTCCTCGTTGGTCTGTGGTTCCACGGAGGTAGAGCCTGGATTAGTAATCCATTTCATCTTAGTGCTAGGACCGCCTTTGTATTTTATGGGTGCCTTCATAAAATGTCACAATGATACCTCTTTGTAAAGTAAGCTTTGACTACATAACTTAATTGAAATATTCTATAGGGGAAGTGTTTTTGTTTCTTTGTGAGCATGCCATTAATTGGTTTGAACGAGATCTAGTAAGTAGTTTTTTTTAATACGTCAGAAATCGTAAACCGCAACTTTTGCTTATAATAAATACCTACAGGTTTGTACGGAACCCTCGGTGCGCGAGTCCTACTCGCACTTGGGCCGGTTTTTATTTATATTTAATTAATTATTTTCGAAAGACTTACAGACAGATATCATTGTAATGACAATAATAATATCTAAATTGTTAATAAATACTTATCGCTGTTGTAGTTTACCATAAAGTTAAAAGATTTAATGGGATTTGAATTTGTAGGCATTGCCACAACGGCAAAGTGAAAAAAATAAGGCTAGAACTATTATGTATTGAAAGTATCAGTAGTTATTTTTTTTTAATAAATAAAATAAATAACTAAAGAATTTCATAATTAAGGCACATATTCAAATTAAAATTATATTAAGACACAATAATAAATATAAAATCACAAAATTACAAATTACAACTAACTAATTAATTTATTTAATTTCATTTGTTCAATAAATTAAATTGTTAGTTATAATTTGTAATTTTATGATTTATAGAAATTAATAATTTATATTAAAATAAATAAATGCAATTATCCACTAAAAACTAAAAACACAATATAATATTATAATTAGCATCGCTTGGCACTCCGGTGGACGTCGAGCCAGTAGGTACCTTTGGATCGGACCGCACCAATCCTCACTGACGACCCTCAGTAGTTGATTGGCCGATTTTTCTAACCTGCTCAAAAACGATGCAATTCGCGAGCGAATAACAGATAAAAGTCTGTCATTCTCGCCTCAGCGAACATGCTTGACGCAAAATCCAAAGTTTAGTTTTTCAAAGAGCACTTATATCCACTAACAAGGGAATTTTTGGTTAACGAGATGGCAAAGGGCGTTTCACGTCTTCAGTGCAATTTAAAATCAAAACTAGTTTTATAGACACGTAAACCCTGGTTCACACCCACTAACCCAGTTTTATTACCCATTGGCAACACATGCACGTACCTAGATGAGTTTATGGCATTACCGCACCGTACGTCTATACGTAACCTGGCATGGAATACATTAAAAGTTGTGCGCTTTTTTAAGCGCTTAATTGGGTTATTTATTCAATATTATGAATGTACATCTAGTACCATTGGTCTCTAGTAGTAAGTTACACTTAAAACTACCTTTTGATGGTCTAATTTAGCAATAACAAACCAAAAAAAACTAATTGGCTTATTTCGTATCCCTTAAATAGTGAACTTGAAAAAATTATACACTGGACCAGCGTCTATATTTTTTGTGTGCTTTTGTAAATCGAAATTAACCTATAATTTTATTTTATAACTTTATAACTTAGACCTGTGGTCCTCCCAAAAAGGCGGAGGTTCTGAATTCGTTTATATTTTTTTTATTTTTTATGTTTGTTACCTCATAACTCCGTCTTTTATTAACCGATTTGAAAAAAATATTTTTATATGAAAGGATACTTGTCGAAATCGGTTAAGAAGTTTGTATTTTAAATCGAAATAGCTGGAATTCGTTTACTTGGACGACGGTTTTTGTCATCCAAGTAAACGAAATTGCGTATTTCGCTTGCCTGCGATTTTGCAGTGGTGTTGATAAGTGTGGTGTACCACTAAAAAGTGAGAAATGATTTTTTTTTACAAAAATACAACCGACTTTAAAAAAAAACACTACAAAGTAAAAAATAAATATTTCGGAAGTCGGTGTCGAAATACGATGAAAATAACTAAAATATCGACTTCCGAAATTAAAGTTCCGCCGCAAAACCTTCCAGGCTCTTCATCATAGGCCTGCCTTATCAGCAGCGTTCATCCTCAGGCACCCACTTTGTGGAGACCATAGCCCAGAGGCCATCGTGCCTAAAGCTGACGTATCCCATTTTAGCCTGGCAGCTTTTTTTTCCAACATCTATAGATCCCCTTTTTGAGCTCAGCGTGGCATTTTTAATCTGCACATTACCTATTGTATAAAATATTTGATAGAGAGAGCATCAGCCATAACAATAACAGTCACATTATTTTATCCAAAGCATAGCATACTCTTGTATTACTAATGAATTAGCTTTTCAAAGTAAAACCGATACCATTCAACATAATTCTCGTTAGTTGATTAGTACAATTTATTAGTGGAATAATCGGGATCCATAGAATACAAAATATTCAATGGAAGCTTGTTGGATCAAATGTGCTTTCTGAGTAATATCCATTTCAATTAAATATTATTATTGGAAAATAGTTTTAATAAAGTTTACTATTTTCAGCAGTTTCATTCGCGTCTAAGTTTTATTTCATAAAAATCTATTATCTAACTCTGTGCCAGAATTCATCAAAATCGTTTCAGCTATAATAAAGCTAAAGCGTAATATACACTTCAGCGTAACAAACAAACATTATCATATTAGTAAGGAATAGAATTCAACTAAAAAATCTAATAAATAATGTATAATATGTCACCGGAAAATGGCAGACTCCGTAAGATTGTAATAAATCTTGATTAGATTACAATTTCTCGATATATTATGAAAAAATCGATTTGCTTATTATATTATATAACTAGCTGACCCCCGCAACTTCGTTTGCGTGATATTTTCCATTAATTTTCCGCTCCTATTTGTCTTAGCGTGATGATATATAGCCTATAACCTTCCTCGATAAATGGGCTATCTAACACTGAAAGAATTTTTCAAATCGGACCAGTAGTTCCTGAGATTACCCCCTACTTACAAACTTACAAACATTTTTACCTCTTTATAATATTAGTATAGATGAAGTTATAAAGCTGCAAAGATTATAATTAGATAGAGAAGTCCGATATGAACTTTGACGTCAAAGTCCATGACGCCTATAGGTACAGCTGCCATAGAAAGATATATTCGCTTAAAATAAACATATCTCGTTGGTTTTTCGAGTAATTTTGATTTTATTTCCACTATTAGTATTGTATTTTTACATATTTTTAGATAAACTGTTTACATAATAAATATTTTTTTCATGCAAATTCCCTATTGCCACATTAGATGGCAACTTGCGGAATTTGTTCGAAAGTGTCATCGCCGCCCTGGAAGCGTAATACCAATATCTGTGTATGAACCAGCGCTCAAGGCGTTGAGCCGCAACATTATGCGTACCCGTTATAAGGATGTTATGATTTTCTAACGGACAAACTCTGTTACGAATTAACTCATGGTTACTGATTATATTTATAGAGTTTTGCATTCCCTTTCTGATATGCATACGTATATTACAACAGACACAAAAAGAAACTAAAATCATGAATGTTAAATATTTTTATTTAAAAATAAAGTAAGTACATAAAATAGTAAGAAAAAGTAATTATTAGTAGAGCTCAGTAGGTATTGTTTAGTGCTTTTTGCATTTGGTCTACTTAATTTTACACTTGCAGATAAACAATGACCTCGTTTTTTCTGCTTTGGTAGGGCAAAATAACAAGTGCCGAGGTCAATGTCATATGTTCAACTGACCGAAACAATAGCAAACGAATGCAATTTATGATGCAATATACTTGTCTCGCTCTAACTCACTCGATATTCGGCACAGATTTATTCCTAGACGCCTTTACAATCATGTTGCGGTACAGCGCATCTAAGGTATAGAAAAGTGTTGAGAGCGAACATGATTGTTGCAAACATGAGGGCCAAACTCTGTGCGGTAAAAACCAATCAACTAAAGGTGCTGGCTCGAAACAGGTTTGTATGCTTGTTTTCAAAATTGTGCAAGACAATGTCTGCGTACTATTCAGCACCATCCAGTGTTGGGTCATATACAGGGATTGGTTTTACGCGCCCTGGAATGCAAAGTGTATTTAGAGGAACACGAATGGGTTTTAGCCAGTAAAAGTCTGGCACTCCCTTTCACTCCAACCAGAGCGGAAAAAGTCATTTGAAGATTTCCCATCCTTAAAAAAATAAACAACGGGTTGCACTCCGGGAGTGCCGGCAGAAGTGAAAACTTGAACATTAACGTTGTGCATTTTTTAATCATTCGTCTTACGAATTTTCGATCAGGTCACGTGTCCTGACGCGAGTTTAAAATTTTATACCCATCCCAAGTAAAGTGTTCAACGGCGCTAAAGAAGTTTTCACTTCAAAAATAGATGGCGAAGCAGGTCGATGTTTCTTTATACCATTTTCTTTCTTAACGTCTAGCAAACCGAAAACTCAATATTTTTACCGTATTTTCTCTCAACATCGGGGCCAATGTATTGTAACATCACCATTATATATCCTCAAGGCATTGTCAGAGCTAAACAAATGTACCACAATGTATACCTATATATAAACGGCTATGAATGGGTGTCTATTGATCCTGCCATGGCATGGGTGTTAGGGTGGCTCCGTTCTAAATTTGTGTAAATCAATGAATTGGTACCTGTGTGCCGCAGAGATGGATCTTGATACTTGGGAGTTGGTAATAAAGGGTTATGATACTTTGTTTTGAGAAAACTTGTTAAGTGTTGATTTTCAAAAACGCTACTTTCGTTTTGAGTTTATCTTCGTGGTTACGTTTGCTTAGAGATGATCACGTGTTTGTCTTGTATATGTAAGGAACTTAGTAATCACTATCGTCACGACATATTATAGAACAAAGTCCTCCACCGCATCTGTCTGTCTGTTCGCGATAAACTCAAAAACTGCCACACCGATTTTCATGCTGTTTTCACCAATGGATAAAATGGTTGTCGAGGAAGGTTTAAGTATATTGTTTGTCGAGCGGGCAAAGCCGCGGCCATCAGATAGTGTGCCTTTAAATGCTCTATATGGGATTCTATGTGTTTTTCTGCTTGTTTTGCTACCTCTGATAACTTAATGACTGAAAGAATTTTGATGAGATTTGCCACACGGGTACACCTTACCTTGGTTATGGATATAGGATACTTTTATCCCGGAGTAAATCATTGTTTTACCAAAATATCGGTCTGTGAAGCGTCATTTCTGTCACTCTTTGCGCAAATACTCTATCTTTCTTTCAACACTTAATTCTTGTTATAAAACACTACAACCAAAAATCGCAAAGAAAATCACGTTACTAAAAACTCATCCACTAATCCTCAATTTCTAAAGACTAACAAAGTCGTCAATCCACATCGCGAAAATTACACGTAACACATTAGACACGCTTGACCGACATTCTTAATCACTCCGTCAAGTGCACCTTGGTCCTTATTCGGTCCCCTCCTCACCGTGACAGGGACCCTTGGGGCATATCACAAGATATCTGCTATATCTTCAGATATGTCTCAAGATAAATGTTTACCGCTGGAGCCGGTTGAGTGAGCGATTTTGTTTTGTTTTCCTGTTCTGTCAAGTTCGCAATTTTGATAAAGTTTTGTTTTGTTTTGTTATGAATTAGACTTGGTTTGGATGTTGTTTCTTTAGAAATATGGGAGAGTGGGTTTTTGGGGTAAGAAATGTTTAAATTACGAAAACTAGAAATTCAAAAGCGAAGTGTCTAAAAAAATTGGACGAAACAAACATCTACGAAATTGGATTATTTGACTTTTAAATTACACGTACAGCACATTTTAAAAGAACACGCTTTTTATTTAATGATTTTACTTAGAGAGTGTTAGTGAAGGATTTTCTTTGAAACCCATTTAATTTCTAAATTAATTCCTATTATTTTCAGCGTAGGAAGCGTAGATGTTATCATTTTCCATCAAGCATTCCACCAATGGTTTAAACATGGCATAGATAAAAGGACACTGTAATTTAAATACCAAGCTAAAATAATAAATATTCAAGGAAAAAAGAGGCTGTGTTTATAGAGCATCAAAAGGCCACTTGAATTAATTCTCGCAAACCGTCCCTGGCAACAGTGACGAGCTAGTCAGGAAGCGAGCACGTATATCGATCATACGCTTGCATTACATTCTGCCTACCTATGTTCCTACTATCTACGCCGCCATTTATAATATTACCCCTATTGATATGAGAGGACCATGGTTGCCACACGGGTCGATATTCTAGGTTTAGCAGCGCTTGCTGAGGTCAGACCGTGGATGGGTGAAAATTAATAACATACATTGTTACTAAGTTTTCTCCATGCCTCGGAGAGTACGTCAAGCCCGTGACTAGCATCATTACGGGCACATAGATGCCAGAAAATGTACACCAGTCTCGCCAAGAGGAGTATCGTGTTTTTCTCATCCACTTCCAGATTTTTGGTTTTAAACAAAAAACGGAAACTTTATAGGATCATTCGTGTGTCTGGCTGTCCATTTGTCACAGCCAGTTTTCTATATATTAAACCGATTCTGTTGATGTTTGGTATAAATATGGACTTCTGTGACTCAAATACGGATACGTTACCTATATGTAAATAAATAATTTTTTTAACGTGTGACATATCAATTGACCCATTCATTCACTGTTACTGATATTTTTTTCATAATTTTAAATTTTATGTTTTTGAAGTTACTAAGACATTAGACCAATAATGGCTTTCTCCCTTATCTCCAAAACTACGGAATCTAAATATTAAAAAAATGCTTATAGCAGTTCTATACCTAAAGATTACAGGAAAACCTTTAAGAAGTCGATAAAATAACATGTTAGAAAATAATTAAAATGGGTCGGAACCCTTTGAACGCGAGTCCTACTCGCACTTGTTAATACCAGTATTTTACATGAAAAGATAGCCTACCGAACACGAGAACCCAGTCACTGCCAATAAATTAATGAAATGTGTAAGAATGCGATCCTTAATACCGATGTCAGTGGCTAATTCTTTGTGGTCCAAAAAGGAATTCGACCAATTTCAACCCTGCGTGTTTTGACAGGGTCTATCTATAGCCCCGGGCGGCTTCATATCTATGGGATTGCATTCCTTCCCTCCGATATTAATTTGCGATGTTAATGTAATTCTGACAATTTCGCCTTTGTAACGTGTCTGCATGAAGCTGAATTAATTAATTAGTTTGATTGGATTTGGATTCGATTGTTGGATAGGTGTTTTAATGATTCGATGAGTGTGTGTTTTGACTGGTAAAGTTGACTGTGGTAAGCTAAATGTTTTAATATGATCACAAGTTACACGTTAAGGCCGTACCCTGAGCAAATAACCTTGAGCATTTTTTCCCTCAATAACAGCGCAAGAGATACAATAGCGAATGCGCTCAGAATGTTGAAAAAAATCGTTATAAAATCTAATTTTGGTCGTTTGAAAAAAATACTTCTACCAAAATGTTCATAATTAAATTGCCTATCCATTAGTGTAAGTACAAAATCAAAATAATCGTTAGTTTTCGAGAAGATGCATTTTTTCAGTATATTTTTCTCATTTCTGTGGTTTCGTTGTGAGGAGATTACTTTAAACATTATACTTAATAATAAAAAATAAAATCTACCATTTGAAGCCAAGATTATGTAGAAATTTAATGTATTTTTTATTAGTTGGTATTTCTTTTGGATAAAGAGTAGATAGCTCCAAAAAACTGCACAAAAAACGGCTAGCGCTGCGTTTTGCTCGGGGACGCGCCTTAATCTATATACTTATATTACAAAAACACATAAAAATGAATCACAATTTCCTGTGGTTAATCGCATCACGCGTGAATGTATTTTTTTGTTGTGTTTGTTACAGTCAGGAGAAGGTTCTTATGAACGAAAAAAAATGCAGCTGACGGGAGCTGCAGATGTCTGAAAATTAAGGCTTTTTTGAAAGTTTGCGATTGACATGCAAATGCGAAAGTTGTTTAAAAATAAGTATAATTGGCCCTCAGGTTAGTGCGTGTCAGGTTTTTACGGAAAGGGTTTCGAAAGACTCAAAATTTGTTAAGCTATTTTTAAACCACAACATCTTATAGGTTTTCAAAAAAGCTTAGTTTGGAAACTTAAATTTTTCCGTTTTTACCTCAAATATTGGCGCCATATTTTTCTTAATTATCTGCCGTTGCGGGTCCATCTTTGGGTCACATGAGTTCAATGTCAATAGAAAGAAATGAATTGGTCCAGCAGACTCCTGAATATAGACATACAGGCACACAAATTATCCTAAAGGTCATTTTTTTTTTTTTAGATTTTTTTCCTCTTGACTCTAGTCTGGGTCAGAGATGACAGAGACAAAGTCTACAATGGAGCGAGATTACCTAGAAGTAGCTTGTTCACTCTTACTTTAAAAAAAATAGGGTTGCAAACGTTTGGGAACAGACGCAGGCAGAGAGTTCCACTCCTTTGCTGTGCGCATTATGAATTTATTTTTTTTTAATGCAGAGGATTGGAACTATAACTATCCAGTGCAGCTTAGCAAAGTATTACTTCATAAAATATACAACTTAATCTCCTGAGAAATAAATTATTACTAAAGATAAGTGAATAGAAACAACATTCCTTTTGCATCAGAAATGTCCTGAACCATTTTTCATGATTCCATTTTGCCATCATTTACTGTTTGCGATTGCTCGGTATCATTAGAAAGATGCACTATTTCTATGGTTGTTACAACAGAAATTACTTTCAGATAGATTTTAGACTCAAATTAGTTGAGGCTATTGAGGCTTCAGGTTATTTGTACGGTACCCTAATTTTCCAAGTAGCAAGCCTCTCAATGGTAAGGAACCCTTCATAATTATGCGACTCCGAGTCGCACTTGACTAGTTTTTATCGCAAAGACCTGATACCGACGGGCTAATTTCTAAACATTTATGGAAATTTGAACGGTTTGGTGTTTTTCTACGGTACCCTAATTTTACAAGTAGCAAGCCTTCCAATGGTACGGAACCCTTCATATGCGACTCTGACCAGTTTTTGAGGGCCAATTCTTTTAATTTTCACATTCACATCTCAATAGCAAACTGTCAAAAATGTATGAAAATTAAGGCTTTTTTGACAGTTTGCGATGACATGCAAATGCGAAAGTTGATTTAAATTTTGTTTATTGCCCTCAGATGCCGACGGTCTAATTTTTAAACATTTATGGAAACCGTATTGCCGATTTGAAAAATATTTTAATAGCTAAGATGAAGTTTAAAACTGTTATCTCTTTCTTACTAGTTTAACGACTTTTGACACAAAGTCTAAACAGCTAATATCGAAATTATATCTCTAAGCAAATATACTCATTTTATGAAGATTCGTGTTTTGGTTTGGTTTGACTAAGGTCAATGTAATACCATGAAAAACATATCGTGCATAAAAAAATCTACGTCTCGAATAAATGATTCAAACTGAACTGAAAAAATGAAAAGGACTAAAACATTGCAACGATTCACTTTTAGTGTAAAAACAAAACAAAGCAGGAAGTATTATGATAACCTTTTGTCTTCTAAAATAATCTCAATCTCAGATCCTTATAGGTAGGTACTATTAGCGCTAACAATAGTGTAATTTTATTGTAACCTAAAATAAATAAAGTCCGTTAAATAAGTAGATAACAATGCACTGAACTACATACCTTAACGTACATTTGGTAAAACAATATGGGCGACCTATCAGATCGAACAAAACAATACTGATACAAAATTTAATTAGCATGAAATAGAAAACACTGTGGTTAGAGTAATATGGAGATTATATCAGTGCCTTCAGTCAAAAACGGCATAAGTCGAGTTATGCCCTTTTGTTTTTATAGCATCATTATAATCTACGTGTTCTGTTACGTAGCATATCAAAAGGACATAACTCTAGCTGAATCCTAACTTACTTTTTCTAATTTATCAAAGGCATAACTCGACTGCTTCTAAAGGCATATCCATCGATATCAAGTAAATTTCACTGTTTAATAGACACAATTACAAGTAATCCGAAAAAATAACCGAACGCAAAGGTATAAAGCCAGTTAAAAAAACACAACCCATGTAGTTCCAAAGATTTTCAACCACAGTAAGAAATAAATGTAGATATTCCATTAGGTAAGCATGTTTGAAAGGGAACAACTGTATTTGTTGCGTTTGCTTCATGCAGTCAAGCGGTATTTCCCCACTTATCACTATACAGCTATTGGATGGAGCGTGCGGTTGACTGTTTTTAGGGATAAGTCATTTCATTCCTTAACTAGCTGACCCGCGCAACTTCGTCTGCGTCACATTTTTCATGAATGCTCAGCACCTATTTGTCTTAGCGTGATGATATATAGCCTGTAACCTTCCTCAATAAATGGGCTATCTAACACTGAACCAGTTTTCAAATCGGAACAGTAGTTCCTGAGATTAGCGCGTTCAACCAAACAAACAAACAAACTCTTCTGCTTTATAATATTAAGTATAGATTTATAATTTGATAGTTTAGTGTAATAATAAGTAGAGTAGCTGTAAAAACGGAATACCTGAAAACGTTAAACAAAGTTTATTTCAAAATTACTGGTAACTGGGAACTTATGAACAAAAGGGTAAATAACATTAGTTACAGTCAACAAAATTACACTATATTTGGACACTTGTGGTGGGCAAAATAAAAATAAATTTGTGAGTGCTATGTTTTTGACAATCATGCAAGAATTTCCACATATGCAATGCATAGATCACAATTCACAAGTTCCTTATTCCCGGACATACACATATGGAGTGCGAGTATGATATGATACGCTATACTATTCACCTTCCGAGAGATTATTACCAGATGGTAAGATTTGGAAAAGAAAAGATCAATTTACTGTCAGAGTGACAACTATACATAATTTTGAAAAACTGGTGAAAGGACCAGTGATTTTAATTATTTATTTTTAAACTTAGAGCTATCATTTTAAGGAAAGTACTAACAAAGAAAAGGTACACTGGTCGGATATAAGCTAGTTCAGATACCTACACACAAACCGATCAGCTGGTTTATTCAGTTTTACTTTTGGTGGGCACGCGTTTGACCACTATCTCAACTGATGGCAAGCGATAATGCGGTCTAAGAAGGAGCATACTTGCCTAGAAGTAACCTATTTACTCTTGACTTAAAGACTCCCAGGTTGTAGGTATGTATCAGGAACCACAGACTCCGGCAGGGAATTCCACTCCTTTGCTATACGGACTCTGAATGTGTTCACAAAACGTTTTGTTCGTGTGGGTGGGATGCCCACTATTTACCGGTGGTGCATCGCCGTTCGTCTTGTGGCCCGATGATAGAACGGGCTTGGCGGAATTGAATTATGCGATTCCGTCGCACATTCCCCAAAATATAACCGGTAGAAAGCCGACAGGCTAGCAACTCGGCGTCGATGCTCAAGACTTTGGAGCTTCGACTCGACGAGCCTATCATTGCCGATGATCCTCTTGGCTCGTTTCTCAATTGAATCAAGGGTATCAAGCTGGTATTTGGCAGATCCGTCCCAAAGATGAGAGCAGTACTCCATACACGATCGAACTTGCGCTTGATAGAATTTGAGCAGCTATTCCAGCGTCTCACTTTTGCAAGGATCTCCAACTTTTTTGCAGCCACTTGAGCTTTTGTCTCCATGAAAGGGCCGAAATTGAGGGTAGATGTTAAAGAAGCCCCATGAAGATCAAGTTGGTCGGTGATTGGCACGGCTACACCTCGGAAAGCTGGGTGGATTGTTCTCCAAAGGATTGCATTTCAAAGACACGGAAGAGCCAGAAATATAAGCATTTCATTGAGAATCATCTCCGATACACCCTTCCCAATAAGCGTGGAGAAAAAACGAGATTTAATGACACTTCTACCATTTACAGACACAGAATGTCACGAATTTTACAAGAATTTGCTGACGTCTGAATTGGAAAGAGCAGAAGACGATCCTGACTTAAGTTTTGTACCGGGCAATGAAGAGGACAGCGAGGACAATTGGTTTTTTTATTTATTTATAGTGTTGTTTTATTAAATAAATGAAAGATTTTTATAGACTATTGTTGTAATTATAAATCCTTATTAATTAATTTAAATTTCGACATCAATAGAGCAGAAGGTAATAAGTGGTTATAATTGCCGTACGTAGACATTTATAAAATTAGGGAATAACTCTTAATATTACTTTACAAGCGACCAAAGTGACTAGTATAAAAAACGTTATTCCATTATCACTTCGTTAACAAGGGAACAAGTCAAGAAAAACTAAAAAAAAATATAGTAAGAGTGACTAAATGTGGAAGTGATTCCCATTAAATGAAAGCGCTATTTTTTACCTATAATGTATATTCGAAAAAAGTTTTGATTTTAATTACGAAATACAGAAAATCTTAGAAAGTGTTGTTTTCTGCCTCTCCTGAAAAGTGTCGAATTTGAGTTGTTCCCTTTTTTACTGGAGACACTATATTTTCGTCAGTGTTTTTGTTAGTTTCTTCGTATTTTGACACCGACTTCCGAAATTAAAGTTATTTTTTACTTTGTAGGGTTTTCTTTTTTGGGAAGTCAGTTGTATTTTTTTTGTATAAAGTTTTTTTATTTACTTTTTAGTGGTACCCCACACCTAACAACACCACTGCAAAATCGCAGAAAAGCAAAATACGCAATTTAGATTACTTGGATGACATAAAACTATCATCCGAGTAAACGAATTCCAGCTATTTCGATTTAAAATCCAAACTTCGTAACCGATTTTGATAAAAATTAAATGGGACCAATCTGCAAGTACATCCTTACCACGATCCTTACAGATAAAACAAGTCTTTATCAAATCGGTTCATAATTGACAGCGCCCCTAAGACGACCCACTGACCCAGAGTTATGAAGTAACAAACATAAAAAACAACCGAATTGAGAACCTCCTCCTTTTTGGGAAGTCGGTTAAAAATGTAATTAGTTTAAATAGAAAACACTGTGGTTGTAGTAATAATTATGGAGATTTTATTTTGTCTAGAATTAGTAAATAAGTAATTTATTTTTAATTTTTACTAATTAGTTGTCAATAATCTGAGGGTCAATAAAATTCTACTAATTTTTAAATAACTTTCGCATTCGCATGTCAATCACAAACTGTCAAAAAAGCCTTAATTTTCATACATTTTTGACAGATTGAGATGCCAATACGATGTGAATGTGAAAATTAGTAGAATTGGCCCTCTATTCGATTGTGTTTGAAAAGTAAGAAAAAAATAACATTTGAAACTAAACCTTACCTTTGGCAGCATTTTAATTCTGCTGGTTACCTTACTTTCAGTTCATAAAATAAAAGTCATTTATTCAAATTAGGCTGAGAATCAGCACTTTTTATACGTTAAAAACTTACATGCAGGTAGATGGTCCTTGCAGCTAAAACTCTAGGAAGTGTTGACGGGCGGAGCGACTTTTTCAGTGTAAATAAAAATAAAAATAAATGTTTATTGCATCAACTAAAATTCTTATTTCTATTTACAATATGGAGCATCCTTTTAAGCAAATAGTTTGCTTGTGTTAGGAAACTATATTTTAGTGTACAACTAGATAGACGACGTCTTTGAACTGTTTCAATAACAACATTTTCTCAATGGTCAAATTGGTCACGTCCAGTGTCCACATGAACACCTATAACTAATTTTCGAAACTGAAAAGTTTTCTGTTCAAGCAATTTCACCGGTAACGTCCACAAAAATCCGTTAGTGTACCGTGTTTTCACGTTAATAATTTGTTACACAAATACATTCAACGGCCCACAAAATAAAAAATGTAACAACAAACAAAAAGCTCAAATATGAAATCCGTCCAAAACAACTCATCATTGACAATTGTTTTCCCGCTAAAACTGACGCAACGTACCAAAGACAATGCGCATGTATTTTTTATTCAGCCGCCTGGCGAAGGAACTGTTCGATTCAGCCGGGTTTCCTAAATTATTCACGAATCCAACCTCGCTGAATCAATCTATGCCACAAAGGTCCCAGATTACGCGACCGCTATATATTCTTTAATTGGGCCACCCTCTGACAGATTTCCGGACGCATTGAGATTTAAATCACTCTGTTTTCCTGAGAATTTGTTTGGCAATAATTTCTGTTCTACGGGTGTTTGACCAAAACAAGACTATTCATACGGTTTGTGGTTATAACCCGCCGTATAAATAAGTGAGTTTTAGACTTAGGGTGGATTTCATCAATCTGAAACTGAACGCGATCAACATAATATGAACCACATTTAATTATTATATATTAAATTATTTTCTGTGGAATATTGAAACTGACGTGTTTGTCCTTGCAGTTAAATTAACAACTACCATGAAGTAAAAAGTTCGACGGCCTGCCTCTCTGTGCTGCCGTCACCATTTGACACTGGCAGAATAGTCAGAACCGGTTCAGTTGCCATAAAGGGAAAAAAAAAACTTTTGAACGCAGTTTGATCGCGATAATTGGTGAAATCTGCTCTTAGTTGTGGAGTATATTGTTGAACGTGGAGGTAATTTTGTTTTCAAATGTACCTATCGTTTGGTATCGTAAAAACCGACCAAGCGCGGCAACGGCAATCGGTTTCTCACACGAAATGTTCCTTGCCATGAACCGAAAACAACACGCAATAGAAATACACACTCTGCGAAAATATCAACCGAAATACAGACCGAGAGCGGAGGCTTATGAATAGGGTTCCGTTGGTTACCTTTTGGGTACGCTTCTAAAAATTGTAGATTTATTATGAATTCACATAAATGTTCTTAACATTCAATTATTTAGAATAGTTAATACCGGGATTGCTACCATGTACCTTTTTCAATTTCAATTTCAATCTTTATTGCTAAATACAGTACATGATTATAAATTCTAGCTGTTGGGTGAATGCGCAGTTCACTGTATTCTACCAATATAGGCATGCAAAATTATTAGTACAGATTTACATAATAAAATGTCACTAAATTATAATAAGAAATCATAACAGGTTAATCAATATATTTTTATATTTTTATTTGCGAGTTTCCGATATTTCGGCACTGTTGCAAGCACCATGATCACGGAGTAACTGAAGATCTTGCGGGTGGGATGTTATTGGCAGACACGGAACAGAACTGTTCCGTGTTGGCAGACAACACTGCACACAACACAACAACATACAACACAACCCACACATACACACACACACACACACATGGTAGCAATCCCGTTATTAACTATTCTAATGCTAGTGACCATGAAAGTTTAAAACAATATGTTGAATTATTTGATTTGCGAATAATGTGTAACTACATTTTTACCTATTTAAAAATTTTATTGGTACGTTTTTTATCACTATCTCACCTGATGGTAAGCGATGATGCGGTCTAAGATGGAGCATGTTTGCCTAGAAGTAACCTATTCACTCTTGACTTAAATACTCCCAGGTTGGAGCTGTGTTGTGAGAAGATTTTTGCAGACCCAGCAATGAAGTAATAAAATGCTCTTCAATTTCCCCTATCTCCTAATTAAGCAACAACATTTTCCTGCCATTCAACTACCATTTACTAACACAGCAAAACACAAACAGAGATCGCTATTGAATATCATTTTCTTTTGTTTATATTCTGAAAACACGCACCAAGGCATTACCAGGAAAATATCAGAAATTATTCCTAAGAGCGAATGAATGGAACTCTTAATTAAGGAAAGAAAGTTGATTGTATTTCTTTCACAAAGTTTTCAGCTGTGGAACAGCTAATTTAGATTTCTTCGGAATGTGTTAGCGGGACGTTTTTCAAGATTTTTATTGAAGCTATTGTAAAGATTCTGGATGTGATAATGTTTAATTAATGACTTTAATTAGGCTGATAGAGTCTCGGCCACACCTAAGTGGCGAAAATATGCAATTGAATTTAAATTTAGAGTAGTACTGTCCTCTCCTGCCAGTGTTTTGATTTTTTTTCGCAAGAGTCACAATGACAACTGGTTTAGAGTGTCCATGGAGTTTCTCGCACGTTCTTCTCCACAGGATCTTCTCTTTGGAACGTGCAACTGCCGCGCTGGAGACGGGGTCGGTGGGTGTGTAAAGTTACAGAACAACCTGCTGCTCTTGTCGCTGGCACGACAGGATTAGCTTTATCTATTTGACGACACGGTTGGCGCAGTGGTTGAGCGATTGACTGCTGCGCAGCATGTCGCGGGTTCGATTCCCGCACGGAACAAATATTTGTAAGACCTACAAGTATTTGTTCCGAGTCTGGGTGTTTATCTATAATATGTATGTATTTACAAAAAAAAAAAAATGTATATAAGTAGTTTATCAGCCATATCGTTACCATAACACAAGCATTAGGTTGCTTAGCTTGGGACTATAATATGGCGTTGTGTGAAATGTCCAAGGATATTATTATTATTATTATTATTACTGACAGACCTTGACTATTCAAAAGTGCCTGTAACTGGTCTATGTGAAATAAAGGATTTTGTATTTGTATTCACTGCAGGAATGCAAATTGCGTTAGGAGGAATATGGATAGGTTTTAGTCAGTAATAGTTTGACACACAATTCTGCTCCGCCCAGAGTAGGAAGAGTAATTTGATGATTTCCCATCCTTATAAAAAAAACCGTCCTGTTGTCGTGCTATTACCTTACAACATTTTGGTTAGGAATCTGTCACCACAATCTTACCTCACCTATCATGGCACACAAGCTTTTTCACTCGGGTCAGTAGCCTTTAGTGGATATATATCTGTATCAACATTCATCAAAATCGAGTGCTCTAGACGTGGAAGCGTTACAAAAAAACTCATGTTCACGTTTATAATAATCGGTACGTAATATTTGTTAAGAAAGATTCCGCTAAATCCGGTTCGACTGGAAACCGACCTTAATACAGTTGGAATAAGGCTAGGCATATGATTATGATTAATATGATATATTGTATGACTATCATAGATGATGATAATTAATTAGGAAGGATTTTGATGCTGAGAACTACGAGTACAAAACCAATTTTGTACCTTATTATATTTTATGTAGTTTCCCTTGGTATGTATTTAATCTAAAACATCATAACTTTCGCAATAACAATATTATATTAACATTGCCAGAGCAGTAAAGATGTGTATTTACTAGCATAACTCTTATATTTCAATATTTCCCTATCTCTAGAAACTATAAAAGTTAGCGACAAAATGTAAACATGTTTTTGTTCTTATTAGGAAGTGGAATACTTTCCGACGTGCCGTCCATGCAAACGGGAGAAGTTTTTCCATTAAAAATCAACTGAGAAGCTACTTTGTGCTAGATTTAACTTAATGAGTATAAGCTCCGAATAGACGTTGATTGCGTTTAATGAATATTTATTATGTGATTATTGAAAAGAATTCTTTGTGATTGTCTTTTTGATATTTCATTTATTTCTTCAATTAAATTGATTTATTTTGTGGCTAGAGATAAATAGGGTATAAAAATATGTATGAGTAAATAATTATTTGATAGATGTTTTTAAAAAACAGTAAAATTTTTAAAAAATGAATAAATATGCCGTAAGAACAAGAAAATTACCTACACGCTTTTGAGTTTATTCTCCTTGCTTTTTTTTCAATGGCCATTCGCAGTTCCAAACCTTAGAAGGTTGCAACTACTTAACCGGACTTGCCTGTGTGGACCTTAAATGAATCTAAGGCCGCCCGAAAACTCCACTCACTGAGGGCAACCCTTGTGGGGTACGGACCTCAGCTCAGTGGCGTCGTTTAGGGGTGTATTTATACTTCTATCCTTGTCTCCTTATTTAAATTTTGGGCGTACTAGATGGTGCACATTTTATATTGTGATGCTAGTATGTGCCGTCAGTCGTCACACACAATTAGTGTTGTCTCTGATTATCATATATAGATTTTTAAACGCTCACACTATGGCGATGTTTGTGAGTGACGTCACGCGCTATTAGTGCCATCTCTGTTTATCATAGATTTTTAAACGCTCACATTTGTAAGTAAGGTTCCGTGCCAAATTGGTAAAAAGGAACCCTTTTTTTTAGGGATGGTAAATCTTCAAGTGGCTTCTCCCGCTCTGGATGGGAGTGTCAGACTTTTACTGACTTAAACCCATCCATGTTCCTTCATTGCCCTTTGTGTTCCGGAGCCGCAGTATCCCTTTCGAATAGTCTCGCAACTCTGGCAGGCGTCGGCCCTATCGGGCCCCTCATTGTGCTGACTCTCTTTGAGGCGCGCTAGCCCATAGCTCACCGACCAGGCCCGCGCCAACGGTGGTTGGGGCCACTAGGTGGTGTACCGCGGCGGCCGGGACGAGAGGTTCTCTCCATCTCCCATTCCGCCACCTTCTTTGCTAGCATGACTGCTTCGCAGGAGGTGACGGCGTCCCATTCCATCTCGCTCCGGACCATGAATTGGAACAGGGCCGGACGCGAGAGGTCGCCGCCTATCGCCGCTTTGAGGACACGGCGGTGCTCCGCCCAAGCAGGGCCACCTGCACAGTGTGCTTCACCGCGTCTGTCACAGCTGCATATCTCATAAACTACTGATGCCATGAACTTTAAATTTGGAACAGTTTTAGATGACGTTTGTTCAACTGTTTTACAAATAAGAAAGACATAAAATGTTTTTGTAACAGCGGCTGAAGTGGGTTAAAAAATTGCAATGGGGCTATTAGGTCATGTGGGGTATCATATAAAAAGAACGCTATTTGCACATTCTCAAATCTTTTTATATATTTTTTTAGGCTGCGTAATTTTCGATTTTTGACGAAAAATTTAAAGTTTTCATTCCCCCACCTCCTCTCCTTATCTCCAAAATAATTTTATGTGATAGAAGTTAATGATTACAGGAAAAATGAAACGATGTTTCTACATAGTACACTGTTTCCAAAAATGTTGACAAACTTTACATTAGTTACACTAGCGTTCAAGAGATGGTGCTGACCTAAAACTGCAATAAACACCGCAGTGTTAAAATTCTCTGACGCAGTGGTTCCCAAAGTTGAGTGGACCGCGACCCACCTAACAAACACTACCAAATTTGCAAATCACCTCTTGGCTGACATGAAGAAAAAAGTTGAAACTTTTATGGATAAGGGACTTACCTACTTAAAACAAAATAAGGAAAAAAGTAGCAACGTATTCGTTTCCAAGAAGTGCTATTTCAATGAAATTTTTGTAGCTACCTATCTGTTTTCCCTGTTCATTTTTTTCCCTAATTTCAGCATTAGCTTCTCATGGGCCATCTAATATTCCGTCGCGACCCGCCAGTGGGTCTCGAGTCTCGACCCATAGTTTAAGAAACGCTGCTCTGACGAATATAGGCCTTTCCGATGAAAATTTTAAAAACATGTCACTTTTTATATGATGGTACGGAACCTCGCTGCGCGAGTCCGACTCGTTCTTGACCGGCTTTTTTTATTGTCTTGTTTGTTCTTGGTAATGAGAAATGCAAAAAAAAATCCGGTCGAATACTGCCATCAAAATAATTAAGGTATTCGGTGCGTTTTAACACCGTCAAGATGACAGCAAATTAATTTGCTGTATAACAGATTTTCTTATAAGGAAACTGTCTAACCATTTTGATTATTTTCCCCACATGTGAATGATTGATATAAGGATAGTGAAAAAATGTGCAATGGAGACGATTTAGGCTCAAAGAATTCGTTTTCGTTACGTAGATCATGGAATCTTTAATATCGTAAAAATCATAGGGAATTGGTACAGTCTGTTGCAAGTGGGCAAAATTAATTGAATGCACCATATAATATACTAGCTGCCACGCGCAACTTAGTCTGCGTCACATTTTCCATTACTGCTCCGCTCCTATTCGTCTTAGCGTGATGATATATAGCCTATAACCTTCCTCGATAAATGAGCTATCTAACACTGAAATAATTTTTCAAATCGGACCAGTAGTTCCTGAGATTAGCGCGTTCAACCAAACAAACAAACAAACAAACTCTTTTGCTTTATAATATTATACACGGTGTATCTGACATCGACGCACAAACGATTTCCATGGGTCCAGGGCATGATTCTGGACACCCCAGATTAGGAATTTTTCATCGGCTTTTTTCTCATTTTTCCAGTTTTTTCAAGAGTTTTTTTTACTTTAGACTACTCATAATCGTTATTCTGACCTAACGCAATGAGATTTTTAATAAAAAAATAATTAATTAACTAGTTTCACTAAAAAGAGCAATGTAAATAAAACCACAAATAGGTATCAGCTCAGCTGTGCTAAAGTACAAACGAAAGGTCAACGCAATGCATAGTAGCTGCCCACACACTAACAAGTATGCATGTGTGTCACGCGTGTATGATTTGTTAAAAGCATGCCGCCTAAGACTGCATTCCAAAGAAAATGAAACGTATCACAGCAAAACGAAGTAGCCGATTTCCAACATTAACGTAATAGATTAAGGTTGAAAATCGGTTACTTTGTTTTGTGTCGATAAAACCCATTTTCATATTGCGGCGGCAACACGTAGCGCGCGCTCTTTGACCTTTACCGACGAAACCGACGGACGCCAGGGCCGTATTTGGGTGCAACCGGTAAAACGCTTTTTAATAAGCGTTTATGTGGAGTCACGATGATATCCGACCGAGAAAATAATCTTTTTTTTTTCTTACTATTAATAATTGCGTAAAACCATAATAATGCTTTGTTTTCTGTTTCCTTCTTCTTATGTTCTGATAAAATGTTTGTACATAAATAGTTAAATAAATAAATAAGTTAAAATAAGTAATTTTATGCTTATTACAATTGGATCTTGCTATACCCATTGTACGCTTTGATACAATTAATGTGACAGAATTTTAAATACGGCATCAACACGGGTGTTGAAACTTAATCATGACGATTGATGACCCTAATTTGTTTCTGTTTGGTTTTAAAAAAAAGTTCAGTTTTACAATACCAAAATTATTCGATAAAAAAACATTAATAAATTAAAAGCAAAAAAATGAATTTTCATACTATTATCATCGCAAGCCCGGCCCTGGCACTGTAGGTCCAATGTAGGTATCTGTCGGCGACCTCAAAGGATAGATCGAAAGAACATTTTTAATGAAATAATGATGGATTTTTGTCAGTTCCTTGTTGACGCTGATCGCGAACGAGTGCATTTTTTTTGCAAAAATCGTTTTTCGAAACGTTAGAGAAGACAAATTTTGGTTTCTTTCTGTGAACTTGCGTGTTTTTGTGTGTCTTTGTGTTTCATTGAAAAATGTCATCTGGACTTAATGAGAACTTCAGTGCCCAAGAATACGGTAACATGCTGATGATGTGACGCTGCCTTAGGTACCGAATCATTCGGGAATCGGTGGATTGGGAGATTCGGCCGGGAGCCATGGCCAGCTCGCTCACCAGACTTGACCCCATTAGGTTTTTTTCTTTGGGGTTATGTCAAGAACAAGGTGTTTGTGTCAGCAGAGTGCGATTCCGCAGCCGAGAAGCGGAATCGCATAGTGAATGTGTTTGCGTCGCTGTGTGAGGAGTGTGCTCAGGCCTCAGCGTCAGGACCCAACGTTTCTGCCCGGGTCCACGCTGAAACTCTGCGCCGCGCTCAGTGCTGGCGCCGGCCACTTCGATTCTTCGAACCCTATCTGATTAGGGGTGAGCGAGCCTAAGCTGAGTTCTAGGTAGTTACTCGTTAATACCTACTGCAAGCTTCTTTTTAGGATTCCGTACCCGAAGAGTAGGTAACCAATGGAACCTTATTACTAAGCCTCTGCTGTTCGGCCGCCGCGGCCGTTCCGTCTGTCTGTTAGTGGGCTGTATCTCAGGCATGGTATTTCTAACAAAAAAAAAAAAAAAATTACAGAGAGCTCCATTGGAAAGCTCGCATACAAGAAACGTGTTTTTTGTTTATGGTTATGGTACGGAACCCTTTGTGTGAGAGTCTAACTCGCACATCGCCGGCTTTGTTATCAATCCTTATCGGAGTCGTGTTCGTGATTATAAGAGACTAAGCAAGTCTCCTTAACTTCTGCATAATCATGTTAGTACTGTTAGTAGGTAGGTATTTTTGAGTGATTAAAATTATTTTATGTGATATTATTGCCGTCGGCGAAGGGTGATATTCGTAGGTATTTAGGTACATTCAAAGAGAGTTAGGTAGTTCATTAGCTAGCTGCGTTACCGGATCTCGATGTACTTACAAGCTTATTTTTTGTAATCAATCTTTATCGGAGTCGTGGTTTTAAAAGACTAAGCTTATGGCTCCTTCTTTTCTCTTAAGCTCTTCAAAAACAAGTTCTTAAGCATGTTTAAGAAGGATGTAATGCAGTGTTCCATTCAAGGTGACCTTGCTAGTTGCCATCCATTTAGACGATACCTAGATGCAATCCAAATTCAAACACATTTCGCTGATAGAAACATAGCTCAAGGTCAGCTTTTCCTCTAACATTCTGCATAAACATGTTCCTACCATCAGCAGGTAGGCACCGTAGTTATTTCTCAGTGAATTAGTAATTTCATGTGGCGATTCGTAGTTACCTACATACACACATACGCGCGCGGTGCGGCGCGGCGCGTCGCCGCGGCGGCGTCGCAGACCATGTACGTTTGTGTGCAAGACGTGAAGTAGGTATGTATTGCGTGCAACGCTCTCACGCGTTTGTATCGCGTTGTTCACAATACATTGCGCGCTCGAAAATGACAATTACTGTAACCGTTCATTAGCGAGATTAATGACTTCCACAATTTGGTTAGTGGCATGAGATGTAGCCTTTTCCCGAAGTTTGCGTTACGATGTCAAATACGCCCTGTATAGTATAGATATAGCTGCGATAGCGATACAATCTAGGCTGAACTCGAGTGAAAGATTTCATGAATATACTTACCAAATGTTATGTACCCACCCTTTTTGTAATGTGTAGCTACTAACAAAGAATAACGTGAACAACAAAACAAAGAATATGAATATGAACAACATAGTTTGTAAGATATTTTTGTTACTAACAAATGGACTATTTGTCTGAATGAATAAATTGATTGGTTGATTGATATATCTGCGGCGTATAGGGCAGAGAAAATTAAAAAACTACATATTTCAGTAACTTGTGCTTCTACTACCAAAACGACGTAAAATGCTTTAAATTCTACGCAATACTCATCTCTATGAATTCTATAAATTGCAACGTGAGTGGCTTGCTCAATAAGTTGACAACTGCGTGGTTCTGACAGGCTTCGACAAGCGTAAATCTACGAACAAACTACAGATATTATATATGAAACTTACTACATACTAGCGTTATGTAATATCTTTTGTATGGTGTTCTTTTCATTTTGTTTCTTAGATTGTTTGGGCCCAGTAGGTAGCTATGTTAATTGCAGCATCGGTGGCATTGATCAAATCCCCCGTAGTACATCCGGTCGATTCTGTCGACATCTCACGCTCGTGAGCTGTATTGATAGGCATACGTTTGACCGCTATCTCACCTGATGTTAAGCGATGTTATCTTCTTTTCGAATCGATGGACAACTCCTTAGATTAGTTTGGGCCCAGTAGGCGTAACGTAGCCAACGTTAATTGCAGCATCGGTGGCATTCATCAAATCCCCCGTAGTACATCCGGTCGATTCTGTCGACATCTCACGCTCGTGAGCTGTCATGCCATCTTGTTTGTATGGTTTGACAGTTCATTTGTCATTCACTTCGCCTAAGTGTTCACTTCGACATGTTTACAGAATCGCAATGCTGGTGTATGGCCACCTGGGGCACTCCAACATGTGGCTCATATTCTGGACGGGGGCTCCGTACTCACATTGAGTGTAAAAATGTCTTTAAAATATTGGACTGCATTATTGTAATACCAAGAAAACATATAAGATGCAGAAAAGAAAAATGTTTTAAACCTCAAAAACTTACCGACGCGGCGGCGACGGTGAAGAAAGACAAGCGTTATTTGTGAGTCGCGTCAAATGAGTCGGTGGATTTCGGTTTCATATTAAAGTCCAACTCAATTTGCGTCGCCGCGTGGCACATATAGGACTTTAGTATGAAACTGAATGCATCTTAAAGTCCGCTGACTCATTTAACGCCACTCACAACTCAAAAATAACGCTCGTCTAACTTCAACCTTAAAACCAATGACTTGCGTGTGATGTCACTTGCAAGTCGCACCATAGTGAGTTCGCGCCATCAAAATTACCGTCATGGTTCTGCGGGTCTGAAAAGGCCAACTTAGTAAAATCGTATATAATACAGCAATGTATCAAATTTAATTATAATATGTATCGCTAAAGCATTAGGTTCAAGGTTGATTGGAAATATTTTACCGTTTCAGGTAGTTTGATTGCTGGCTGGTTCTGCTGAAGTGGCCTTTTTGGATCCGCTGTTGTGAAAAGGGGATAGTGTTAATCGCCTTTTACAGCTGGACAATTCTGTAAACATGTCGAAGTGAAAGCTTAGGTAAAGTGATCACGGAGTGAGCTGTCAAATCGTACAAACAAGATGCAATCACAGTTCACTTATTGATCACTTCACCCAAGCTTTCACTTCGGCATGTTGACAAAATCGACCGGCTGCTCCATCTCTCTCTGACACTGAAATCATATGGTCAGTAATTTTAGGGCATTATCTTTTACAAATATTTAAACAAAAACTGAATCACTTTATAAATGGTCTAAATACAGATAGATAACATAAAATGAGATGATCTAGTAGCACCTGTAACAAAATGTCCATGAGCCCTTTACTATAGTATGTAGAAGAATAAAGAACATTGCTCAAGCATTACATTCTCTATGAAAAAATGTACTTTATTAATCCTAAGTTCCACGTAAAACGACAAAGATTGGTCCAATAACGTAGTGACAGTGTTATCTCTAAATAATAACAAATGGATGAGAAAAAACGAAAGCTTCAAAACAGACAGTGAAAAGTGTCAACAAAGCAAACAATAAACTCGTAGATACGAAGTGTCAAAGTGCAGTAAAACTATCAGTGAGTAAAACTAAATCAAGTGAATAGTGACTGTGACCAAAATAAACTGACTTAGTAGAACTTAGAGAAAGAAGAAAAATAAATTAGAACGAAAGAAGTTCACCATTGTTTCTCATGAGTCACTGTGCAACGACTTCGTTTATTTAAAAATACAAGCACCGTGCAAAATTTTTGGATATTAAAAATATTGACTAACTACTATTGACTGACTCAATACAAGGATTAAAGTATTTCAAACAAATGGTCATTACGGTTTTATTTACTTTGAAACTAAGAGCATCACAATATGATGCTAATTTTAACGAACACTTTCTAAGTTCACGTGGCTCGTTAGCACAACAGTGTTCTATAAAACGTCACTGATCGACAGAGCGCAAGTTCGAACCCCGTAGAAACATCCTCTTTTTGGGAATTATTCATCAACTTCAAATAAAGTAACAAAACGTAACTAAGGCCGAAACAAAATAACCTACTTGACCAAATCAACTATAGAAGTTCTTAGAAGTCTGAAACATTTCAACAGAGGGCGCAACGAGCTTCGAATAAAATGAATTCCGACAGCAATAATATAACATACCGCAAACCTTACAGAACGAGCTCATTGACTGACTTATCTAACATAATCGGTAATAACGAGAAAACTATACTCGACACAACAATGTTGAGCTTACCAGACAGCTTTAACGACAATAGTGGAGTCTGTGAGCTTACGGAACAGAACAAAACACTTATGAATCAATTATTGAGCGCACAACAAGAAATAGAAAATTTAAATGTTGAAAACTTTCGCCTAAAATCAGATTTACAAAATATGATAAAGACTATAAACAAATACAAGAAAATATGCTCGACGCCTGAGAAAAAAAATATAACACCGGCACGCAAAAATAAGTCACAGCTCCAAGAAAACTCATCAAGTTCCCTAAGCCAGGGATGCGAATCGCAACGCAACAAACATAATAAAGGGACACAAACTACTAATATTCCTATTCAGACGCCAAATAAAGAAAAAGTGCTACCTAAGCTACGCAGCAAACAGAATAAAGAGACACAAACTACAAATAGCCGTACTCACACGCCAAATAAAGTAAAAGAGGTATTTATTTCTAAAGAGCAGATACTAAACACAGTATCACAGCCTAAACAGAAGAATAAACTGTGTATTCTGAGTTGTAACACATTAAAGAGATCCTCGTCAACAATTGAAGAAGTTTTCTCCGATTACTTCGACTATTGTCACTACGTAATGCCCAACAGCACCACAATACGGCTCGTTAGTAATATCGAACAAAAATTAAAAGACTTCACCTTAAAAGACTACTGCTTGCTTTTCATTAGTGGGAATGATGTAAAAGATGAGACTAACTATATAAATCTGATAAAGACAATTAATGAATCTCTTAGAAAAGTCACAAACACCAACATAATTATCTGTCTCCCTACATATATAGCAGGAGCACCGATATATAACTTTAAAATTGACATGTTTAACAACCTCCTATATCTTGACATATTAAATCATGAGTACGCATACATATTTGACAGCAATCGTAACTTGACACATGAGATGTTCTCTTACTCTACAGGCAAAATCAACAAATATGGAATGAGAAATATATATGAAAATATCATGAGTAACATACTTGTCGATCTACATCGATTTGGTCAGATCAATGTACAAAATGATATTAACAAACAAGAAAGTATTTCCTACAGTAAAGAACAAAACGTAAGTCACACATCAAATTCAAACTTTTTTCGTATACAATAACATATATATCCTACACCAAAATATCGCCGGACTCCTAAACAAAAGTGATGTCCTCAATCTCTGTTTGGAAGAACTGAAAAGTAAGAATAAATATATGGACGTTGTGTGTATTACGGAACACTTTATGACGCCTGAGCAAGAAGAATTGTTAAATATACCTAACTATAACATAGCTATAAGTTTTTCAAGAAAATGTAAAAGAGGTGGTGCATGTGTATTAACAAAAATTGGACATCACTATAAAGTGATAAATTTAAACAATTACTGTATTAAAAACTTGATAGAATGTTGTGCAATTGAATTAACCGAACATGGTATTATTGTTGTATGTATATATAGGGTCCCAAATTCCGACTTAAATACTTTTTATGACAAATTAGAAAAAATTCTTCATGTTATATGCATTCAACGTAATAAAAAAATTATCGTTTGTGGGGACTTCAACATAAATACATTAAAAAGAAATAAACAGACCCTAGATTTTGAACATGTTCTTTTAAGCTATAATTTACATTTGCAATTCTCTCAACCCACTAGAATAAGTAGTGGGACATGTTTGGATAATTTTGCGCACAATATCAGAGGTTGCAAGGGGGAAATTATTGAATTTGGATTGTCAGACCACACTACACAGGTTTTAAGATGCCCAGTAAAAAAAACTTGTGCTAATATAAATAAAAAATAATAATAATAATAATAAATAATAATATTTTTTTTTGTTTTTGTAATTTGAAAGCGAGCCCATTTGGAACCACCCGGGCCCGACAGGTTAAGTCATGGCGTATTAGGAGAAGAAATTATTGTCAAGAATATCTGGATAAATTTAAAAATTGTATAAAATGTATCTCATTTTCTGACATTTACAATACTTCGGATCCTAATGAGGCTTATGACTGTTTTTTGGATCTGTTTCCCTTACGAAACTATTACAAAGTCATTAACCAAAAAATCTAAGTGGATCTCAAAGGGAATAAAAAAATGTAGTAAAAGGAAACGTGAGCTTTTGTGGCAATATAGAACTAATCCCACTCTCAAGAACAAAAATATGTTTAAAGCATATTCACATAGACTTAAAAAAATTATATTTTTAACACAAAAATCACAAAACAACTATTTTATCAAAACGTCTCAAAATAAGTCAAAAGCAACTTGGACCGTCATTAACAAGAATAAAGCAAACTTTCCTAGAGAACCAATAACTGAAATTAAAACTGATGCGAAGACAATTACGAATCCTATTGAAATAGCAAACTCCTTCAACGAATATTATATTAACCAAGTATCGAACTCAAATCACAGCGTAAAACAAAATAGCCCCACTAATTCAAACACGTTGAACTCTTTATTTATGGAACCAACTTTGCCGCATGACATCATGATTCATATTAGGTCTCTTAGCGATACAAACAGTGTAGGTAGTGATGGCATATGCACAAAAGCCATAAAAGCAGTTTCTCAATACATAGCCCCTCACCTTAGTTATATCATCAATTTAAGTATTGAGAATGGTATCTTCCCGGAGAAACTCAAAACCTCCATAGTTACCCCACTATACAAAAAGCAAGACAAATGCCTTATGAAAAATTATAGACCTGTTGCGTTGATACCTATATTTGCTAAAATATTTGAGAAAGTAATTTATAAAGCACTATATACTTACCTAGAGAAATCAAATATTCTAGTTAATGAACAAAAAGGGTTTCGCAAAAACAGGACAATTAATATGGCTGTCTATGATCTGATACGCCCTATCTTATCGAATGTGGATAAAAGAAATGCTGTATGTGCTATATTTATGGACCTTACAAAGGCTTTTGACTATGTAGATTATAAGATACTATTAAACAAATTAGAGAAATATGGTATAAGAGGCAACGTTTTAAATCTAATTAACTCTTACTTACAGAACAGAAAGCAGATTATAGAAATAACAAGTATATGCCCACGCACTGGATGCGAAAGGAGATACAGATCTAGTAGTAGGATAATTCAACACGGAGTCCCACAAGGCAGTGTGTTAGGACCTCCACTATTCTTAACCTATATAAATGATTTGCCTAAAGAAATAAAACATCCTATGGTATTATTTGCTGACGACAGTACGGTGGTAGTAAAGTGTGACGATCCTAAAACATATGAAGCAGAGATAAATTTGACATTAAATAAAATAATTACCTGGCTAAATAATAATAATCTTATCATAAATCTAGAAAAGACTAAAGTAATGCACTTTTACCAAAGGATTCCTAATATAAACGTTGACATTAACTATTTGGGGACTAAAATAGAGTCGGCAACTATTACTAGATTCCTGGGTGTTAATATAGATAATAACTTGTCCTGGAAACCGCAAACGGACGATATTTGTAAAAAAAACAATAAATTTGCTTATGCCCTTTATAAACTAGCTAAAATTGTAAGCTTAGAATCTCTCTTAATGGCATATCATGGTTATGTTGCATCCACTCTAAGATATGGTATAATATATTGGGGCAACTCAGTAAATAAAGAGTATGTTTTCAAAGCCCAAAAAAGATGCATCCGAGGAATGTGTGGATTACAAAGTACTGACAGCTGTCGACCTCTATTTAAAAGCCTGAAAATTCTTACTTTGCCTTGTCTGTTTATTTATGAAGTAAATATTTTTGTTAAAACAAACTCTAACCTGTATGAAATTGCTTTTAAAAGCCAATATAGGAAACTACGGGACAAAAATAATTTAGAGCTTAAAGTACCACATGCAGGCACGGCTTTAATGAGGAAAAGTTTTTTTTGTATGGCCCAAAAAATATTTAATAAGTTACTCTGCTCAATAAAAAGTTTAAATTTAGCCAATTTCAAGCAAAAATTATTTACTATATTAATACAGAAATGTTACTATAGTCTTAGTGAATATTTTGATGATAGTTCTTTGACTTAATGATATATATATATACTTGTAACATGACTATTTAAGCACTATGTCTCAATAGCAATTCTGAGGACAATGTAAATTTCAAAAATTTTTCGTATACTTAATTTATTAACTCATTGACATTATAATTTTAACTTTGACATTAATTAGGTATATATATATTGACATTAATTATTGCATTTTATTAGTTTTTTTTTTTATTTTTTATTTTTTTTTTTATTTTATTTAAATTGACATTGGTAACAGAATTGTGATGACTTAATTTACAGGTACATAATTGGCCTCTCATAATAATGTATACGTATTTGTACGCCAAATGGCCAAACATAGAGAAACTATATTACTACTGTAACATCTTGCACACTATTGTAACCTATGTTTACAAATAAATACTATTGATTGATTGAATTGATTGATTGATTGAATTGATTGATATAAATTGAACAAACAAAATCTTAACGCAGTAACAATGCTGTTCAATAACAAGAAAAACACTCCTTTTGTCCAGTTCGCCCCACGTTTTATAGTTGGGACAAAACGGTCAATAGTTGGGACGACATGGTCGGACCCCATCGCAGTCACGTTGCCTCAATGAAGCAGAACGCTCCGGCGGACGGACTCTACGCCACAGAACAGAGATGAACAGAAGGTCAACAAACTTCAGACCCGTAAACACGCTACTGTCGTGTCATGAGCGTGTTTATAATATCAGGGTCTGAAGGCCATGCACTAATGTATGACGAGTAAAATGGGTACCTAGTCAGCCCTAGTTTATCATGTGCAATTTTAGTTACAGTTCTATAGTTTAATTGAACCTTGCACGTGTAGGCAGGCACACTAATTCATTCCTGAAGGCTCATTTAGCTAAGTCACTTATTCATGCTAGAGTATTTTGTTTCATATTGTCATAGAGTGTGCTACCTAACAAGTGACATTTTTTTTTTGTTTCATGTATTAATTACTTTCTGTCGTATTATATAAATTCAAGTTCATAAAAAGTAACAGACAGATGTTTTGCTGAGGAATTTGTTGGTCACTTTTTTTCCATAGCTTTGACGACACGGTTGGCGCAGTGGTTGAGCGATAGACTGCTGCGCAGCATGTCGCGAGTTCGATTCCCGCACGGAACAAATATTTGTACGACCTACAATTATTTGTTCCGAGTCTGGGTGTTTTTCTATTTATAATATGTATGTATTTACAAAAAAAAAATGTATATAAGTAGTTTATCAGCCATCTAGTTACCATAACACAAGCATTAGGTTGCTTAGCTTGGGACTATACGGCGTTGTGTGAAATGTCCAAGGATATTATTATATTATATTAAATTATATTATTATTATTATTATAGCTAAAACACTAGGAAGTGGTGACGGGCGAGCGTTTTGGGGACTGTCTTTTGTAAAAATTGACGCTCAAAAAGCTTGCAAATATGCATCTACGTCGAGAATGGTGGGCCCGAATATTGCCGTCCATGTAAAAGGCATTTTCACCATTTATAGTCGGTGCGGGTTGGATATGTTGACAAAGGAGGCTTGCTGCCTAATTTGAATGAACGAATTTTGAATTTTCCGTCCACTTTAATCGAGTTGCATACTCGCAAGTATGCTTGCATTTGTTAAGCCGTGTCTACCTCGCTGTAAGCAGCAGACCTTCTGTACCTTCATATCATGTGTCCGTACCTAAATAATTGGGGACAGCTACATTTGATAACGCACGTAACATCTGTTGAGTCGGGATTGAAAAGGTTAACTTTACGCTAACCCTTACGTTTTAGGTTGCGTTTGTGAAGAGTGGCGTTAAGGTTCACACGCTTGGTTGAAATCAAAAGCATAGATTTTTGTAAAAGTTATAATGTCGTGTAATTGAAAATAGCACGATTACTAAACCCAGTTATTTAAATACCGAGCTGAATTGTATTTCATACAGAGTTTTACACGTTGCAACTTCCTCGGCGAAGTCGTTTTCTTTCATAAATGAGAAACGAGAGGAGTAGAAGGCAACGTATGTTGAGAAAAAAAAAGTGTAAAACGCAGTTAAGTTGCAGGTTTAGGCAGTTTCTGCCAGGGTTGCGGATTTTGTTCGAAAAACTCACCGCTGCCCTGGAACGCAAAGGGCATTTGGAGCAACACGAGTTGGTTTTATTTAGTAAGAGTCTGAAGCTCTTTTCCACTTCACCCAGAGCTGAAGGAGTCATTTTATGATTTCTCATCCAAAAATAGGCAAATCAAACCCTGTAAGCTAATACACATTCTGAAAGTGTTTTTTAGTGTTAACGATTCAGAAAAATCCATTGGAGCTTGATACCAAGTCAACCATTGCGTTGAGCAAGCTCCAATGGATTCTTATTAATGGAAAACTACAATTAACTCTTTTTTGAAAAAAATCCCCTGCCAACACGCTCAAATTGACCATAACCAGAAAACATTTATTTTATTTCATCTTACATTTATCATTACAGCCTAGACCAATGCGATAAATGCGCTTATCCCAGCTTATTCTAACATCTATAACTAATTACAGATAATGCATTCCTTGTGAACTCAACCAGAGTACAACAAAATAGGTCCGTCTCACTAGCAATCAGGTTGAGCGTGCGGATTGCGCGCGTCAGCGGCGCCTCCCTTAGAAGGTTGGTCCGACTGCGTGGCTCCACCAGCAGTCGCGGTCGCCGTCGTCGCCACACGTACCTATCAGGGACACATAAGTTCACCTGCCCTAAATAGTTGCATTATGCAAGTTTCCTCTTAAAATTTTGAAGATATGTGAGGTGAGTGCTAAATCCCTCCTAACCCTTAACTCATGTGTCACGTAACATGTGGTTATTGATTTACAAATGAACATCATTACCCATTCATAGCCAGTAATGGCAACCCAGACCATTCCGAAAATCTATTAATGGCTTTACGACGCCCGTGGGAAGTATCGAGGACTGACGGGTTGGCTTAAATAGTGTCGAGTGTTTCCGAGAACTGTTTGGTTCGAATGAACTATAATGACTTTCGGAATTCGATGTTTTTGGTTTTTTTATCTTTGTTTTTTAACACCGATTTACGAAAGTAAGGTTAGGTATTTTATACTATCTATTTTCTCTTTCTTTTTTGGAAGTCGGTTATATTTTTTTTTTAAGTTTTTTATTTTTATAATTTTAAGTGGTGAAACTTGGACGACGTCTTCGTCTACGCAGAAACTGAAATAAGCAAAAATGCTTATAAAATAAAAACTGCAGAGCCAATGTGAATAATTTTTTCATGGGAGCAAATAGCAACTATACCGCATCGAACTAAATAAATAATCACACAGATGAGAACCTCCTCCTTTTTATTAGGAAGTCGGTCAATGAAGGGACGTCACTCCATGTAGCCTCTGTGGCCACATTGAACAAAATTGTTCTTTAAAAGTGAGATAACATGACTACTTACTGTTGACGGTGATTTTTTTACCCTTTTAAAGTAAAGCAACGCTTGCTGAGTTCAGTCCGTAGATTGTGTCGTTGTCCGTAGTGGGTGATTATTCATTCCATACCTACCAAGATTTCTCCATGCCTTGGAAAGCACGTTAATCGCTTAGTTTACCCTGTCATTTTTAGATCTTTGACGGTCGCTAAGGCTATTAAGAAGACCCTTGTGGCTAAATAATAACAGCCCCATGAGGAGATCTTCAAGGTTAAACTACGATACCGAGGGCGGCCTGTGAATGTGTGACCATTTTAAAATAATCCATCATGTCTAAGTCTGTCGCCATAACAACAATGTTAACAGCATTGTTGTGTTCCGGCACGTAGAGGTATGATAGCCAGTTCCTCTGTGTAAGAGGATTCCGTGTAAAACTCGCTTCCATCTTTGGCCTAATCATCACTTTCCATCAGGTGAGATTTGGGCCAAGAGTTTCCCCGTTTTGCATAAAAAAAAAAAGACTGCCAATCACGTCAGGTTGCTAATCTTGGCGGAGTGGGAGAGGGAGAGAAACTGTCGTCCCGGCCGCCGTGGTAGACGCCGCGGGCATCGGAAGCCACCACCTGGTGACCTCCGGCCACCGTAGGCGCGGGCCTGTGGACGGCGAGCAATGGGTGGCTCGCCGTCCGTCCGTCTTCTGATGACAGGCCGTGTCGACGGCGCGATAGTGTTCCACGCGTGCCTCAAAGAGAGTCAGCACACAGAGGGGCCCGAAATGGCCGACGCCTGCCGGAGTCGCGGGACTATTCGAAAGAGATACCGTGGCTCCGGAACACAAAGGGCACTGAAGGAACATGGATAGGTTTTAGTCAGTAGAAGCCTGAGCCGCTCTGGGCGGCGCGGGAGTGAGTCTCCCGCGCCGCCCAGAGCGGGGGAAGTCATTTGATGACTTCCCATCCCTAAAAAAAAAAGGCTGCTAATCTTAGCTGTCATTTCACAGACGATAATCTTTGACAGTCGTTACGGGTAGTAAGAAGTCTGAAATTAGTATTTCCAAAGGTCGAGTTAGCAGACCAAGTTGGCAAAAATAGGCCAATACTAATCCTCACAAACACACAATCACTCCAGCGTCCAACAGGTGACAGCTAACGCCAATCTGCTTTAATATCTTATGTAACCGAGCGTATTTATGTTCGTCGTTATTTACATTATTCAGCTAATGTGAACTGTTCTAGTGGTTGTGTTGGGCTTTTAGATCTATTTACTGGTGGTAGATGTACGTAAATAGTTCAACATTCAAAATTCAAAAGACATTATTCAAATTAGGCTGAGAGCCAGCACTTTTTGAACGTCAAGTTCTACAAAAGACAGTCCCCTAAAACGCCCGCCCGTCATCACTTCCCAGTGTTTTAGCTGAGGAGAAGAAGTGGCCTACAAACTAACCAGCAACACATCTGTCTGTTACGTTTTAGGAACTAGAATTTATATAATGAGTAGAATGCAAAGTAATTAATACATGACACAAAACAAAAAAATAAAAGCTAGCACACTATGATAGGTACTATAAAACAAATACACAATCAAGCAATTGACGTTTGAAGAAAGATTGACCTATAGTCAGTTAAATAAATAATAAAAAAGACAAAAATTAAACAAAACAATATAAAAATAAAAACCATAAGTATATTAACAATTATGTTGTGTACAATTATTTTTAGAACATCAGCATGAATTTGTAATTCTGAGGATGCATCATCATCAATATATTATCAGCGGAAAGACGTCTACGGTTGAATAAAGGCATTCAACTGCCAAAAGTAGGGAATGCATTTGTGCATGCCAATAATAAAAAAATACATGGTTTTGGTTTTGCTAATCATCAATTAAAGGTCTCAAAAGATCACTGATTAGATAAGTGATGTTTAGGGTCCCCTAACGTAACTTGACTTTCATTAATGTTCGGATTCAAGTCGGATAGCGATACAATCTAGGTTCAAATCGGGCGAAAGGTTTCATGACATAGGTACCTACCTGCCAAATTTTATGTACCCATTTAGTAATGTGTACCTACTAACATAGTTTATAAGATATTTTTGTTACTAACAAATGGAATATTTAGTCACATCAATATATACAATATTACCAAAACTATTAATGACATCATCCGTTGGGCTCTTGTCACCGCCGGGGTGCCAGCTGTTTTAGAACCCCACGGCTTGGCACGTGACGATGGGAAGAGGCCAGATGGGATGACCATAATGCCTTGGAAGGTGGGTAGGCCTTTGGTGTGGGATGCAACATGTGTTGACACCCTTGCGCCATCCCATCTTCTTAGCACGGCGGGCTGTGCTGGGGCGGCTGCTGCAGGTGCGGAAAACCTCAAAAGGCGCAAATATAATAACCTTATTGGGAGTTATATATTTGAGCCTTTTGGCGTTGAAACACTAGGCCCATGGGGTCCGAGTGCACATAGAGTCTTTCGGGACATCAGCAAACAACTTGTCGACGGTTCACGTGACCAGAGGGCTGGGCTTTTCTTCGGCCAAAGAATCAGCATTGCCATTCAACGTGGCAATGCTGCCAGTGTTCTGGGCACTTTTGCCGTTGACAGCGATGTGGATTATTTTTTTGATGCCCAATGATTTAATTTGTTTTTTTTTTATGCGTTTGTACATAATGTAGATACTGTAAACATTGTAATTTAATAATACCCTAAATAAATTATACCTACCAAAACTTAGTCACATCAAAGTTGCATCTCTACAATAATACCTGTTACAATCATCAACAAAAAAAATCTTCGGTACCTAATGCAATTCACAAAACACACATTTGTCACACAACCGCACTAAAGTACTTCACCACTTCACCGCAACACGTTTAGCGCATCCTTTACATTTTATTGTGTCGACACGGCACAGCTTGCGATTAGATACAACAGCTTAGATGTAAGCACTCGTGTAAGTGGCGGGAATTGAGCTGTCTCATGTCGGTATAAATAAATTGGTGGCCGTGCTGAAGTGTGTTTTGGTGTTAAATGTGATGATGATATTAATGGTCTTTGGTAACTTGCTAGGTTTAAACGAAGTTGTAAATAAATTTATTTTAATTTTATTTATATTTATTTAGATGGTATTTGAAAGGTATATTTTATAGTGTTTTTTGAGATAGTTAACTGCCATCAAATCGGCCCTTTCATCTCTTAATCAGTCTCAAAACAGTATATTATGTACAGATGTACCTAGTTTAAAGTAACTAACCAAATACTAATAAAACGCTACTACTTCTTGACATGGTCTCCCCCAAGTGTCACGACAAAAACCGGTCCTGTGCGTCTCGCTTCCATCTCCCACAAGCCGGTGGTGAGGGTCGCGGTTAGTGGCTTGTGGGAGGCCTACTAAATTCACGAAATGATGTACACGACATCATTGGACGTCAAAAAATTCATCTACCTCCATCACCGTCAATGGAAATGAGCGCAGACAGCATTGTAGTTGTAAATTTAAGTTTTTATGTAAATAATGATGTAAAATTTCAAAAATCATTTAATTTTTTTGTAAGCAACTGTTTCATAATTAATTTTGAAGTGATTGACACTTCCAGAATAATGTATACAACACTCCTTGTGTGAATCACACTGTCCCATTGAAAGGTAAATCAAAACCATGCCATTTTACACCAAATTAACAGTTTACATCAACCCGCTTACCTTGCGAATCACTAACTTATCCCGCATCCCGCAAGACAGACGCCAATATAAACCCTAAAATATACACTGTACCAAAGTTCACGACTCCAGCTTAGCAGCCTCTGATTAAAGCCACCCAACACACGCGAGCATAAAGAAAAACTTACCCAAACGCGATCGGCTCCAACAATACACAGTTTGTCAATAAACTTGTGAAATTAAGGCGGCATTACCGAAACTAGGTGTGCGACTGTTCTAATTAACTAGGCACGAAACAAAACAATCTAATAAGCAAAGTTGAGTGCAAAGTCGTACGCTTGACACATACTGTGTTGTGTGCAAGTTGTGGGCGGTGGCGTTTTGTTTCAAAGAGGTTTTTTGTACTAAGGATGTGTAATAGTCATCATTTTTTAATGAGTAAAATTAGGCGAGAGGACCAAATTTAAGTGTAATCATGTCAATAAAACGCCCATAGGGCCAATTGGATTAACTTTTAAATCACTTTCGCATTAGCATCTCGGTCGTAGTCTGTCAAAAAAATCTCAATTTCCATACATTTTTGACAGATGCGAATGCAAACGTAATTGGAAAATTAGCTGAATTGGTATTCAGATTTAAAGTACTTGCCATTTTGTAAACAAATCTTTTTGTGGGTTGTGACAGAGAATTTTCATTGGGGAAATAAAACCTAATAGGAAGAAGGTATTTTACATTTTCGTTACTCTAAACGTGAAAATAATACTTTGGAAGTGTCTCTCGCGCAAACTATTTAGTTCAGAAAAAAATGTTATTAGAAACCTCAATATCATGAAGAACTATCCATAGATACCCCACACGTATGGGTTTTATGAAAAAAAAAAGAGTTCTAAGTATGGGGACCCCCAAAATTTAATATTTTTTCTTTTCTTGTGTGAAAATCTTAATGCGGTTTACAGAATGCATCTACTTACCAAGTTTCAACAGCATAGTTCTTATAGTTTCAGAGAAAAGTGCCTGTGACATACGGACGGACAGACAGACAGACAAAGAGACAGACATGACGAATCTATAGGGGTTCGGTATTTTGCCATTTGGCTACGGAACCCTTAAAACAAGTAAAATATAATCTTAAATTTAAAGTAACATTCACCGAGAACGGACCGTGTAATTTTTTTCATTTTTTTTGTGTTTCTGTGAATGTGCCGATAAATGCCTACATCCAGCTGGAGACTTTCAAAAGGGCATTTCTGGCCTTTCAAACCCGCACCACATCAACCAGTCCTTACTAATAATCATTTAAACCACTCATAAGAAGCCATCCGGTAAAGAAAATTACACGTACTCAAGCCCGCCGTCTCTCACACCTTGGCCCCACGCATCCAGTAAACCGATTTCAGTAGCTCCGGGACCGTAGTACAAACTTTGTTAGCGCATGTTAGATGTTGGCCGTGAGCAGGGAACAGACACCACATGCTGGATACTATCACTACGCTTATAGCAGCAGGGATTTAAGAACTTTTTATTTTACTATTGATAGGCATACGTTTGACAGCTATCTCACCTGATGTTAAGCGATGATGCGCTCTAAGGATAGAGCACGCATGCCTAGAAGTAACCTGTTCACTCTTGACTTAAAGACTCCCAGGTTGTAGATATCAGGAAACACAGACTCAGGCAGGGAATTCCACTCCTTAGCTATACGCACAAAGAATGTATTCTCAAAATGTTTTGTGCGCATAGGTGGGATGTCCGCCATGTACCGGTGGCGCATCGCCGTACGACTTGTGGTCCGATGGTGGAACGGGCTTGGCGGAATTAAATTATACAATTCCGTCGCATACTCCCCAAAATGTACACTCACCTTACTTCATAACGTGCTGTGGTGGCCGAGATACTAGGTGGTTTTGCCAGACTATTTTAAATCTTATTTGTAGTGCGAAATCTCGAGACTTATAAGTCGCATGCCTAATTGTAAGTAAATTATAGTTATACTGGATTGTGTAACCTTTGGTATCACTACATTTTTAACCGACTTTCCAAAAAATGAGGAGGTTCTCAATTCAGCGATTATTCTTTTTTATGTATGTGCACTGATTACTGCGAGGTTTCTGATCCAATTTGTGTGAATCTGTTTTAGTTCAATGCGGCATTCTTGCCATTTAGTCCCGTAAAAATTTTGTTCCGTTTCGCTCAGTAGTTATGATTTTATGCGTATTGTTGCTTATTTAAATTTCTGTGTAGACCAAGTATCCCACTGAAAAGTAAAAAAAAAAATACCCACCAAAACTCTCAAAAAACACAAAAAAAACAACCCACCGAATTGAGAATATCCTCCTTTTTTTGAAGCCTGTTATATTTTTTTATTAGAGTTTAAATAAAGTGTGGCCCCTTCTATGTGAATCCTCACTAGTCATTTACCCAAAAGTCCAGGCGTCTTTGCAGATTTCCCCCGCAAACAAAAAAGCAGGTTTGTCCTAAGGTGCACTACACAATTACACATTCCGCGACACCTCATTCAATGCCTACCTTTCGAAGAACTGTGGAATTAATTATTCATTTACCTAACACTTAGATATTGATAAGATTACTTGTATGGTATGGTATATTAAACGAACACAATCTACCAGTTACTGTTATCTAATAAGATGTGTGTTAATGTCAAATGTCAGAAATTTAATATATTACAGAATTTCCGTCTCTCACTTATGTAACTCAGCTTTCAAGCAGAGCTCATAATGACTAAAGAGCGTCTACAAAGTGCTCCATTTAAGCTGTAAACTTCATATTACTTAAAACATGTCTTCCGTTTAGCGTTAAATATTCAAGTAAATTTTTCGAACCTTGTTGGGTCTTATTTTGAAACAAAGAACTTGTTTGGAGTAAATGTCGCGTTAAAGTCGAACTAGCTGAAACAAGTTGCGACGTGGACCCATCGTCTTGTCTTGACATGTTGGGCTCTGTTTAGGCCCTGTGAGTTAGGACCAGGATTTAATTTAATACCGGAATTACTTGGTTTGAACGTGGTTTGAACTTATTTAAGTTTTGTAAATGAGAAGGTTGGGAGCAGTGCAGAGGGGGTTTAAAAAATAATAAACCGAATTCAAAACTGTTATTTATTTCATTAATAACTAAAAAGGGAGAAATCAATTTTTTGGCACTTATAATTTTTTTTTTTGCTAAAATGACAACTATTTTTGAGGTCGGTGATACCTAGCCTTAATTTTGTAACAGGCGTTATCGCACTTGGTATTCGTATTATAAATTACCTCCTTTTTGGACAAAGATTATAATTTCTAAAAATATTATCAAAAAATCGTGTTTGTAATAATATATGTCCCATAAAAATTCAATAGTTTCCAATATGTCCGTGTCTTATTTAGAAAAAAAAATAGTTTACTATTAAATAAGGATATTATCCAAGGATATTATTATTAAAATAACTGAGCACGAAATTTTCAACCATTATTTCCATAAAAATATTGCAATATCAATTTTTATCAAATGGAAATCTCGTCGTAAACACGTCTTGTCGAAAATAAACAGTAAATATTTTCTATTCTTTACCGAAACACGCGACAGCACTGACAGGAGCGCGGAAAGCAAAGTCGAGTAATAAATAAAAAAAGCCGCGAAAAGTTGAAAAAAAGCGGAATGTTTTCGTATGTACGGGTATTCGGGTAAGCCCCCTCCTAATGGGCATGTCTCCGCCATAAATTTCTGGGGCTGTATTCATCAGAAAGTCAAAGTTCGGATCGACGGTCCCGCTCGTAAATTCGTATGCCATCTACGTGCTAACGGCTCAATCTTTTGAAGTATACTGCTTTTTAACAGTATGGGAGACATGGACTTTGATGTTTGGGGCTGAAGAACGTAAATAAATAAAATCATTATTTAATTGAATTAGAAAGTGCTCTCTGAGGAGTGAGTTGCTTTAAAATAAATGTAGATATTGTTACGAGTATATTTACAACTAGTTGATGCCAGCGGCTTCCACCGCTTGACAAATTATATACTGAAATCTTCCTTGAGAACCACTCGATTCATTGGTGAAAACAGCATGAAAAACGGTGCAGTAGTTTTTGAGTTTATCGCGAACAGACAGACTTGACACTATCACTATTACTACAGATTTGTTTTATAATATGTAGTAATAGTGAAAGTGATGCATAAAGTTGTCTTACTTAAATATCCTATATTTATAACTATATTATTGAACCTTATTGTTCCTACATTATAATGTATTTATGTGTGCCTACAAAAAAGTTATCTAAACTTTTAGATGTTTGTACGAGGTACTTAATCTCGAAAAGTGCTGATCCTAATTCGATTGTTTTATTTAGGTGGTCAAAACATTGCCACTTCCATGGCATCCTTGATGGCAGCACATAGGTCTCTTCTACTTGTCGGTAAGGTTTAACGATCCCATAGACACTAATGTCAGAGTTTCTAAACCGCCGACATGGTTTTTTTACAACCGCCGTTTGGCGGCTGGGAACATCAGCTTGCCTTCCGAAGCACTTATCAAATTTTTATCAGACAACCAGGTGATTCAAGCCAGCAATGGCCTAGCCAAACTGGAAAATAACTTTACAAAGTATGGTTATTTTCTATCAATGGCTCCTTAGAATCTAGACCAAAAAGCTTTAGGGTTTCGATGCATAGCGAAAAAACAAAAAATACCATTAAAACTAATGGAACTAGAAGTATTTATTTCGGACTACATGTATATACAATTAAATAAAAATAACTCTATAACTAACTAAAACTAAAAATAAAACTAACATAATTGGCGTCGAATAATAAATAAAAAACAGAAATAAATTTTGAAAATGGGGTTACTTTTTTACCGTTTAATAAGAAAATTTAAACAAAAAGTTATTCCAAGTGTAGATACCTTGTGAAATAATAAATTAAAGTCCTCATTGTAAACGTTTCTGAAGGTTTACATTTTTAAATATTCCAAACTGCAGATATTAAAAACATACGACGAAAATTAATCAGTTTTCTCCCCAATATTTCTTCCATATCACCAAATTACTGAGCAATAATTTTAAAATAATATTTTGAAAAAAATAATAGTTGCAAGCGAGTCCTACTGACACTTGGCCGGTTTTTTCATAATGATTTCAGCTACTAACACTTAATTAACATTTCTCCAGCACGTCCCTACCGTTCGGTCTTAAGCCGAACAAACCCACGACACATGTTTACGGCCGATAAAGGGACCCTTTAACTTTTTACTGCACTTTGCCACGCGTGATTACTTTGACGCTGTTCTGCCACGCTTTTTATTGCTATAAAACTTCTGTCATTTAAATTTTAGTTTTTGGAAAACATGAGGACTTGGACAAGGTTGCATTGCATCAGCTCATAGAATATCGCTTTATCTACAGCTTATGGTCGTGGAATATGAGAATGATGGAAGCGGGAGTGCACTTGAGTTTGCGCACACATATGTGCACTATAATATGACAAACATAACATGATTTAAAAGTATGTCCGTGGAGTTTCTTGCACGTTCTTCTCCATAGAGATCTACGCTTTGGAACATGCAATTAACTTCATGTTTTAACTAACTGACCTTGACATTTCAAAAGTGCTTGTAAATGATTTATTATAAATGCTTTGAATCTTTGAATCTTGAATGCCGATGGCTAGTTACTGTTGAAATTTGCCATCATCGCCGAAATCGGTCAGGAGTACTATATAAATGGTCTTGAAGGAAAACCAAGTTTATTGTTGTACTAGCTGTTGCCCGCGACTTCGTCCGCGTCTATGTCGAAAAGTAAACACACAGTGATTTACCTAATATTGATACGATATGATATACAAACAGTCAATATCTGGCATGCTTGACCCCAGCTCTTACAATTAGGTATTTGGAAGACTGTTCAAAATGCCGTACAGCCCTAGTAATTTTTCGTAATGAGAAACTTCTGTGCAATATGTTGAAGAAAGTTGCTAGGGTTGATAACACGCGATAGAGCTACATAAAGTTTGGGTGGGTATACCAACCCAAATAGAAATCTAACCCCGTAACGGATAGAGTAGAGTAGATTAGAGACTGCGCTATCCGCACTTAGACTTCCATTCGGTCTGTTGACCGTAAGTGTTCTGGCTAAGTTAACCAGCCTAGCTCTGCCCAAATGCACTAAGGCCCTCTGGGTGATCCACAGGTTTTGCGCTGCGACCTCATTGGTTGTTCAGGTCGGGAAGCAAAGGCCTCATTTCCAGGAAGTCGGCAACTTCTCGGCGTCGAAGCAACCTCTGCAAATTAGGCTGTCTATGGAAGGCAATGTCTCATGATACCTATTATTATTCGAAATGTATTTCTACTTAGGCTGATACGTCGTTAAGCTGGCCGCATGTATAGGTTTGATATTGGCATTTTAGTTGAAATTGAGAAAAATATCAGGAGGAGTAGGTATGAATGAGTCCAGCGACCAGCACTACTACCTTTGGAACCTCTTCGCAAGTTCGTTTGTGGCGTCATGGCCTAGGGATCTACAATTCCCCTATGAGACCCGCTGTGGATAATTTATGGCCCTTTGCTGGTCTTAACCTACCATAGGCTTACTGAGAATTAAACAGCATTAAAAGTTAATAGAAAATAATTGGGAATGAGGGAGACTCTGGGAATGATCACAACGTGATTGGAGCATCACGCTAGAGCAAATCAGCCGAAATCTTATATCAGCTACTTTAAAAGTTTGTTGAATATGTGTGACTTTCAGCCGAGTACCTTTGCAAAATTTAATCGAAATTAAATATGTAAATAAAAAAATCATTGGATGATGTGTACCTTTTCTTTCACGGCCATCGTAATAAAAATATTTTCTTATCTTCCCCACAAACATTATGTCAATATAATGGGTATTGATGCTTACGTCTTTGGGTATTAAATGAATGAATGCTGAAGCAAATCTTCTAAAATAAGCTAACCACCGTCTTGATTGTGGTGTGTGCCGTCAGTTATTTTTATCAGTTTTTGTATAATTATGCCCATTTGAGTGGCATTCATCTTTTTCTTCGTCGTTCCCTCACTGCTGGTGAAACATCGCGTTTCCAAGCCACTCGGTAGTCTGGAGTGTGGAAAGCTCTGAAATGCTATCTCCTATAGCCTTCTTTTGGCGTTGGACCATAAAAAGACCACATGTTTGCATATTTGAACTTTAACGTGTTGATAATAATGTATTGCGCTAAATGAATGGCGCTTTTCTTTAAACTACGAAGCTAAGAAACTACTTTATGAATAAAGTTGTTTCTTTGCTTCGAACCAGGAACAGAAATCATAACTTTGTTTAGTAAAAAAAAACTTTTTACAAAAATATACAATCGACTTCCGAAAACAAAGCACTAAAAAGTATAAAATTACTTTAATTTCGGAATAGTTTTTATTTTTCACTTTTTAGTCGTACTTGTGTATTCATTCACTGAGTACCGATGTGATGTTACGTTGTGAACTGGTGTAAACAGTAACAGACATGCCATTTCAGCAATCCCGAACCATTTGATATATATCATTTATTGAAGAATTTCCGTTGCCTAACTCAACGTTGAAATTCTTGAAAATCTGATTAAACAGATTTTCATCAAATTGAAATGAGACCAATCCGAAAAAATACTCTCCTAAACAAAATAAGAATCATCAATTTTGGTTTAAAATTGGCAAAAATATCGCTGAACAAACATTTTTCATGAGATCCCATCATCAGATCCTAACTTATACCTTCCATTATTAGCTCAGCAACATAAGATGATGATTACCAGACACAATTATCTGAATAGCGTTCGAAAGTTTTTGTAAAACATTGTTTGTGCCTATAAAATTTGAGGGTTTCCCTCGATTTTCATGGGATTCCATCATCAGATTCTGACTTGGTGACAATGGTACCATCTCAGGAATATAGACTTTTGAAAACAAAAATATTTTTTAATATCGGTACAAAATTGACGGAGATATCGGTGAACATACAAAAAAATATATTACATACTATATCCTCCTCCTTTTTGAAGAAGTCGGTTAAAAACTCAGTTACCTAGCTAATTCAACTGCTGTTGCGTCTCTACGATTGAACCTCGCAACTTGCTCGCGGGTGATATGATATGATCCCTGGCTTCAGGCCTGTAAAGGTTCATTCTTCGTCTTTTCGAGTAGATGATTGACTCTGCATAATGTTTTGGCCCAGAAGGTTGCTACGTTTATTTTATCTTAAGTGGCAATCATTTAATTCTCCAAAGTAGAGATGGTCTAAGAAGACTACTTTAGCAGAATCAGAAAGCACATCACGCTACCAGACACTGTCAAATTTTCCCAATCAACCTTGAACCAAACCCCCCCCCCTTCCCCTCCCCGTCCCTTTTTTTCTGCTTGCTTTGCTTTAGCAAAATAAAGATGGAAAAGAAATTTGACAGGTTGTTGCGTGGTTAATGTTATGATTCTAATATGATTCGCCAGTTGACGAATATTATTGTAATCTTAAACACCGCGAAAATGAGATCGAACGCATAACGCCATCTATGGAACATGAAGTAGAACTATGAAAAGATTAGTTAGAGTTCGTTTTGTTTGAGTTAATAGGAATATTACGTTAATTTGGAACGATATGTTTTTAAGGTATTAAAATAATTACAATTTGGTGTTATGTCATGTTGTCGAAAGTACTATTTGTATCAATAGATGGCATTGCAGGTGTTACGTAGTAAGTTGATTTCATCTACATTTAATTAAGGAATATTACGTTAATTTGGATGGAACGATATGTTTTTAAGGTATTAAAATAATTACAATCATTTTAAGACGTTTTAAATGTACCACTAAAAATATGTTTTGGTGTTATGTTGTCTTGTCGAAAGTACTATTTGGATCAGTAGATGGCATTGCCGGTATTAAGTAGTAAGTGATTTCGTCTACATTTAAGTTAGTTTATTTTATCTACTTTGGTTTTGTAGGTACTTTGCGATGCGGACAAACAGAATACAGAAAGTAGGTTCTGTTAAATATCCTACTAATCCGGCATTACAGCGCTTTGGCACATCCACGCCCACACATTTTTAAACATACAGGCAAATGATGTCGCAGCCAACAAAAATTTTAGAGCAGGACATAAATAAGTGTGAAATTATTCAGCAATAATAAAAAATCGCTTCAACTACCGGGGTTCGAACTTACACCCATTCACTCGAAAGGCAGCCATTGTACCGCCGGGTCTATGAATTCAGTTGACATTAGTTATAAATAGCCGATCTTATATGTTATGGTTATTGTCTGCTTAGCGCCTCTAAGATATAGCGTGATGATAACAATTTCTAAGAATGTTTAAAAAAAGGCTCGTTTTATGCTAAACTGAACGAATAATTGAAAATTGTACAAAACTTGTCGAAAAACGGTGATACGTAAATTAAAAAACTTTAAATGTTCATAACTTTTATTCCCGGCCACCGATTGTAATGAAACAAAGCCTATATGTTGCTCAGAAATAAGCTGAATCTAATTTTGAAAACCCCAACCAAATTCGTTCAGTATTTTTGGAGATCATCGCGTACAGACAGACAGACAGACAGACAGACAAAAAACGTAAAAATGCTCTTTTTGTGTTCTGTAGCTTTTTTTTGAAAACTTATACTCGATTTTTGGTATTTTTCTTTAATGTACAGAATTCATGGCTTCTACTGTTTTATTATATGTATAGATGAAATGGTTTTAACTTTTAACACTCTTTTTTGAGGGAGCCGGGCTGGTATTGTGCAGATTTACTTTGTGCACATACAGTCTCCCATATCATATGGTAATAGGCTTGTTTTTTCTTTTGTTACGGGAACCAAAATTGACGAAGTTACGACACTTAAAATTCTCAATTATAGATATAGTAGAGTTATTATTTTTTATTTTTTTCTCGCCGTGGCTTAATTTATAGCGGTTAATGACGTCACGACGCCCCCACTCCCGAGTTTTGATGCGTTTTATCTTTGTCAATATTCATTGATTTACAAAAACAAAAAATACGCGTCCATTATTTTTCAATACTCTAACCAATGATATTATAAGTAAAAAGGTGTAGATAGGTTACCTATACAACATTCGATCTTCAAAAACGTGAAACCTACATGACGTGTGTCCGTTGACGGCGCAACGCGACACCGAGGTCAAGTGTGGCTAGTTAGCCACATTTTAACGTGTCGCTTGCTGAGCGCTTATAACCTATCTACACCTTTTTACTTATAATATCATTGACTCTAACTGACGGACTAAATAGTTTTGCAATTTGTGGATGATGGAAATTAGCCTATTGGGAGATTTGTCGAGTGGACGAAAACTGTTGAATTTGTACTGCATATTTTTTTATTTCTCTTTCACAAATGAAAGAGTAATAAAAAATATGTATGAAATGTTATGTTTTTTATTGCGTATGTTATGCTTGCATAATGATATGAATCAGGTATGATGATATCCGCGACGTAGCCCAAAGGATCGCCCAACTGAGGCGCAATGATGAGGGAAAAATTGCTCGCAGAACAGATGGTCGATGGGACCGAAAAAATATTCAGGTCTAAATAGTCTGTTGAGAACATAAAAAGAGTTCAGGGGGAAAGTAGAGATAGTTTTATCTATGACATACATAACCAATAAGAGCCTAGTTTCTTGTTTACTTGTGCTCTGATTGGTCGCCATTTTATTTCAGTTCACAATTTCTCGGAATGAATTCGAGAAATTATAAACTATGAAATCTTGATGCATAACCAAACAACAAAACAACAAACCAAAACAACAAACAACACAACAACAACAACAACAAACAACAACAACAACAACACAACAACAACAACAACAACTATGTATGTACCATACCCATGTTTGCAAAGCAATAAAATGATTATGATTATTATGATTATGATTATGATAAAAAAGCATTTCAAATTGAAAGTTTACAATCTCTCAAGATATTTTATAATCTTACGAAGTTTGCTGGTTTCCGGTCACATATCTCAATACCTATACAAGAATACTCACAGAGTATACACATGTAACTACAGCATGGTCTATACTTAACTGGAAACTTTTGGTCTATACAAACGGAGAAAGGATTCCCGTAGGTATCTCTTAGCAAATGTCCCTAATTAGTTGATATCAAGATCCTGTCAAGGGTCTCCTTCAAGACGTACAATGGTCCTCAGAGATTTGTAGAGGCATGAAAAGGTTCACACGCCGGAGGTTGGGTTTGAAGATATAGGTGTAGCGTAAATGAGCATTTGTAGGTACTTTGGAACTTCATATAGAGTAAGGTGGCGTATTTAAGGCTCGTGTTTGTCACTTTTACATTATTTTTGGTGGATGTCAAAATATACCCAGTACAGCATTTATATTATATAGCTAGAGCATCTCGTGGCTAAATAATAACAAACGCACGGGTCGGTCGTCAAGGTTAAGCAACGCTTGCCGAGGTCGTTCTGTGGATGGGTGACCGACTGATTTCTTCTGTACTGAACACATTTATTGAGACTCTTCCGAGGTCCGTTGGTCCCATCTGTCACTTGTAGATCTTTGGTAGTTGTTACAGATTTTCAGAAGCCAGAAAATCTGACACCAGTCTTGCCAAGAAACGTCTTGTAACCCCGTTACTGGGTGAGTGAAGCTGGCCCGTGTCCGGTAGTCAGGTGGGCAGCCGCTCTACGTAACATCCTGGTATTTAACTGAATGCAGTTTGACTGGAAGTCAAGTTTAAGATGTTGACCTATGTATCGGAATACCTTCGAAAATTGATAGCATGTGTCTGATCTGCAAGGAACAAATCACTTAGCCCTGATTATATAAGTTGTAACAGAATGAAAAAACGTTACTTGTTGTTTTTAATATCTCGGGTCCCTGGAGACCCGGTCCTTGGGTAGGCGTACGAGGGGCTGAAATCAACTTGCAGAGGCCCCGTTAGACATTTCAAAACCAATGGTTACTATTTATCATTATGAATAACTTTTATTGTAACCAGTAAAGTTACTCGTTGCAGACTACGGTCCTGGATAGGAAATCATCAAATTACTCCACAGAAGGGAGTGTAAGACTTTTACTGACTAAAACTCACCTGTGTTTCTCCTGATGTCCTTTGCGTTCGAGAGCCGCGATGACTCTTACAATAAATTCCGCAACCCTGCCTGGCTACGGTCTAGGATGGGAAATCATGAAATGACTCCTCCCGCGCTGGGCGGAGCAGAAGGAAGTGTTAGACTCTTACTGACTAAAACTCGCCTGTGTTTTTTTTTACTATTGAAAGGCATATATGTATACGTTTGACCACTATCTCACCCGAAGTTAGGCGATGATGGGGTCTAAGATGGAGCACGCATGCCTAGAAATAACCTATTCACTCTTGACTTAAAGACTGCCAGGTTGTAGCTAGGGGGCCGAGTCACCCGCGTCCGTAGGAGAATACCGTTCAGCGAATCCCTACACGTAGTCCCTGGGTGGTGCTAAACAGGTGACACAAACCGCCTCCGTGGTCTCGTGGTTATACCACCTGATTCAGACCCAGAGGTCCCGGGTTCGATTCCCAGCGGGGGCAAATTTTTTGCTCGGTTTGGTTGGTGGTAGGACTTGTTCTAAGTCCGCCTGGCAAGCTACCACCATCATGTCTAAGTCTGTCGCCATAACAACAATGTTAACAGCATTGTTGTGTTCCGGCAGTTAGAGGTATGATAGCCAGTTCCTCTGTGTAAGAGAATTCCGGGTGAAACTCGCTTCCATCTTCGGCCTAATCATCACTTTCCATCAGGTGAGGCCAAGAGTTTCCCCGTTTTGTATAAAAAAAAAAGCTATCAGGAAACACAGACCCAGGCAGGGACTTTCACTCCTTAGCTGTACGCAATGTATTTCCTAAAAGTTTTGTGCGTACAGGTGGGATGGCCACCATGTACCGGTGGCGCGTCGCCGTACGTCTTGTGGTCCTTCTGATGTCCTTTGCGTTCGAGGGCCGTGATGACTCTTTCGAACAAATTCTGCAACCCTGGCAGGCTACGGTTCTACAATTCAATTCGTGCTCTTGTCACGACCTTCCGGGCGCCTCGCCTATTGGTACGCAAGTCACGTCTCGTCGCGACTCCGGGCCTGTACCTACCGCCTGTTTGACAGGTGAAATAATTTGTTGCGTTACATCTGTGACTTGGTGGTTGAATTTGAATTTGTAATCGTGATGAGGAAAAATTATGGAAGCTTTTCTTATCTTTAGGGGTTTTAGGAAATCTGTTCCGTGTACTGGGAATAAAATTATTTGTGTCGGTATTTCTAGGTTTTTTCTTCCTCTATCTATGATTGTTGTAAGAGACGTTTGTCTAGAATGGGTTAACGTTATCAAAAAATGAGGTTAGTTATTGATAAACTAACAAATCTTCTATACTTATAATAAATCTGTAGAGAGGTCAATTCTGTACATGAAATATATTTCCGAAATAACTATCAGGGGGTGTTTAGGGATCGATACTGATGCCAAAAATGCAATCAGTAAAATTTTTGTCTGTCTGTCTGTCTGTTTGTATAACCGTTATAGAAATAAAAACCACTCCACGGATTTTAACGAAACTTTGTACAATTATTTTTCATACTCCTGAGCTGGTTATAGTATACTTTTCATCACGCTACAATCAATAGGAGCAGAGCAGTGAAGGGAAATGTTGGGAAACGGGAGAAGTTACTCCATTTTTTACCAGCTACACGGAAATCATGTATGACGGAAATATTCCCCTTAAAATTATATAAAAAATATCCCACGACAGCATATGTCTATCTTTTATGATTGACTCACAATAACACGTGTAACTCCCGATAGCTTAGTTAGCAGTTCGAAGCTTTCTGATTATATGTGTCTACTCTTACGTTTATAACACTCTCAGTCATCCCTTATTAAAAAAGTCAGCTACATCAAAACCACTGAACCGTGAGGAAGGACATAGGCTACTTTTTTTACGAAAAACGACGGAAACGCGGACGAAGTCGCGGGCAACAGCTAGTATTTCATATTTCGCCATCATCATATTACTTTGCCCATTGAAAAAATCTAATTTAAAAAATAAAACATGGAAAAAAAAGCTCTAGAGAACCAATCGTTTGACAGACGAACGAATGTTGTGTTTAATAATAATGTATAGCATTAGATGCTACTAATACCTTATAAGATTTTTTTAGGGTTCCATAGCCAAATGGCAAAAAAGGAACCCTTTTAGATTCGTCATGTCTGTCTGTCTGTCCGTCCGTATTTCACAGCCATTTTTCTCCGAAACTATAAGAACTATGCTGTTGAAATTTGGTAAGTAGATGTATTTTGTGAACCGCATAAAGATTTTCACATAAAAATAGAAAAAAAAAACAATAAATTTTGGGGGTCCCTATACTTAAAACTGAATCTCAAATTTTTTTTTTCATCGTACCCATACGTGTGGGGTATTTTTGGATAGGTGTTTAAAAATTATATTGAAGTTTCTAAGATCTTTTTTTCCTAAACTGAATAGTTTGCGCAACAGACACTTCCAAAGTGGAAAAATGTGTGTCCCCCCCCTTAACTTCTAAAATAAGACAATGATAAAACAAAAAATATATATGATATACATTACCATGTAAACTACCAGCGAAAATTGGTTTTGAACGAGATCTAGTAAGTGATTTTCTTAATACGTCATAAATCGTAAATCGCAACTTCTGCTTACGGAACCCTCAGTGCGCGAGTCCGACTCGCACTTGGCCGGTTTTTTTATTACTTGAGATGGGTTTGCTCTTGACTCTAATCTAGGTCAGAGATGACAAAGGCAAAGTCTAGGATGGAGAGAGTTTACCCAGAAGAAGCCTATATTCGTTTTATCCGTGCGTGATTTTCCTAGATTAATTCAACGAAAAAATCAGTATCACTACAGGTCCCAAACCCTTATTCGTCCCAAAATCGTACATTTACAATACAATACGCAATCCCGATCAAGATAAAGGTGTGTCCACGTATACAATCACGTGGAATTAGACTACATTGTGCGCGCACAATAACGTGACGTCATTCAGTTAGGTGTAGTGCGAGTTTAGTCCTTTTGCTGCCTAGTGTTTTAGGTTATGTAATGTTTTACATTTTGTTGGTAGTACCGAATATACAACGTTTAACATAATAAACGCAATATCTGAGACGGGGTACTCATCTTTTATTTAAATTTATTTATTTATTTAATACTTTTCGCACACATTTGTACAGAGGCGGACATAATATTATCCTTAGCATTTTCTACCCGTCAACCATTGGGTTTATTGTGGTAAGTGCAATGTAGATTTTATTAAAACTAATACAATGATAAATATATACAATTAAATACAATAATATATACTCAAATTAATAAACTAATACACGAATATACTTGAAAAGTTTATGCAAACAAAAATAATAAATAATTAGCGTTATGACGATACTACTGAAAATTGTTACGAATGTGCTCTCGAACTTTAAGCTGCTTTCAGACTACGCTATAATATATAGCATAGAGTATATAGCTCATAGCACAATAATATCGCGCACCATACATTGTCAATAAATAAATAGTACAGTACAGTGTGATCGTGTCCATAACAATGTATGGTGCGCGATATTGTTGTGCTATGAGCTATATACTATTATATTATAGCGTGGTCTGAAAGCAGCTTTAACTTTGAAGATTAATCGGTCGGTCTGTAACCATTATGAAACACTTTTGCTATGGAACCAATACCGAACTCGAGAAAGATTATCGGCCTCATCTAGATTAATCTGACAAAAAATATTGACGTGTAAAAGAGTTACTTGTAATCTATTTGCAAAAATAAATATCATTTTATTTCATTAAATCAGCTGTACAGTGAATTTTTTGTCAAGTTATTCGCATATAAATGTTTGGCAGTCGATTTTTTTCGCAATTTTGGTGTTTACCCTATACTTAAAGTTGTTCATATTGATGAGTACCGCTGACAGACAGATGGACGGACGAACGGACAAAGGGACGAACGGACAGACAGACAACGGAGGTTCCATTGGTCACCCTAAAAATATTTTTTTTCCAAAGACCGTCCAAATAATTATGGGCCAGTAATCTTACTTCACAAACAAGCCCAGAGATAACAATTTCGTTATTACAACCAGACAATAGGATCAGCCCATTATCTTCCAGTAATTAAACGCAGCAAGGTTATTAAAATACATCACATGAATGCACCAGTACTCGTACACCAATGTGCTAATTGGGAGCCTCTCTAACCAACCCTCACCTACCTATGTGAATTCAATTAATTGCCTATCTAAGCTTGCATACGGTGACCATGAAGTGTGAGGTTTCATAATGCACGTCTATGTATAGGTGCAGTTATACGAGCCGTGCCCGGAACGTGTCCGGGCCTCGGTCCGGTTAGACTTTTTTTTTAAGGATGGAAAATCATCAAATGACTCCTGCTCTGGGTAAAGCAAGAGGAACTGTCAGAGTCCTACTGACTAAAACCCATCCGTGTTCCTCCTATACCCTTTGCGTTCCAGGGCCGCGGTGACTCTTTCGAACAAATTCCGCAACCCCGGCAGGCACTCTGGCCCTAGCGGGCCCCATCTCCTTTGCTGACAACTCTTTGAGACGCGCGTGGAACACAGCGCGCCGTTGTCCCGGGCCTGATTCTGATCAGATGGCGAGCTACCCAATGCGCGCCATCCGCAGGCCCACGCCGTGGCCGGGAATCGCACTGCGACTCCCAACGTCCGGGGCGTCTTCTTCTGTTGCGGCGGCCGGAGCGCGAGGTCTCCCTCACGCGTTCGGCCTCCTCCTTCACTTGCATTACTGCTTCACAGAAGGAGGTGATCGCTTCCCATGCCTCCTCGCTCCGGATCATGGCTTGAAACAGGGCCTGACGCGAGAGGTTGCCGCCGCCGATCGCCTCGACGAGGACACGGCGTTGCTCTACCCACGCAGGGCAGACTTCCACCGTATGCTCCACACAGTGTCCTCCAGGTGATCCTCGCAGTCGGTCCGGTTAGGCTGCCAGTCTATTGATGCGAGTGAGGTAGCAGAGCGGAGTGAGGGAGTAGCGGAGCGGAGTTGCGAACTGTGTACCTATGTCCATTGATGCGAAGCGAGGTAGTATGGAGCGGAGCTGTGGACTGTGCGGAGCTAGGCCGAGAGCTTTTGAGCTGAGATAAAAAGCAGCCACCCTGGTTTTTTGGATTTAAATTTCCAGCCAAAACAAAAAAGATTTTTCAGGGCTGAAAAACTTTTTTTTTTTGTTCATCATGTTTCTGGTACAATGTATATAATGGAATGTATAGCGCTCATAATTCCAGCAACTTAAAAACTTCAGATATCCACCCTGGTTTTTATCCACTTCCCTGCCCTGCTGCCTCACTCTGCTACCTGGTTGTGTTTGAATTTGAGTTGTGTTTTGTTTGACTGTATCTCTTGGAGTGCAGTGGAGCTCTTCCGTAAGATAATATTGGCACAAGTCCGCAACGTTCCTGTACACTCCAGTGGACAGTCTACCTTACATAAAATGTCCTAGTAAGAGGCTTCCCTACCTTCAACCTACTACCCAGATAATTTCGGTCACTACCTGGATTATTATGTCCAAACCTGTCATCCGTGACTAGTCATGGTCTTCCCGATTCACATCTACTCATCCACTTTACAGACCTTCCATAATTTATTTATTTATTATTAAGGCAAACCAACTAAATACACACAAAAACAATTACAGCACATGTCGTTTAAAAACTAAGTTGTATTGCATGCATCTATATTAGGTTAGCACAACATTAAATTTAAATCTCACAATACAATAATAAGATTGATAATAAAATTTAAATTAGATAGTAATATTGAATAAAATTAAATTGATTGTATAAAATTTAATAAAATATATCATAATACAAGTAGGTAAGAATTACATAGCTCTACAATTAATTTTGTAACAAACAAAAGACCCTGATTCCTATACCCAACAGCAAAATTACAATTCCACCATAAAAAACAATGGAAAACAAAAAAAAATTGTAACATTTTTCATCTCACGTTACCCTTTCAAAACGCGATCCCAGATATAATCCACAGAGATATCATCCGGTACCCCAAATGTTAAATTAACCGAGGTATCTAACAATTTCGGCCATTTTTCACTCAATAACCATTTCACGGGATTTATAAGCAATTGAGGAGCGTTTCTATCAATGGGATCCTCGGATTTATGGTGTTTAAAAAGGGAGTTTAATTCTATTAGGTTTAGATTTTAGGAGGGGGGCCTTTTTGGTTGGTTTTTGTTTAAAGTTTTGGTGAATCGAAAAAATGTTGGAAGGTTAGCAAAAAAAATGTGTATTTGTGAAAGTCGGCTCAGGTTCAATACTTAATACATAATATCTTCAAATGACACGAGTTCAAAATGTTTAGCGGCAATAATTTTTTTGAATAGCTTCTTCCCGCATTGCATTGCTCCGATGCTCAGATGGCTCGGTTGACCTTTTTACATTTAATTTTGCTTTATTATTAAACTAGCTGACCCGCGCAACTTCGTCTGCGTCACATTTTCCATTAATGCTCCACTCCTATTTGTCTTAGCGTGATGATATATAGCCTTCCTCGATAAATAGGCTATCTAACACCGAAAGAATTTCAAATCGGACCAACAGTTCCTGAGATTAGCGCTTTCAACCAAACAAACAAACGAACAAACTCTTCTGCTTTATAATATTAGCATAGATTAGTGACATGGTGCATCTTGTTTAAAACATTGATATCTATACATTCCTTGAAACAATTTAAATGCATCCTTTCAGCATCCCTTGAAAACAATTCATCGACTTAGACTCCCAAACATGAGTACCTACCCAGTCCGTCAAAGAAAAACAAATGTGACGAGATTGGAGCCGGCGATGACGTCACAGCGGCACGCGTCATGTGCTGTCGCAACTCAATTAACAATCCTTCCGCGTTACGTAATTGAAGTCTACATGAGGACAGGGCTGGCAACATTGGGTCGTTTGACCAGAAAATAATAAAAAAATAAAATAATTCACTCTCCTTTTTTTTCTTTTTTTGACGTGACAATATCTAATAAATGGATGAACGCCAGCTGCAAGCACGAAAAAGGATGACTCATTGTCCCGTTACGCTCATTGTAACGTAATAAAGTGTTGCCACGTTAAGTTTAAACTATCGTACGTAAACCGACTTTACAGTCAACTAATATTTTTTCTTTTATATTTTTTTTCCTATCAATTGTAAAAAAAAAGGATCATATTTTACAGGCATTTTTAATAGAAACCATCATCATTTTATGTTGAATCTGACCAGCTCTAAGCGTGGTCTTATTGATCGATCGTATGCTTCGTTCCAATGCAAAGTTACATCTTTCTGAATAAAAAACTTGTGATCGAAAATCTCTCATATGTTTATAACATTCTTTTTTAACTTCCATAAAAGGAGGAGATCCTCAATACGGTTGTTATTATTTTTGTGTTTTTAGTTTATGTATGTACACCGATTATTCGAGGTTTCGGATCTGCTAGTCTATTCTGTAAATAACCATTTCGATATCGACTTCACCTGAGTGACTAAGCTTACAAAGTGAACTTTATTTCACACACCATAAGGTCTTATATTTATACGAATTTGAAACTCACCTCGGATTCCGCTGTCGAGACACGAAAATGTTGTTACAGAATAGCACTGCTGATTTCTGTGATTCTTTTTTAGTACATACTTGTCCTTTGGTTCCGTAAAAATTTGGCTCAGTATTTTTTTATTTTTGCGCGTCACCAAACGCGATCTTATCAATTATAAAAAGTAGAGTAAGACTAATAAACTTAGAAACTCCTTTTTAGCAAGTAGTAGGTAATTTGTTTACTTGTGCTGTTTTGGTAAAGTTACAAAAATCATTGACCAAAATGAACCTTAGAAGCCATTTATTCCGTTCATTTGGTTTTATAACATAGGGTACATCGGTATTTTTTAACATCAACGTTACAAATTTAACATATAACAGTCCACTGCTGGACAGAAGCCTCTCCCTGTGCACGCCATTTGGATGGATATCCGGCAACGCTCATCCAGCTGTTACCAGCCACCCTTTGAAGATCGTCGCTCTACCTAGCCTGAAGGCATCCTACCTTACCTTTACCGATTCGCGGTCTCCATTCAAGAACTCGTCTACCCCAACGGTCATCGGTTCTACGGCTAATATAGCCGGCCCATTGCCACTTGAGCTTGCTTAATCTGCGAGCTTTTTTTGCATGTCAACCCTATATTATATCCTGCGAATAGCGTGCTCACGGATATCCTCGACTTCTAGATGAAATTTAAATTTCTCATTCATAAATGTAACACCCCGGGATTTAAGTCCCGCGAGTGTCGTACTTCCGAAGCCAATTTTGTTAGCCATGCTGTTTTTAGGAATCGTCTTATTCAGATAAGCTGGTTTTGTGTAATACCGAAAATAAATTGATAAGAAAATCTAGTCCTTAGTTTTTTATACAATCTTGTCCGTACGTCTGTCTGTCCGTCTGTGTGTCAGCGGACTGTATCTCATGAACCAAAATAGGTAGGCAGTTCAAATTTCACAGATTCTGTTGTCGCTATAACAACAAACTCTTCATGCGCGTACTTGTACTTGGCAGGTTTTTTTAAAGGTGTCATGACTGCAGTCGGATTGAAAGCATCCGTATAATATGACGATTGCTTTCAATCCAACTGTACGAGTTCAATAAAGTAAGAGTGGTTTGTGACCATATTCTGAAGTACTTCATCAGTCGTTGATCTGACAGTTAACCACTAACCAACCAGTAGCGTTAAGCTGCTTTCAGACTACGCTATAATATAATAGCATATAGTATACAGTTCATAGCACAACAATATCGCGCACCATACATTGTTATGGACACGTTCACACTGTACTGTACTATACAGGGTGTAAGGGACAGCCCTCCACAAATTAAAAGGGTGCAATCAGCTCCTTATTTTGAATCATATTCCAGTGGAAATTTTCTCAGGTTTTTTTTCAGTTTTTATTGCTTTATTTCAAAAAAAAAAAAAAAAAAAAACTAGTGAACGACGCATGAAATCAGCTGTTAACGTGGTGCGAACGCGGCTGTCCTTTCGTAAGCTCGCTGCGCTGCCGTTCGCTGCGTGCGTTTTGCAGAGGTAGCGATACATTGCGTGTGAGGTAATTAAACAAATCAGTTTTATTGGATTCTCATAAAGTTCCTGAAATAATTTCTGTACCGGTCAACTTAGTACGATATACTGAAATCGATCAGTTTGTGGAGGGCTGTCCCTTACACCCTGTATATTATTGACAATGTATGGTGCGCGATATTGTTGTGCTATTAGCTATATACTCTATGATATATATTAGCGTAGTCTGAAAGCAGCTTTATGCATCAAATAGCATCAACGAACAACGACCGATAAAAACCTCAAAAAGCCGGACATTTAGTTATAGCCCATCGAAAGTACCCCCTAGATTATTTCGTATCGGTGTTCAATTGTGTTCTTCTATACTTATAATAAATCTGTAGAGAGGTCAATTCTGTACATGAAATATATTTCCAAAATAACTATCAGGGGGTGATTAGGGATCGATACTGATGCCAAAAATGCAATCAGTAAAATTTTTGTCTGTCTGTCTGTCTGTCTGTCTGTCTGTCTGTCTGTATAACCGTTATAGAAACAAAAACTACTCGACCAATTTTAACGAAACTTGGTACAATTATTCTTCATACTTCTGGGCTGGTTATAGTATACTTTTCATCACGATACAATCAATAGGAGCAGAGCAGTGAAGGGAAATGTTGGGAAAACGGGAGAAATTACTCCATTTTTTAAGCTTGCGTCGCGTGTGCAACCTTAATGGTTAAAGCTACACAGAAATCATGTATGACGGAAATGTTCTCATTAAAATTATATAAAAAATATCCCATGACAGCATATGTCTATCTTTTATGATTGACTCACAATACCACGTGTAACTCCCGATAGCTTAGCAGTTCGAAGCTTTCTGATTATATATGTCTACTCTTACGTTTATAACACTCTCAGTCATCCCATTCTTTTTTATGGAATAGTTAATAATGTTAATTAAAAAAGTTAGCGTTTTAACTATTCCATAAAAAAGAATCATAGAAATCGGTAAATTAGAAACACCAAAGTTATACATGAAATACGCTAATAATAAGCCATCGCGCGTGAATCATGCTGGTCGATGAAAAAGAAGCCACTAATTACCCGATAGAATTTTTAAAAATTCTTTAAATATGCCCGGACTTCCTTCACACGAAATTTGTTTAAAAATTGGCATTCCGATTATTCTACTCCGAAATTTAAGACCACCACAACTTTGCAATGGAACTCGGCTAAAAGTAACCCAGTTACAACAAAATATAATCGAGACTCAAATTTTAACAGGTTGCGGTGCAGGTGAAACCGTCTTTATTCCCAGAATTCCCATGATACCAAATAATTTTCCATTCCAATTTAAAAGAACACAATTCCCAGTATCGGTGTCTTTATGCAATGACAAATTATAAGGCTCAAGGGCAGACTTTTCGTATTGCTGGAGTAGATCTCGGTGTCAGTTGTTTCTCGCATGGTCAGTTATACGTCGCTCTTTCCCGGGTTAGCAGTTCTAGAAATCTTTATGTTCACGTGCCGGACGGGTCAACTTCCAACACAGTTTACCCGGAAGCTTTGCGCTGAAGTATTTTCGTTCTATAGGTACTTAAGCCTCATGTGAACGTGATCTAAACAATATTACTACCAATACATTAACTTAATATCACACAAGGAGTACACGTTGACGGAGTCGCGGGCACAGCTATTAAACAATAATATTGTGCGGTTCCGTATTGCGATATTTTTCAACAGTATTGTAGATTGACATATTATATTTTCTACTAAAATACGAAAGTGAATCTGCCTGTTACATCAAAACCACTGAACCGTGAGGAAGGACATAGGCTACTTTTTTTTACGAAAAACGACAGAAACGCGGACGAAGTCGCGGGCAAAAGCTAGTGTACTATAAAACATAGACTTTAGGAAAAAGTTTATTGTTGGTTCTACATAATCTAAATACTCACACAACTTTATACCGCTATGCCAGCCCTGTATTTATGCACACTCTACTTGAAATTGTAGTCCAAAGTTGTTGACAGTTTATGAAATTTGATCATGTTTTGTGCTACATTCTGATGAAAATTTACTTTATGAAAACTAGTTAGTAAATAAACGGGTAGTCGAGTTTTTAAATTTCACACGAATTTGTTATTCTGACTGGAGAGCTGAGAGCTTTTGTGTGTTAGTTTCGTACTAGATATAGTTGAATCCGGGGTTGCGGAATTTGTTCGAAAGAGTCACCGCGGCCCTGGAACGCAAAGGGCATTAGAAGGAACACGGATGGGTTTTAGTCAGTAGGAGTCTGACACTCCCTCCTGCTTTACCCAGAGCGGGAGGAGTCATTTGATGATTTCCCATCCTAAAAAAAAAAAAAAAAGATTTAGTTGAATGGAAACTCAAGATAGGATTTTTTTTCTATTGCACCTTTTTCTAGAGTTCTACACCCGACGGGTAACTTACGGCATTCTAGTACTAAGGCTCTACTGTCTGTCCTTTAAAAACCGTAATAGGCTAGATTCCATCATTCACAAATTGCAAAACTATTTAGTCCGTCAGTTAGAGTATTGAAAAATAAGGGACATGTATTTTTTGTTTTTGTAAATCAATGAATATTGTCAAAGATAATACGCATCAAAACTCGGGAGTGGAGGCTCGTAACGTCACGACTCAGTAAAAATTATGCGAAGGTCTGACGTATTGAGTCCTGAAAAAATCTAATTAGTCCGTCAGTAAGATTATCAAAAAATATTTGACCCGTGTTTTTTTTTTGTTACGGGAACCAAAATTGGCGAAGTTACGACGCTTTTAAAATTCTCAATATGTCACACCTTCGCATAATTTTTAGTGAGTCGTGACGTCACGAGCCCCCCCTCCCGAGTTTTGATGCGTTTTATCTTTGTCAATATTCATTGATTTACAAAAACAAAAAATACGTGTCCATTATTCTTCAATACTCTAACTGACGAACTAAATAGTTTTGCAATTTGTGGATGATGGAATCTATCCTATTGTCTGTCTCCTTCTAAAAACCAATTTTGCATAAACGGCTAACGCCATTATGGGGAAGCCCAGAGTAAGGAGACATTTATGCAAAATTGGGCAGAATAAAAAGTGCAAAATTTAGAAGTGAACAAACTTTAAAATTATTATTATTTGGCCTATACTTTCCCACTTCTGAGCAATGACCAACTCCTTCCAGATATCTTTATCCCGAGACACGTCGAAACAAACCTTGCAATGAGCGTCTACATCGTCTCGCCACTTCTCCATCAACAACAACTGTAAACTTTTCTTCTAAAAAATATATTTACATCTATTCTTTTTAATAATAGGTAAAAAAAAAATGATTTCTTAGAGGCCAGAGTCTGAAGTGCTGGTGAGATTTATTCAGCTTCATGTGACGAGATGACAGGATGTATGCCAATGATTATTTTATTTGTAGACATCGATTATTTTAATGTATTTATTTTTTGACGTGGTTTTATTGGATGTAATGATTTTTTTGGACATAGTGATTTTTATAATTTTGATTTTAATTTTTATGATTGATTTGTTTTTTTTTAATTGTTTCTTTTTGATTTTTAATATTGACTAATATAGTTTTTAAGACCTCTGTTACTAACAATTATGGACATTAATAGTCTGAAATAAATAAATGAATGAATAACTATGTGCTGATACTGATAGGATTATATTTTGCTCAGACCTACAATACTTGTAATTTCTCACATAGTTGTTTAATTTTACATTCCAATTGCACAGTTATGATGAGCTTTCGGCAGACTAATGCCCGTTTCCTCCCGTAAATGACATTCTGCCGTTGGGCATGAAAATAAAAAACTGACCCAATGGCTCGAGCTCAATTCGATCGATTTTGTGATGCATAACACAGAACTCATGTCAGAGGGGTGTCACATGAAGCGTTGCGACAGAACGGTGCCGCTGAGTTCTTTTGTATTTTGTTGACACCCAGCGCTGGGTATTTGACGCCCAGAAAACGCTGAGATGATAACCAATCCTTCCTATTCTGCTTCCTACTAATATTAAAACTGCGAAAGTTTGTGAGGATGGATGGGTAAATAGATGTTTGTTGCTCGTTCACGTCAGAACGCCTGAAAGGATATTCATGCAATTTGGGATTATAGTCTGGAATAACACATAGGCTATTTTTTGTCCCAAGAGTTTGTTCCCTCGGGAACACGCGGGTGAACCCGCTGGCAGAAGCTAGTTTTACAATATCGTTGCAATATTGTATAATGCTTGCTTTGCGTAAGAAACAGAGAGCCTTATAAGATCACCCGGGTGTCTGTCTGTCTGTCCAAAGATGGACGTGTTACGTGTATAAATAAATTCACCATCAATAAATTGAAAATCTTTTTAATTCGTCAGAGTATTGAAAAATAATGGAAACGTTTTTTTTTTTGTTTTTGTAAATCAATGAAAATTTACCAAGATAAAAACGCATCAAAACTTTGGAGTGGGTTCGTGACGTCAGAACGCACAAATAATTGGACCACGGCGTGACATATTGAGAATATTAAAAGCGTCGTATCTTCGTCAATTTTAGTTTACCTACTTAAGAAAAGAAAAAACATTTAATAGGTAAAATACTTTTGATGATCTGACGGACTGATAAGGTTTTTCCAGTGGACAAGCCTTTTATATTTTTTTTATAGTTAAATAAATAACTTTGAAGTTATTCAAGAGGTTGGAGCAAAAATGACCAAAATACTGAGACTAAAATTTCCAAAAAAAAAAAAATGCAGATAATAGTTCTTAACCCACAGATTCCAGGAAAACTTATAATACATTTCTAGTGAATATGAAATTGGTTCAAAGTCTAAAATGTATGATGCTAATATTTAATATTTTATTTTACATAATAAGTAAATCTTACATAGGGTGCGTTGGAACAGGTGCGGGTTGACGGATCGCACGCAGCATTATGAAGCTTCATTGTCAATCGAAGACTGATACACCATGCTATGTCAGTGAGCGGCACTGCGTCATAGACGTGCGTTGTGTACCTCAGTCGCAATCTGACAAAAATGTGTTTTTTCTGAAATGCACTATTTTAACAGCCTTCTTCGAGTTAAATCGAAATTGCTGTACTGGCCAAATACATACGAGCAGCGGCCAGCAAAAAATGTACGGAAATCCATATTTGTCGTGTTTAGCGGCCAAATAAATTACATAGTAAACTCATATCTGTCGTGTAACATAAAAATGTAACAATCTTTTACTCCGAAACATGGCAACCGAGGAGGGAACTTATCAAATGATTTATTTTGATTTGCTCGCTTTTGATGAAATTTAAATGGGATCAATCGAGAAGTATATTCGTTCAGATAAAAAAAATCAAATCGGTTTATAAATAACAGAGTTATGAGGTAACACAAACGTAAAAAATGAATACAACCGAATTGAGAACACCTTTCTTTTTTGGGAAGCCGGTTAAAAACGCAGAATCTGCCCTCAGCCCGTTCAAATCATAGCGTCGCGATGACGCTACAGACCAGCAACGACCGTGTGGAGTGGCTCAAACCCAGTGGAAACTAGAGTTGCTCATATTACATGTCATTTATGATGTTTGTTTACCAAACTATCATAATGAAAGCTAATTTGGCTTGCCTTGACTTAAGCAATAGGAGACATTTTGTCCTTTAATTACGTTGTAATTATGATATCAATTTGCTAGGAGTAATTGTGACATACTGTCTAGTATCTGAACTACTTTAATAGTTTTAAACTGTCATGGTCACTAACATTAGAATATTATTAACGGAATTGTTACCATGTACCTTTTTTTGCGAGTTTCCGATATTTCGGCATTGTTGCAAGCGCCGAGTAACTGAAGATCTTGCGGGTGGGAAGGCGGTGGTGATAAATAACCTTCCTCAATGAATGGGCTATCGAACACTGAAATAATTTTTCAAATCGGACCAGTAGTTTCTGAGATTAGCGCGTTCAACCAAACAAACAAACTTTTCTGCTTTATAATATTAGTATAGATTCTTATGCTTTATTAGTACTTAATAGTTAGGGTCCAGAATGGGAATCTTCTAAGGTTAAGTGCAGACACGTTCTGCAAACACTAACCAGTGTTTGCTGCAATGATTATTATAATCTGAAATTAAAAGGACAATGGTAAGACGTACGACTTGGCTCCAATATGGCCTTACGTTCAGTCATATAACTTTTTTAAAGAAAATCAAATGCTGTGATTTAAATTGGTGTTATTGAAAAAGTGTGGCTACCTAAAATTCAGTAATTCCCATTCTTTTTAGATTTTTTTTTACTATTGATTGGCATACGTTTGACCTATTATCTCGCGATGTTGCGGTCTAAGATGGAGCACGCTTGCCTAGAAGTAAAATATTCACTCCTGACTTAAAGACTCCCAGGTTGTAGTTATCAGGAAACACAGACTCAATACAGTTTAGGAATAAACAGTACTTACTAAATCACATTGTTTCAGTCTAAAATGTTCCAACCTTTCGGAAAAAGCTTCACCCATTTTTTTGCAGGTGTCCTTTCCTGAGCCACTAAATCAATTCCAGTTTCAAAAAGATCTATCAGCCAGTTTACGAGATCTTTGAGTTCAACTCAAACCTTTTTTTCTCAAAAAAATCGTTGTCCTAGGGATTCATCCTGTACAGTGAGTGCGTTTACAAACATATAAACACACATATACAAACAGCCAATTATCTGTGGGCCATATACTTTTTAAAGGTTTAGGTAACATAAACAGGATTGAGCCGAGCCTACACAATCAGCAAAGTCTTTCTATAGGTTTTAATCTGATAAATTATTGGTGGTTAAAAGATTAAAACCCATGGACGTCTAAACAATTAAATAATTTATCTTCTTTTTTTTATTACGATAGCAACCAATAGGTACCTAAGTTAATATAGAACAAAACACATTCTACATTTGGTACGTATATAACAATGCATCTCTATCCCCAAGTACACTCGCAAACAGAAGTCTCGTTATTTCACTAACTTACAATGAGTTTGAATCAAAGCGAGTCGCTCACAATCCTTACAGGCGTACGAAGCGAAGTGCACCTCGTGAATGGTCCTTATAAAGTTTTGAGTAATTTTCTAGACATGTTACCTTCAACGTGTTTTCATTCGGAAGCTAATTTTCTTTTGCAAGTTAGCTTTTATGCAGTTTGCTCAAAGGAGACTTGACGTTCGATAATTAGGAAGGGGAGGTTATTTTTTTAATCTTTTTTTGTGACTGTATTTTTCTTGTAATAACGTTGTATTTTACGTACGTTGCAATATATTAAGCTGAATAGGGAATATGCATGAAAAAAATAATTACTATCTATAGAGTCTATCTAAAAAAATACAAAAATATAATACTAACAGTGAAAATATAATCAAAATTACTCAAAAAACAAGCGACATATAATTATTTTAAGAAAATATATCCCTTTAAGAAAATAGTCCCTCTCGCGAAAACGCTGTTTCCTATGGCAGCTGTATAGTCGTCGTGTCACAGTACGTATCGGACTTCTCTTTCTATCTGCAGTCTTTGAAGCTTTATAACTTCATAAATGATGAAGGTATTTAAAAAAATATTTCATGATTGTTTACTAGAGCTAATAAGTATTTTATTTTGCAAATAAAAAAATCGCATGCATATTCCCTATTTGCCTGGATTTTTGTGTTTCCTCAAACTCTACTTTGGCTTCAAACCTTTCAAAATTTGTCAGCAAAGTTTTTGAATTAAGAACGGTTACGTTCGTAACCCAAAAACCCTTCTCACCATAGTTCTCAAAAATTGATTTTCGTGAAAAGATAATGTTTATAGTCAAGTAGTCATTAATTTAACAATGTTGGTATAGGTAATTATATAAAGACATTTTTTACTGTTAAAGACAGATCTCGGAAGATTGGGATGTGACTTGAATTTGATCGTTTTTATTAGGGTAGTGACACGCACGTGAAGGTTTCTTTTTTAATCTACGTTCTGAAATAATTTAAGGCAATACCAGCAATTTTTTGTGGTCTAGAAAAAAACCAAAATGTGCAACACTGTAAAAATGTCCATACCTGAATTTAAAAAGGAACCACATGCAAACATCATCATCATCTGCCTAGCCTTTTCCCAAAACAACATTGGGGTCAGCTTCCAGTCAAACTGGATTCAGCTAAATACCAGTATTTTACGTATAGCGGCTGCCTACCAGACCTCCACAATCCATTAACTGGGTAACACGGTATTTTTTGGCAAGACTGGGCTCAGATTTACTGGCTTGAACAACATGCAAAAAAAATACCAAAATATTCTAAATCCGACTCCAAATCACAGTCGTACAGCCAGTACGTTACATCCCGTCCCGTTGAAGCTCACACTTCTACGCTTCAAATACAAACGATTTAGTTAAGTTAGAGTTTACAAGTTTCAAGTGCTGGCACGAGGTGGAGTTTCGTTAACTTTCAGTTTAGTCAGAAAGGTTAATAGTAACATTAGTAATATGTAGGTACTCGCGAAACTGTTTCAAGTACTGTCGTAAGATAAAAGTAGTCTTGGAATAACATTTAAGAATGCTGGTGTACAAGGAAGTTTAAAAGAAGGTTACCTTCAAGTTTCTACCACTGCAAGCTGTAAGCTGTAAATGTAAGAAAGTTTACGTTAAACATGGCTAATAGGTGTGCACAGGGATGTTTAAGTAGCTTTAGCAATACAATCGTGTTTAAAAGATAAATAGAAATTGTTTTTAGGATTCCGTACCAAAATGGTAATGGTTTTCTAGGGATGGGAAATCATCAAATGACTTCCCCCGCTCCGGGCGGAGCAGGAGGGAGTTTCAGACTCTTACTGACTAAAACCCATCCATGTTCCTTCAGTGCCCTTTGTGTTCCGGAGCCACGGTATCTCTTTCGAATAGTCCCGCGACTCCGGCAGGCGTCGGCCCTTTCGGGCCCCTCTGTGTGCTGACTCTCTTTGAGGCGCGCGTGGAACACTAACGCGCCGTGGTTTCGGCCTGTCGTCAGAAGACGGACGTACGGCGAGCCACCCATAGCTCGCCGTCCACAGGCTCGCGCCTATGGTGGACGGAGGTCACCAGGTGGTGGCCTCCGACGCCCGCGGCGTCTACCACGGCGGCCCTTAGAGGGTGACTAAGTTTGTATATCTGACACAGCTAGATATCTCAAGAACTAGTAATGCTATCAACAAGAAGTTTGAAATGTTTATCGAATTTGGGCTACTAGCATTTTATTTTACTTTTGACGAAAAATTTAACAATTTTGGAGATTGCATAGAAACAAAATCTGAAATCATTCTATGTCAAAGAACTTTATGTAAAGATTACAGGAAAAATAATGATGTTTCTAAGTAGCACACTTTTTCTGAAATCATCAACAAAAAATACATGAGATGGCGCTGAAACTTCAACAGAAAACATTCGTCAGAAAATTTTAACACTGCGGGTTTAAATTTTCTGACAAATATATGCCGATGAAAAATTTAAAACATTTAAAGTTTTTTATGATGGTACGAAACCTTCGGTGCGGGAGTCCGACTCGCTCTTGACCGGTTTTTTATTTGTACGATTTACATGTTGAGATGAGATTTGAGGAAAGGACTTGATGAAAAGATGTGTTGTTAATAATCACTTCTATTATAATTAAAAAAAGGTTTGGCCATCGCTATGTACCGTAACTTATTTTTATACCGAGTAAATAGAACGAGTCGGAGTGATGCAGGAAAACATTAAGCCGGCTTTTGACTACGGGATGTAATGTAATATATATTACATCACGAGATATAATTCAATATCGCTCACCATGCTATTTAAGCAACCTCTTTACACTAAGCTGTAATATATATTATATCCCAAACTATAAATATTTTTTCGACCGACTGGGCGATAAAGAGGAGCTGTATATTTTACCTCACGTCCCCGGACACCGCACCTCCCCCTGCCTCGCCCTCACTTTGAACGGAACGGTGCAGACTGTAGACCTCGTGTTTTGAATTTTCGTTTTTGTTTGTTTATAGTACGCAATCCTTACCTACGCATATTATGGAACATTTTATATGATGATGATGATTGATGATCGAAACTGAACTGTTCCAATATATATATCTTTCAGTGTGAACAGCAACTGCGGGATGAAATATATATTCCAGGATGTAATATATATTACATCCCGCAGTCAAAAGCCGGCTTCTGTACCTATAAATTAAAAGCGCTGTCACATTAGATACATCTTCAAAGTCAAAATTGATCAAAGTTATTTGTATCAATACAGCAAAAGATGATCTCACAAGTTCCAAATTCGAAAACCAACAGTTGGTATTATTCGGAAGCAATCGTTTACAATCGGCTTTTGTTGAGATGATTCAGCGAATACCGACTTCAGGAGTGGCCATCCACTTTCCACCTTTGATGTGGAGTGTCCTCTACAAACTCTTTTATTTACCTCTTCGATTTGTCTGAGAAGCTTTTTGAGGGCGTTGAGCCGAATTTCCGAGGTGGTAAACTATTTTTGAGGAATCTTTTGATCTGTGTTTGGGTGATCGTCGTTTGATCCCGGGATATGGGGAATTAAACTATTTTGGGAAAAACTGACTTTATACTTTTGTAACGTTAAGATTAGATGAAACAGGGTGGTTTTTGATCATTCAGGGATAAAATTACATGTAATAGCTTATAAAACACCTATTATTATGTCGATGTTCTGTTTAACCTTTTCAATAAAATGTGTTCTAAAGAAGGGAAATCATTAAACGACTTCTTCCACTCTGAGCGGAGTAGAAGGGAGTGTCAGACTCTTACTGACTAATACACGTGTTCCTCCTAAATTCTTTTGAAATGACAGTCGGTACCAACGGCTCAAAGTGTTTCCAAAGCATGGGGGAGTCTACGCATGTTAAAATGATCACCAATCCACAGACCAACCTCTGCAAGCGTCAATTAACCAGTACCGTGCAACTGTTATTATTTAGCTAGCCGACATTTTAATAAATTACCCCTTCACTTCAACCACACATTCCTCATCAAACTCATACAACTCCACGAAGATACTGGCAACCAGACGCTATATTTACTTTGTAGTGAAACAGTTAGTTTCGGGACACATTAGCATTTCACCCGGGTTCATTTGCTTCTCTAATTGTGTACAATTTTGTTTGTTCCTCATTTATATGCGCTGCGTGTACGCCCATGCCGGTTTAGTTTTTAATTACAGTGTGTAATTAATGTTGTTGCTAATGCTTTTGGTGGAGGTTATTAGTTATTGATAGAGGAACTTACACCAACGGACCTTGTTACTGGGCAATGGAGGATAAGCGGGCCCTCCAAGTCAAGTATTCGTTGTTATTCACTTGAATCTGGTTAGACTCGAAGCCAACTTAGGTAGAGTAGACAAGCTTGTCACACATTCCCAACAAAGATTCAAAGCATTTATTTCAAATAAACCATTTACAGGCACTTTTGAAATGTCAAGGTCGGTCCGTCAAAAACATGAGGCTCTCTCATCTGCACGTTCCAAAGCGTAGATCTCAATGGAGAAGAACGTGCAAGAAACTCCACGGACACTCTTTTAAATCATGTGTTGTTATACAAAAATCTCAGTTACACGTACTAGTTTCTTCATGTGAGGACAATGCAAAATAAAAAAAAACATATATCAAGAACTTAAAAGAACTTAAGAGGGTTTACGCGTGTCGGCATTTCATACAAATTTCCTATGAGTCCTTATTCTTCGATGTTTATGAACCGATTTTAATGAAACTTCGTATGGATACGCTTCAAAGCCTGGTCTAAATAGTTAGTAGAGAACATTTTCGAAAAAGAGTACAGGGGGAATGATAGAGTGATTTTTCACTTTCTATAGAAAACATAAAATTGTCCTCACTCTTCCTCTAAACTCTTTTTCGAAAATGTTCTCTTCTAACTATTTAGGCCTAGCTCTGAAGCTTATGCATACCAAGTTTCATTAAAATCGGTCCATAAACATCGAAGAATAAGGACTTGAAAATTTGTATGAAATGCCGACACGCGTAAACCCTCATAAGACCACTGCAACTCTTGAAAACCAGAAACAACAGTGGCGACCACAAGAAAAATGCCTAGCCAATGAAGAGCCGCGGAGAAACGATTTAACTGTCTTGGATCCCGCAACGATATTAATCAGAAAAGTACAGCGGATGAGTAGGAAAAAAAAACCACTCATTTCCACTACTACCATTTTCTAGGTAGAGTAGAAAAGGAACGAAATTTTTAACCGACTTCCCAAAAAGGAGGAGGTTATCAATTCGGTTGTATGTTTTTTTTTTATGTTTGTTACCTCATATCTCCGACAATTATGAACTGATTTCAATAATTCTTGTTTTATCTGAAAGGATATACTTGCTGATTAGTCCCATTTAAATTTTATGAAAATCGGTTACGAACTTTGGATAAAAATTTTAAATCGAAATAGCTGGAATTCGTCTACTTAGACGATAGTTTTATGTCATCCAAGTAATCGAAATTGCGTATTTTGCTTTTCTGCGATTTTGCAGTGGTGTTGTTAGGTGTGAGGTACCACTAAAAAGTGAAAAATAAAAAAAAAATACAAAAAAATACTCACTGTTCCAAGACTGTGCACGTTGAGAAGTCAGGGCTTCGCATTCTCATTCCAGTGTGACCAACGGCTTAACGTACCTGTCGACACTCACATCTACGAACAAATCTCGGCCAGCATTAATTTACCCAGAAGATTATCTGTGTAGCTGTTAAGCCACGAGCTTGTTCTTCTAACACAGCACTAAACCTAAAAAAAACATTGTACAACTAGATGAACAAAATAAAACATATAATGTAAACCATCTATCACGCTGGCACTAGGCTAAAATGTTTATAACACTATGCATCAAAAAACTATAAACATAGCCTAAAAAGCCTGTGTAACTCTAGAAGCACTTTCCACATGAACTCACATTTTCCAACAACAATAACAATCAAATTACAAAACACTCCTCGGGTAGGTACTGCTAAACACACACACACACACAATATTATAAACTATCCACACAAGCAAAAACTGGTAGTGTGCCTCACTGTTTGCTTAAACAAGTAAATCTATTGGTAGTAGTAGTGGAACTCTCTGCCAGCATCTGTGTTCCCTTCCAAATATAAACCTTTAAAGAAAGAGTAAACACGCATCTTCTGGGCAAGCTCGCTCCATCTAAGACCTCCTAATAAATTTCTTAAAAATATAAAAGTTGAATGTCTCTGATAACTCTGACTATTGCATAGACAACTTCGACTTTTGCCCAGCAAACATAACTTGAGCAATCTTATAATACAATAGACAACACTCAAAATCCGGGAATTTCTCTCTACATATCTACTTATCATCTCTGTATATATCTATCTATTACCAAATAACCATTTAATTTTATCATAGATAGAAAACTGAAATACATTTTTTATCTTTAAAATAGAGAGCGACATAAGTAATAAATTACTGAAAAGTTTTATTTAGTTTCTTCCTAAATAATTTCTTTAGGCTGTGGTTCCACTGAGGCGGAGTCGAGCGGTGCGGAGCGGGGCTGAGCTGTGAAAAGAGGTAGGTGTTTCCACTGAAGCGAATTTCAAGCCATGTGATTGATGAATCGCGGTACAGCTCGTCTCCGCTCTGCTCCGCTCCGCCTCAGTGGAACCGCAGCCTAATAATTGACTAATTATATGTAAATTACACAAATGTATCTCTTAGGTTTTTTGTTGACTCTTTTCGTTGCTCGCGCATAGATTATCTGCTATAAAAATATGCATTTATACTTTCCATATTTAACCCACCCGATGCTGAAAACATTTGCATATACTTACGAAAAGTTGGCAGACAAAGTTGTGGTCTGATAGAAAACTGAAAATTCAACGATTCATCTAAATGAATTCGCCTAAAACCGATTGAAAAGTTTTCCGCTTTGCTGGAACATAAGTTGCTACTTTTCCAAGTTTTTTCGCATCATACTTACGAAGATAAATTCGCCTAGCCAAGTGTTTTAAACGAGGATTCTTTTTTAAACTCATGGGGCAAATTTTTTCACAGTCCATTTTGGTCTTTGATAGCTTGTGGAGATAAATGGTTAAAGGTGTTTCTTTATTTATTTATTTACTAGCTTCTGCCAGCGGCTTCGCCCGCGTGATCCCTAGGGAACATGTTCCCTGGATTAAAAGTAGCTTATGTGCTATTCCAGACTATAATCTATCTTTGTTCTAAATTTCATTAAGATCCGTTAAGCCGTTCTGGCGTGATTGAGTAACAAACAAACAAACTTTCACATTTTCATTTATTTTTTTCATTTTTTCTATTGATTGTAGCGTGATAAAAAGTATACTACAACCAGCTCAGGAGTATGAAAAATAATTATACCAAGTTTCGTTAAAATCCGTCGAGTAGTTTATGTTTCTATAACGGTTATACAGACAGACAGACAGACAGACAAAAATTTTACTGATTGCATTTTTGGCATCAGTATCGATCCCTAATCACCCCCTGATAGTTATTTTGGAAATATATTTAATGTACAGAAATGACCTCTCTACAGATTTATAATAAGTATAGATTTAAAGACTATGGAAAGTCTTCCATAGTCTTTAAATAAGTAAATAAAAAAACATCATTGTATTGAGCTGTAAGTCTACAGCTCAATACAATGGTGTTAAGTAACAGTATGATAATCTGACAGCCGATTACAGGTCTTCACGTCTAGAGCTTGTCTGGTATAAACGTACTGTGGAACAAATTAAGCACACGCCAAAAAAAAAATAAAAGGTAAAATATTTCAAAATATGAGCAGTTCATTACTAAGCTTTAACGAAAAGGTCTGATTTAAAAGAAAACTTCTCATATGTTTATGTACAACGGTAGCTGCAGAATTTTGTAGAGAAGAGAAATCCTAATACTTATATAAAATTCTTTTGTTACTTATGAGTGTCTGTCAGACAGACTTGGGAAGTATAAGAGAGGATTTCTAGAAATTCCTACGGGAACGAAAAAAAATGGGATAAGAGCGTACGAAGTCGCGGGCAAAAGCTAGTTTTTATTCAGTTGCTATCTCTCAAGTACGGAGAAGACGCTATGATTAGGAACTTAAGGTCGAAAGTATAATAAAATATTCTTAACAATAAAAAACAAGCACAAAACGTTTTGAGAACTCATTCATAGTGCGTACAGCAAAGGAGTGGAATTCCCTGCCGGAGTCTGTGTTTCCTGATAGCTACAACCTGGGAGTCTTTAAGTTAAGAGTGAATAGGTTACTTTTAGGCAAGCGTACTCGATCTCAGACCGCATTAAATGTAATTTAATACCTAAAAAATCTGGACGCCGTTATTGGCAAAACTTCCAGAAGCTCGTGGCTAAATAATAACAGGTCAATCTTTAAGGTTAAGCAACGCTTGCCGAGGTTGGTCTGTAGAAGGGTGACCATCTCAACATACCGAGTTTCCTCCATGCCTCGAAAAGCACGTTAAGCTGTTGGTCCCGGCTGTCATTTGGAGATCTTTGACAGTCGTTACGGATAGTCAGAAGCCAGAAAATCTGACACCAGTCTTGCCAAAGAGTACCACGTGTTACCCAGTTAATGGGTTGTGGAGGTTGTGAATGTCTGAAGCCGACCCCAATACAGTTGGGAAAGGCTAGGCAGATGATATTGGCAAAACATGGACGCTCACAAAATACTATTAATTTAATACCTTGCATGTCTAATTAGCCAGATTATGTAACCGCATGTTTGACAAAAAAATATCTTTATCTTTTACCATCACGTGAGATACCTAGTGGTCAAACGCGTGCCTATCAAATGTAAAAAAAATAAATTTACAAGACTTTTCCATGGAGAGAAGCACCGAGGATAAAGTAGCAGAGGATCGGATTTCTTCGCAAAGACAATTGTATGGGATTTACCTGGATTATGGAACACTCAAGTTTCTTTTAGTACTCTAGGGCTCCTTACGTGGAAAAGGAGGTATTTTATAACTTGTATAAACAAGAGTGTTTTCTTGGTAGTAATATAAGTTTATAACGTCATGGTAGTTTAGATGGTAAGTTATTTTCCATAGAGCCGATTTGTTTAGTAGAAAATTTCTACTTGACCTGATTTTCTAGTGTTTTTCGAGTTTTAATCTTTAACATTTACATAGCAAGCTCCTTTTGATATCCCAAAGCTTAAAATTTATATTCTTTACTAGCTGACCCGGCGAACTTCGTTCCGCCTAACAGTCGATTTTTTCATTTTTTTGTTTTTTTTTTTTTCTAAAATAAACGTAGCCTAAGTTACTTCTTATTACATCAGCTACCTGCCAATAAAAGTCCCGTCAAAATCGGTCCAGCCATTTCAGGGATTAGCCGGAACAAACAGACAGACAGACAGAGAAAAAATGTTATTTTGGTGCATGTACCGTATAAATATTCATATACATGTAGTAAAAAACGGTAATTTCAAAATTACAAACAGACACTCTAATTTTATTTATATGTACAGATGTAAAAGTAATACAAAAAGTCATAGAACAAGTGTTCCAAAACTACATGTTTCGAAGATTATGTTAACACTAGACTCGATTTAGGTTTCTAAGTTTCATTGCAAAGTATGAGTAAATAATTTTCAATAAAATTATCCATTCAAGCTTAGAAAATGTGACATATTTCAAGCAAGAGTGTTATTAACACTATTTTTGTCGAATTATTCAAAACGCATCGATTATTATTTTATTATTGCATTCATTGTGCGTACAGCTAAGGAGTGGAATTTCCTGCCTGAGTCTGTGTTTCGTGATTCCTACAACCTGGGAGTCTTAAAGTCAAGAGTGAATAGGTTACTTCTAGGCAAACGTGCTCCACCTTAGACCATAATATCATCGCTTAATATCTGGTGAGATAGCGGTAAAACGTATGCCTATCAATAGTAAAAAAAAATAATGTTAATATGAAAAATGAAAACGAAAAACACAATGAAAAATAATTTATGTGCCAGGTGATTCTTTGTAACTACATAATATACATAAATCTTGGGTCTAATTGAAACCCAAGTGTTATGGGATATCAAAAGAAACACATTGTTTAATCAAAAGTAGACAAGTGTATGTAGACGATTCTGACAAGCGAAAAAGGCCAATAAAAAGATCTCTGTACCCAATATGCCAAGAAAATAAAAAGGAACAAAATACACCATTCCAGTTTCCCAACAAAACCGAAAAGACCCGCAACTGATATAATAACGAAATAACAATTTCCATCCACAAACAGGAAAGCATTTGGTAAAGAAAATTGCCAAGAAAAAGATCAAAATATTCATCAACAAGGTCCCTACAAAGATGACGTCATGAGATGGCCGGAAATTGAAAATGTTCGTACATGGCTGTCGATTGGGCCATGTGGGATTTTTTCCTCTTAAATCCGTGGATCGCATGACATTTGTTACGCGCTTCGGATTAAGGATCGATCGATTTGTAACTTTAGATCTATGTGTGTGTAAAACGGGATATCGATGTGTATCTGTTTGAGTTTTTAGTGAATTGTTTTTGGTTTATATTTGAAGAATGTGTGAATGACATTTTTCGGTTGGCTGCGGTATGTAATTAGGATTATGTCAACCGTTGGCGTTAACGACGACCGCAAAATGAGTGTAAAAATTAAAAACACCATTTTGCTTTTTGTTAGGAAATCTGGCGTTGAGCATCCATATTGCTACTATCAACACGTCCAATGTGGCCAGTTTAGCCAGGATACTCATAATCCTCCGCTTATGATGAAAATCATCATTATAAAATACCATAAATATTTGTTACATTTATATCGCTTTGTGAGCAATGACAGAGTCTGTTCTAATCTTTCCCTCCAGCAGATTTCTGCATGGTGTATTTTGTAAACTGCACATTATTTGCAGACTAATATCATATCACCTAATTTCCCATACAGGTAAACAAACAAAACCTGGATTAGAAAGTGTAACAAATTAAGTACGCTGACATTTTTATTATACGCCATGTTCGAAATTAAAGTCATTTGCAAGGTTCCCCTCCTGAAACTTTGCGATCAGGTCCTAACAAGTGAAATTCACGACCTTCAGTACTTAGGAAGTGCTTCCACGTAAAGATTATGTGACGTAGAATACACACTTTTGAAAATGTAAAGTGGAAGTAAGTTTAGTCGTTGAATTTTCTTAACCAACGTTAGCAAATGCAATAAATTCAGCAAATCTATGGGCCGGTCGATTCTATAAAAAAACTCAGGCTAAAATTAAAAATTAAAACAAGCTCCTCTTTCGTGCATATCCCGTTCTTTTCGTTCTCTTAGGAATTTCGGGAAATCTTATCTTAGTGCTCACTTACGATTCCCAAGGAACTTACAAGCCAAATATCACCTTTCTACGACCAGCATGTTCGGCTGTGCGTTTTCTGCCAGTCGCTCAATCACTCAGTCAGTCACCAGTAACAGAAGAATTTATTGCGAACTCTTAAATACTCTCTCTAGATTAAATGCGAACGTTGGAATTGTCCTTCTGGGTTAAGAAAACAAAACTTTTTACAAAAAAATACAACCGACTTCCAAAAAAAAACACTACAAAGTAAAAAAATAACTTTAATTTCGGAATTCGGTGTTTTTGTTACTTTCTTCGTATTTTGACACCGACTTCCGAAATTAAAGTTATTTTTTTACTTTGTAGTGTTTTTTTTGGAAGTCGGTTGTATTTTTTTGTAAAAAGTTTTTTATTTTTCACTTTTGAGTGGTGCCTAACCTAACCTAACCTAGCAAAACCACTGCAAAATCGCAGAAAAGCAAAATACGCAATTTCGATTATCAAAGAATCATCTAAATAGTCAAATTCCAGGTATTTCGATATAAAATCCAAAGTTCGTAATCGATTTTGATATGATTTAAATGGGACCAATCTGCAAGTATATCCTTTTAGATAAAACAATAATTTTTCAAATCGGTTCATAATTGTCGGAGTTATGAGGTAACAAACATAAAAAAAAACATACAACCGAATTGATAACCTCCTCCATTTTGGGAAGTCGGTTAAAAAGAAAAATAATAGTAGTGAGAGAAGGAATAAAACCAAGGATATCTATTTACAAACACCAATATAATAAGGGCTGATTTTTCCAACGCCAGATAACTTTATCGGAGGAATAATTTTGAATTTTTGACAGTTCTTCCATACAAAAACTGTCAAACGTTAAATTTATTCCACGAATAAAAGTTATCTGGCGTTGGAAAAATCAGCCCTAAGAGATGTAATATGAAATTAGCTTGTAGTTGGCACTACAGGGTAAAAGCCTTTTCTAATGTATAAGAAAGACAAAATAATACTGATTGCGATGCTAGGTTATAGGCTAGTCTTTAAAAATTTTTGTACCGTGCTTTTTCCTATGATTTTTTTACTATTTATATAAAGAAAGAAGAAAGAAAAAGAGTTTATTTGCGGTCAACATGACGCATACCAAAACTACACAAAAAATTACAACTAAATAGGTTTAATAATATATGAAAAAAATTAGGAAGATATGCGTCAAATCTGCGCAAAACGGCCATCTCTCAGCATAATGCTGGGACTCGTGTGCGAGACAGAGCCACAGCGCTGGTTTTCAGTGACAGCCGGCGTTGACGGTTTGACGTCGATCGGAACAGTATAGAAAGTAAAAAATAATTAATACATATGTCTCACATAAAAAGTAATAATAATTAAAATAAATAAATAAACAAATAATTAACGAATAAATAAAAACATAAGTGATAAAATTGACATAATTATATACATTCGTTTGACCACAATCTCACCTGATAGTGGGCGATGATGCTTTCAAACCTATTCACCTTGTCTTTAAGACTCCCAGGTTCACTATTATGGTCCAACCCCTGTAATAAGACAATGGGGTTAAAAACTACAAACATAATGTAGGTGGCGACAATGTTGAGTGTTCCTAACCAACCGCCACATTGTTTGTATGCGACTTGTTTGTCTTAGTTTGTTTATGAATTAAATAGCTAAAATGTACGCGACTTGGAGTGTAGTTAAGTTAAAAGAAGAGTTAAAAAAGAGAAAAGCTTCCACAGCTGGCAAAAAAGCAAATTTTCGACCATTTTGCCTCGACCATTTTGTAGGCTTCCAATTTTTTCTCCTAACAGCGTTTTCCCACAGTTTTCTTCTTTTGGCATCTTTAGGAAATAAATGTATCCCTGTATTTTTGCAATCAAAAGCAGCACAAACTGTCATATTCAGAAAATATAACAAAAATATTACACTTGTTTACAACAACTTTACGTATAATGACAGTTGACAGGGAACACTCAACAGTAGCGACATCTAGTGTGAGAAATGAGCAGTTTTTTACCCCATTTTCTGGAATAGAAAACAGAGAGATTGAGAAACAACACCAAAAGATACTATAGTAGTCGTCAGAAACCCGTCCTATAACGGTATTTGACCGACATGCATTTATTGACTTTCAGTAAACAATTTCTATTTTTTTATAATGAATGGGAAATAATCTATTCTTGCATAGGTATCAAAAACAGAAATATTACATAAAGCTATCCCGATTTCTATCGTGATTCTTTACAGTCATTCTCTAATAATGAAAAACGGTTCATAATTTATTGTTTGAGAACCAAAGTAGGTATATTAGGGAAATGTCAATGTACATTATTGCACGTTTATCTAGCGCCAACCATAGTTTGGACTAAATAAATGCCCGTAAAAACAAAACTCTAATCGGTAGAACACTCCATCGTCGAATTTGTCTCTGTCACCACTGACCTATACTAGAGTCAAGAGAAAACCCATTGCAAGTAAAGAAAACACAGCACTCTTCTTTTCAATTTCTTATAAATAGAAATCAAGAAAGAAACCTTTCATCTAAACGCAAATTTAATTATACCACTAACACCCAACAATGTGAAACCAACACAATAACAAAATTTGCGCGAACAAAATAACATGTTTAAGCGATACAATAATATTTCATTAATTTACTGTGTGATCATTTTAGTATGTAAGTACAAATGCTAATAAGCCGTAAAATGTAAATTATTTTATTGTGAATAACAATAAACGATATGGAATTCAAATAATATGTTCAGTGGAGTGTGTATAATATTGCTAATATGTTTAAATTAATAATAACTGAATAATTTATTATGTTATAAATGTTAACAATTTGATATATGCGGAATAATGCAGATAGAATAAAAGTATATTTTTTTTGACAGAAATTATCAATCTTTTTTGACGGTTTTTGCAATAACATCCAACTGTTCTTTAGCAGTTTTGCTTGACCAACAATCAGCATATTTCAGCGAAGATCAAATTTAAAACCAGCGGCGAAGTGCGAGTCGGACTCGCGCACAAAGGTTCCGTACCATTATCTATAAAAACGGCAAAAAAATCAAGTTTGTGGTAGCCCCCTTAAATATATTCTGTTTTTTAGTATTTGTTGTTATAGCGGCAACAGAAATACATCATCTGTGAAATTTCAACTGTCTAGCTATCACGGTTCTTGAGATACAGCCTGGTGACAGACAAACAGACAGACAGACGGAAAGCGAAGTCTTAGTAATAGGGTCCCGTTTTTACCCTTTGAGTACGGAACCCTAAAAAAGGATTTCAAAGTTTTTTAAAGGACACACAAACTCGGCTCACAAAGCCAGAAAGCACGTATCTATAATAAAAAGCACCCCTACACACTCACCTAAAAAAATATGATCATAACTTCGAGTACCTAAGTAAATGAAGTCGCTACCAACAAACGCCGTAGTCACGTAAAATATTATTCTGCCCATCCTCCGAGACACAACCTTTATAGTCGAGTCCAGTGCACCTGCGAATGAGTTATGCGCGCAGATTTATCATCACAGATAAGGTTTTGTATCTGGTCGGTGTAACGCAAATGTTAGCAATATATCTGGGGTTTTTCTTTGGTGTTTGTCGAGAAGTGTGCTGGTCTTTTTGTTAAGGAAGTCGGAGGAAGGAGCAATAAAAATATGGGTTATTTTAATTACGATCCGTCAACTTTATGGTTATCGTCTACCTTTGTGCGCAGTTTTACTTGAATATTTACCCACACTTCCTTAAAGCTTGCACTTCTTAAATAAATAAGTAAAACCATTTACCGGAGATTTTATTGCCATACAAAATAACAATTTCCTGGGTCTTATTTTACGAGATTTCAGTCTTCTCCCAAATAATAGCTAGGTTATTAGCTGGATATTACTTTAAAAACGCGTGAAAAAAAAATTAAAGAATAAAAAATTATACCAAGTTCGCTACTGCTACGTTAAAAAAAAAGTTATATTGCGTCTTAGAAAAAGAATGCAATATTTATTTATTTATTTCAATATAGTTGAACTAGTATTAAAAACGTGGTTGCTCACAATGGGGTTCATCAGAAGGCTTAAAGACACTCTAAAGGCAATGGAGAGGGCAATGCTTGGAGTTACCTTGCGTGATCGAATCAGAAATGATGATATCCGCTAGAGAACCAAGGTTACCAACATAGCCCGAAGGATCGCCTAACTAAAGTGGCAGCTTAGTGGGCGGGGCACATTGCTCGCAGAACAGATGGTCGATGGGGCCGAAAAGTTCTGGAGTGGTGACCGCGTGCTGGAAGACGCAACGTTGGAAAGCCTTTCTTTTTTTTACGGGGGAAATCCTCATGGTTGGCCTCTGCCCTGGGCTGGGCGAAGGGGTCTGTTACACTCTTACTGACTGAAACCACCCCGGTGTTCTATCTCTCACCTACGCCAAGGATCGCGGGAACTGATTCGACTTCCGTAATCCTCGGCTTGTGCCGGCCATCCACCTCGGGTCAGCGGGGGGAGTGAGGTGTTTGACTCCCCCCGCGACGTCAGATAGGGGCGCACGGGAACACCACGCGCCGCCATCTTGGGTCCGGATGGATGTATGGTGACGGACGTCCCCAAGTCTGCCGCCTCTGGACCCAGTTAGGGGGGGCCGGCAGAGGGCAACATAATTATCCTCCGACGCCCAATGCGCCTGCTGCGGGCTGGGAGAGCGGTCAAAATCTCCCTCTTCGTTTTCGCAGCCTCCTTCTGCGCAATAACTGTTTCGCAGAAGGAGACCACCGCGTCTCAGGACTCCTCACCGTCGACCATAGCACGTACTACGGCCGGCAGCGAGAGGTCACTGCCTACGCGATTTATGCGAAGCAAAAATAAAACTCTTTCTTTTTCTTTTGCTTCGCATAGACTTCGTAACATGTAGAGCGTTCATTTCAAATATTTTTAATTTTTGTATGAAAAAAATATGATGAATTTTTAAAAGTCATAGAGCAAAAGTTGTTGATTGTGATGTTAGTAACATTGTTCTGAGAGGTTGCCGGTGTTTTACAAAAAACCCTGTTTATCAAGAAGTACAAATTGTAACATAATAAAATGTTTCAGCTAGAGTTTCAAGATTAGTTGAGCCGACATCGATGTAACGGCTGAACTTTCGATCTAATCAAGATTTGGGTCAAAGCTACATAGTCTACAAGTGGTCCTAATGGACGAGCCCTCATGAGTCAGCACATTCTAGCTGCATTACTAAACGAGTCATTGGATGACTCAGCCGTTACTTAATTACTGGAGTTGTTACAACAAAAAATGAAAACCCAGTAATTATGTACGAGTAGTACGAAAACAAAATGTGTTTGTTTTTTCTAGTCGAGAAGACTCGGTGTGATTTCAATAATTAATCTTATTTTTATTTCTTTCTTATATAGGTAGGACTTAAATAATATATCTCGTGTCACGGTGTTTGTTATCAAACTCCTCCGAAATGGCTTGACCGATTTTTTATTTATTTTTGTGTATCTTTGGTAGGTCTGAGAAAAAAATTTGCCTGCGACCATTTTTTTATATAACAAAGCAACGTTTGCCGAGTCAGCTGTAGGACTATAATTGTTTCACCCAAGACACTCTAGATTCTTCTTTGTGAGCGAGATAATACATACATAGGCTGTAATCTAGCACATGTCGCATATCTTTCAGTTCTCTACCGATCCTCTTTCGAAGTTTTTCTTCACCGTCTTGAGAGAAGTGGTGAGGGAACATTTTTTTCAAAGTAAAGTGCTTGCCAGAGTTTGAATCTACGACTTAGAACTTTAAGGTCGCAGGCGTTATCACTTGGTCAACTCCGCTTTAATTCGAGCTTTAACAAAAAAAGTAACCAATAATTAAATTAAAAAAAAAAAACGGGACCAAACGGCAAGTATGCTGCATCGAACTGAAAAAGAATTCATAGAAATCGGATCAGAAACCTCGGAGAAATCAATATACATACATATAAAATATATCCACCGAATGCTAATCATTTATTTCCAATGGCAATAAACATTACATTTCTTGATCAAAGAATTTTTTTATATTGTACCTATTAATATTTCTTTTTCAATAATTCCCTCCCAAATCAAAAGTAAAGAAATCAATCATACGCAAGGGACGCGTAAATGACATAATGTCATCAAGCTATAATAAAAATCAAGTATCAACAAAGTGGAGCCCAATTCGCAAATTATAATAATTTCGCCATTTCCCCTGGCGTTGCTCGTTAGCATCGTTTTATCAAATACCCACAATTTTGTTTGCAAATCACACGGTGAAAGTTTTTTTTCGTGGAAAAATTGGGGTGAAGTTAAGTATTTTTAGTGTTTAACGGTTTCTCTGTTTGTTTTTTTGGTCCTTTGAGTCAGTTACGGGTTTTAGATACTGACTGATTATTTAATTTATAGAGGGCACGGTACGATGCTTGCTTCCTACAAAAACTTCTGGGAACATCTGACAGGACCAAGTGTCTCCCACACAACTGTACCATCAGGTTTCCCTCAGTTTTGCAGCAACACAGTTTGCCTCAGCAACCACGCGTAAGAGACATGCTTTTGACGATGATGTTTTTTTTTTTTTAATCTTTATTTGTTAGTAGGCTTTTACCTTACAAAGGTACGTCAGCCTCATCATATCCTAACCTAACTAATTATTACAAGTTACTAAATTATTATTAAAACCAAAATATTATTGCGTAAACGAGGGAGATAATGATGCAGCAACTATTTCATAAATAAGTTTCGCTTCTCCCGAATTAGGGGTAGCTAATATTTTAATGAAAGCCCCAACATCATACAGATTACCTTTTAACTCCCGCATCACTGTCTCCCTCTCTCTTTTGTTCTTTTCACATTCCACCAGCAGATGTTGGACATCTTCGACTTTTTTACACACTTGGCAATTAGGGGAATCGACTTTTGTCATTAGGTATCCAAATTTCCTAGATGTAAAATGACCAGAACGCAATCTATGTACCATAACAACATACGACCTCTTTGTATGACTTTCAGCGAACCAAGGGATTCGAGGAGGCTCACTTTGCATAGTCTTATACCATATGCCTTTTTCTTTAGAATTCTTGTAAAAGTACCTACTCTATAAAGCGACTGTAGCATAAGTTCTTGTAATAGTTAAGTATTTCTGTGTAGAACGGAGCGATGTCAACTTCCAATCCTTCTAAAATAGCTTTTTTGCAAGTATGTCAGCCTTCTCGTTTCCAAGTATACCAATATGAGATGGAATCCATTGCAACCTCAAAATGAATGTCTCTAAGTTCATAAAAGAGTCTGAGAATTACATAAGCTATCGGTACACCTCTGCGACCAGAGGCGCATCGAGCTAAATGCATTAAACCACTTTTGCTATCTGTGCACATCACAATTTTTTGATTCACAGAATGAGAACCATTCTGTGAACAAAACATTGTCCCAACAAATTATGTTCTCTAGAGTTTTTGAGATTGCTACGAGTTCCATCGTCATTACAGATACGTTTGTATTTTAAATACATTTAAACAAGGCCGAAGTTCCATCACTCAAACTATAATAAGCTGCACCGCATCCACTTTTGCTTTTAGACCCATCAGTAAAGTACACTTTCCATCCCGGGTACTTTTCACTAAGTTCTTTGATTACATTGAACTTGAGTGATGTAACTTCATGGCTGCGTTGCGCTGCTTTGACACAGTCTAACTTAGAACTAATTTTATCACGTACGTTTATACCTGTCACCCATTTCTCTAGTGAGTACATGTCTAAAATACTTGAACAAAGGATATTATGGAGTTTACACTCATTGTACACAGTTACAAGCAATGGTTTTTTCTTATTGTTCCAGTATCTTGCGACTGAGAGATCATTCAATTCGTTAATTAATTTGATAGTAACATTGTTCGCACATGACATACTTCTTATACAGAACTTGTAAGCTAAGTATAATCTCCTAACGTACAAAGGAGGAATGCTAATTTCAGCTTACATGACGTGTATTGTAGAGCTTTTTATAAAACCACCTATAGTACTCAAATACTGGTTCTGAATTTTGTCCAGTTTACCTAAATGATAATTTATGGAATTTTTAAGGCGATACGTGATTAAATTTTAAATAAAAAAATGACGTTTATTTCGATCAACAAAGGATCAAAATAAAATAAAAAAAATACACAAGCAATGATAAATTATAAATTCAAATTAAAATAAAAACAAAATGAAATAATAATATAATATAAAAACGATAAATATAAACCCAAATTTGACATGTAACTGCACACAATGCCATAGTATTGGGCAGTCAGTCCGGCTAGCCACAACGCTGAGAATGCTAGGTTGCCACTCCCACCGACACAACTTAGCAGGGATGCGGCTTTCTTTCGGCGGATTGCATGAAAGCCATCGACACACGCGTCGGCAAACATGCCAGATGCACTGCAGTGCCGAGGCAGCCGCATCAGCATCCTAAAAGCGTTGTTATACTGAACGCGTAGGGCGTTGATTGTCTTCTGAGTATAATTTGACCCATAGACTGCACGTGTAAAAAGATTGGCAAAACGCCCGGTACAGGGTTAATATAATTATGTAATGTATAAGCCAATCATATATGTTGGAATGTTGTTCAGAAGAGATGTGCCGTTGTTACTTGATGAACGTTTGTCCTTTAAATTTTAAGTGAACTTGGTCATTGGATTGTCTGTCTTGAAATTGTTTAAAGTAGATATACGATTCGCTGTAAATTCCTCCAAATTGTCTCCATTTATCTTCACCGTCAGCAGGTATTGGTTTTCAGGACTCACCTGAAAAGCAAATTGAAGATGGAAATACTTGAATTTATATACTGAATACTAGTGACCTGAAACTGATGAAGCGGTTCCGTTAATCTTCAGGCTTCCACGTTAGTATCAATGTGTGCTGGCGGTGTTTATTATACTATTTAGTTAATTAACTTACTCATACTTTTTTCTAAAACTTATCGCATCTTTACAATTGACAAACTAAAATAGCAATTTTTTTATATCCCTTCTAATCGTTTAAATGCCACACGTTCTCTGTCTATCTGCTTGTTATATCTTCATGTTTTAATGGCTGAATAGATTGAATTTGACACACAGATAGATATTCCTTAGAATAAAACATAATATATAAACACTGCCAGTATCTATTTGTATTCTTAACTAGCGTAACACTACAAGTGTTACGCAACCAAAGAGGTTAAGCTGCAACGAACCTTGCAGCTTAACCTCTTTCCAGTATTATGACCCAAATGACTCCAAAACCTCTGCTCTTTACTTAATATCTCTCTAGTTGTGTTAGATTTAAGTTTAAATTTAAACCAATTGTCAATCATAAAGACGTCGGCCTGAAATTCGAGCTCCGTTGCGGCTTCGCCCGACGCCTGCGTCAAATTGTATTCCCTCCATCTGTGCATCGTCTATGCATCTAGCATTAGTTTCTGTCATAGTACAACGAGATGCCTCATCTGGCGACCACGGCTAGACATGATATGGTTTAAACTTAAGTACGAACTAAGTGTGTCAGCTGACGTCACCATTTAGGCTGACTGTCCACTGTAATGGAGCAAAGAGGAGCGGAGAAATATTAGCCAATGGAATTGCATAAAATCTCTGCTTCTCGACAGTCACTGAGATTTTATGCAATTCCATTGGTTAAAATTTCTCCGATTATCTCCTTTCCACTCCAGGGGCAATCAGTCTAACTCTGAATATGGCTATGATAACCGAAATTTGAGCTCGGTGCACATGTAGTTATTTAAATTGAAAAGTTTAAATGTAACTACATTTTGCCTATAGTATCCAGTATGATGAATTAATGGAGACGGGGTTGCAAAGACCGGCCCAGAAAATGGTGGCGGGACGACCACGGCGCTTACTATTACCATAAGGGTTGGGTACGGGGTTGCGCAGGAAAATAATTTCTGGAAGGATTTGGGAGAGGTGTTTGCCCAGCAGATAAGATGGTTAGCAAAAAAAAAAAATGGAATGTGCGAGCTAACAAGTGAAAAATGTGTTTTTCATGTTGGACCTCTCCTGTAAGTTTATTATTTGTCTGCGTCATGTAGGTAATGTCAAATTCATCTTTGTCAAGACAAATGTGTTGCCAGAAAGTTGGTTGCCTGCCAGGGTTGCGGAATTTGTTCGAAAGAGTCACCGGAGCCCTGGAACGCAAAAGGCAACAGGAAGAACACGAATGGATTTTAGTCAATAAAAGTCAGACATTCCATTCTGCTCTGCCCAGAGCGGGAGGAGTCATTTTATGATTACCTATCCTTCAAAAGTGAGATTGTTGCACCACTTCTTGATCCCATCGAAAACACTGGGAAGTGATGACGGGCGGATGTTATGGGGTCTGCCTTTATGTAAGTGGAAAAAGTAGCCTCTCAGCTTTAATTTAATTAATACATTTGATGTTGTGCTTTATAAATGATAGCTCTACTTTTTGCCAGCATGACAATTCCGTGTTCTGTGCGACCTGAGTAGGCTGGTCACTCTGTCGGGTTGTGTGTCTAACTAGGCATGTATTAAGTTAGTCACACATCTAGGAACTAAGTGGTATATGTAAATAGGGGTTAGAATTCTGTCTAGTTTCGCTACTGATTTTGTTGCGGATACACAAACTCTTGACTATGTTTACAATTTGATCTTGATATTTTTTATATCTTGACCATTGATTCAAAAATGCTTTTAAAAAGTATTTACAATTACTTAACACAAATACTTTTTTAAACCTCCAACGTACTTATTTTATTTGCTATTTGTCTGCCTTGCATTTCTTTAAAATTATCTGGCCCGGCGAACTTCGTTCCGCCTAACAGTCGATTCTTTATTTTTTTTAAATAAACGTAGCCTAAGTAACTCCTTTTTACATCAGCTACCTGCCAATAAAAGTCCCGTAGAAATCGGTCCAGCCATTTCAGAGATTAGCCGGAACAAACAGACAGACAGACAGACAAAAATTGAAAAAAATGTCATTTTGGTGTAAGTACCGTATTATAAATTCATTAACATGTAGTAAAAAACCGTTACTTTAATATTACAAACAGACACTCCAATTTTATTTATATGTATAGAAGATGTATAGATGTATAGATTAAAAGCCAAGGAAAAAAAATCAATAGAACAATTCTATAAAATGAAGTCTATAAAAAAGGGATGTCGTATAGTTATCGCATTGTCCAGGCACGTCTGTCTGCGGGAGCCTTAACTTTGCTGTGGTTATTAATTTTACGCGCCCATTGCATTAAAACATAGTTGTTTATAGGAGAGAGTTCGGGGATATTTTTTGCAAGTTAGACAGTTTTAATTATTTTTTTAATTTTAATATTGATTCATCGAAAGGAAAACCTAATGATACAGTTACTAATTACTTGAAAATAAATATAATCAATGAAGAGGTAAGTGGAAGACCGAAATACACTTCAAATATTTTTAAAACTTCTTCAACTTGGTAAATAACAACGTCCTTTCCTGTCATGTATAATGTCCCCCCTAGAGCCTCATTGTAATTAGATTAATTATCAAAGCCAGTTCTCACAAATTGTCAAGCATCCAAGAAACACCCTCAGCGGTTCTTAGAAAACCTTTCTTCATTAATACGTCCATAACTTCTGCTCCGACGGTCCTGTACAACAAATTATTTATACTCCGCTACTCTATTATAATAGCCAATAGCTGATTGAATGTGATCGAAAGGAAAAATTTATGCTCCAGTGAATAAGTTTCCGATGTTATAGAAGGCCAATTGGTTTATCTTTGGGATGGTTAACCAATGTAACAACCTAAGATAATAAAATAAAAATAAAGTACTATTGTACCCAGTTATTGGGTACCAATGGCTTGGTACGTGACGATGGCAAAAGACCGGACGGCATGTCTTTGTTTCCTTGGAAGATGGGTAGGCCTTTAGTGTGGGACGGAACCTGTGTCGATATTCTTGCGCCATCCCATCTTCCTAGTTCATCGTGTTGTGCTGGCGCTGCCGCTGCGGCTGCGGAGAACCTTAAGCGGCGTAAATAAAGTAACTTTATTGGTAACTATATTTTCGAGCCGATTGGGGTTGAAACCCTAGGGCCGTGGGGCCCTTGTGCTCACAGCCTTTTCAAACGAAATTTCGAAACGGCTGGTTGACACTTCCCGTGACCCAAGAGCTGGCTCTTACTTTGGGCATAGATTAAGCATTGCCATTCAACTTGGCAATGCCGCCAGTCTCTTGGGTACATTACCAGCTGACAGCGTGGAGGACGAATTTTTTGATACTATACTTTAGTCTTTTGTTAGTTTAGTATATTGTTAATTTAAAAATATGAATATGGTATCTAATATTAGTATAGTATAGATTTCAGGTTATTGGGTTGTGTAGGTTTCATTGGTAGCCGCTCCATGTAAAATACTGTTATTCAGCTGAATCCGGTTTGGCTGAAAATCTACTCCAATATAGTTGGGGAAAAGCTAGACAACTGATGAATAAAATAAAAATGCATAATCAGACCAACTTTGTAGTACCATTCTATTGCATTGTCTCCAAAGCTATAACATGGCTCCCTAAGTTTAGAAAAATCGCGTGATAATATTGCTTGAAAAAAGGATTACTAATTACGAACAACAGAAGGAATTTCACAGTAGGTTATATGATTTAATGTAGAGTCCACGTTTTTGTTCTGTTGGATCGCCCAGAACCGCTAAATTCATTGTACCTGTATTTTAGCGAATACTATATTTTAACGTAAGTTAGAAAACAAAAACGGTTTGCACGCAGCCGAAGAGTACTGGAATGGAACTTGCGTTCCGGAAGAGGCAGCGTTGAAAATCTTCTTACAAGACCGATGGCCCGGTGGGGGTCTGCGAGACGCACAGTATCGCTTGTTGTGGCGACACTTGGAGGAGGCCTGTCAGCCAGGCATGTCGAGGAGTTGACGTTTTTCGGCGTTTTGTTGTTAGGAAACGCCGGCCTCATCTAGTTTAAAATGACCAAAAAAGATTGACGTGTAAAAGTGTTATTTACAACCTACTTACAAAATAAATATCATTTATCATTTAAGATTTGATGATAATGATGACGACAAAGTAAGTGGCACTCACACCACGAGAGAATCACCTGATCACGTGGCTACGCTTGAGCGAAGCCCATTTCCAAACGAGAACGTTTTTCGACAGTGGAGGAACATGATATTATATATTTACGCATGTGTGTAAGTTAAAGCCATTACATAAAACACAACCGACTTCCAAATAAAAAAAACATTACATAGTAAAAAATAACTTTAATTCCGGAAGTCAGTGTTTTTGTTAGTTTCTTCGTATTTTGACACCGGCGACTTCCGAAATTAAAGTAATTTTTTACTTTGTAACCGATTTTGATAAAATTTAAGTGGGACCAATCTGCAAGTATATCCTTTCAGATAAAAATAATTTTTCAAATCGGTTCATAATTGACGGAGTTATGAGGTAACAAACATAAGAAAGAAAAAATACATACAACTGAATTGAGAACCTCCTCCTTTTTGGGAAGTCGGTTAAATAGGGGTGGGTGAACAAACTTTTATTGGAATGAAGGTAGACAAGACGACAGATGCCGTCCATGGTCATGGCCACAACTACGTTGCTCTAAATGTAGTTGTATCGGTTGTTGATCAATGAACGATTAATTTGAGGTAGGTACAAAAATAAGTGATAGTTGGAAAGCTGCCAACATGCACTACTAAAGAAGTGCAATTTCGATAGTACTGTCGCCAACGTCCATACCATGTTGAGAACACCTGTTCTCGTTCCGATCACCGAAGTTAAGCAACATCGGGCGCGGTTAGTACTTGGATGGGTGACCGCCTGGGAATACCGCGTGACGTTGGCTTTTTGGTAAATTAGGTTTTGTTTCAGAATTACCTATTTCACCGATCGTTATTTATCAAAACGAACACAAAGTGATTTATCCTTATTTATGTTGACCGCACAGGTTGATCTTCAAGGTTAAGCAATGCTACTGCGAGGATCGACCGGAGGACACGGTAGAGCACACTGTGCAGGTGTGCCCCGCTTGGGCGGCGCACCGCCGTGTCCTCGAAACGGCGATTGGCGGCGACCTCTCGCGTCCGGCCCTGGTCCAAGCCATGGTCCGGAGCGAGACGGAATGGGACGCCGTTGCCTCCTTCTGCGAAGCAGTCATGCTAGCGAAGGAGGTGGCGGAGCGGGAGAGGAGACCCTCTCGTCCCGGCCGCCGTGGTGGACGCCGCGGGCGTCGGGGGCCACCTGGTGACCTCCGGCCACCGTAAGCGCGGGCCTGTGGACGGCGAGCTATGGGTGGCTCGCCGTCCGTCCGTCTAGTGACGACAGGCCGTGTCGACAGCGCGTTAGTGTTCCACGCGCGCCTCAAAGAGAGTCAGCAACACAGAGGGGCCTGAAAGGGCCGACGCCTGCCGGAGTCGCGGGATTATTCGCAAGAGACACCGTGGCTCCGGAACACAAAGGGCAATGAAGGAACATGGATGGGTTTTAGTCAGTAGAAGTCTGACACTCCCTCCCGCTACACCCAGAGCGGGAGGAGTCATTGGATGATTTCCCATCCCTAAAAAAAAAAAAGGTTAAGCAATGCTTGTCGAAGTAAGATGGTCGACCATTTTAACATAGCGTTTCCTCCGTCCCACGGAAAGCACGTTAAGCAGTAGGTGCCGGCTGTCATTTGGAGATCTTTGGCAGTCGTTACGGATAGTCAGAAGCCAGAAAATCTGACACCAATCTTGCTAAGGAGTACCGGAGATCTCCACAAACCATTAACTGAATGACACCAGTTAATGGGTTGTGGAGGTGCGGTAGGCAGCCGCTCCACGTAAAATACCGGTATTCAGCTGGTTTGACTGGAAGCCGACCCCTATAAAGTTGGGAAAGGCTTATTAAAAGAGTAAAGAATAAATACAGGGGTCCTAAAGGGGCCACTAGCAGATTCAGAAAGCACATCACGCTACCCGTCATTTTCCCAATCAACCTTAAACCTAATGTGTTGGCAATAAAGATGAAAATGAAATTAAACAGATTGTTGTGTATTGATTAATCACAAAACGATCTGTCAAATTTCATTTCCTCAAGTCAATATACTAAAGTGGCCTTTTTAGATCCTCAGATAGGAGACAAAGGACAAAGGGAAAAAGGTGGTTGTAGTAGTACAAGGTGGTGGTTATTTTGGTAATTTTGTTAGTGCTGATGACGAAAATGATGTCAAGATCATTCCCAATACCCCATCTTGTGTGTTACGGTGGTTGGGTACAAGGCCACCGTTTTAGTACTTTTCAGACTCAGTATAGTCATATTTTGTGGGAATTTGGCCCGTCTATGACCACTTTGAGACACACAATAGAGTTCTTCAGGTCTTTTCTCAGTGAGATGCTCTGAACTAAATTAATACTTGGATTTGTTTATACTAGTCCACTTTTGCTGGTCCGTTGTCGAGTAGTTTAGGGGTTTCCTTGTGATCTGGTGGTCGTGGGTTCTATTCCCACGGGAAGCATACTTTGCCAACTTGTTTCCAGTTTGGCTAGGACATTGCAGGCTCGAGTCACCTGATTGTCTGGTAAAATGATGATTCCTTGGTTCGGAAGGCACCTATAAGCCGGTGGTCCCGGCCGCCAAATGGCGGTGGTCAAATAAACCATGGCAGAGGCCTTTGAGGCGGATTAGAAACTCTGACACTAAGGAGTGTGGGGTCGTTAGATCTTACCGCCCACACAATAAGAAGAAAACCTTTGCTGAACGTGGGTTGCCTTCATAAATGGAGGTTGGCTAATGATTTTTTAGAGGAATCATTATTTCGTCACTAAAGAAATTTTAGAGAGCGTTGATGCTGAATATCTACATATATTCCTTTTTCCTCTCCATGCACATATCATGGATTGCCCCGCTTTGACAGCCTTAACGAGGGCTGACTTTCCAAAACGAAAGCAGCTTTAGGGACTACCCACACTTATTCAACTCTGTTCAGCTTATGCCTATAGAAAACAAAGATTTTGTATAAAGACGCGTACGCATCCGTTCAGTTTTCCGTATCTATTCAGCTTTCGCGTCAAACAAGTATAAAATGCGGTGTTATAACCATGCGAGTGCTAAGATAAGAGTTCAGCGCTAATCTGCCGCTGCCTGCCTTCTCATTCTAAGGAAGCTGTACGCGGCAGAACTGTATAAGTGTGGCCAACATTTTTCAGCGAAACGGGAATGCTGCATAAATGTGAGCTGTTATAAGACTGCGTTTGTACCAGAGGTGTGCGAGCGGGATGTGATGATACGTAGCAAGGATCGTGTTTGTTAAGAATCAATAGTATCTATACTAATATTATAAAGCATAAGAGTTTATTTGTTTGTTTGATTGTTTGTTTGTTTGTTTGGTTGAACGCGCTAATCTCAGGAACTACTGGTCCGATTTGAACAATGCTTTCAGTGTTAGATAGCCCATTTATCGAGGAAGGTTATAGGCTAGATATATATATCATCACGCTAAGACAAATAGGAGCCGAGCAATAGTGGAAAATGTGACGCAGACGAAGTTGCGCGGGTCAGCTAGTCATATATAAAATAGGTAAATGAAGCTTCGCATCATCGCACATTTCTGCTGGAAACGCAACCTTATTGTCAAATGACGTACCCAGACAGAAATAAGCGCTCAGAAAGTGCAATTTTAGGTTTATTGATAGCGAAATTGACACAAATAAATAGAAGGATTGGAAAACTGCCAAGTGATTGTGATTGTAAAGAGTAATTTCAACTGCACTGTTGCCAACGTCCATACTATGTTGAGTACACCGGTTCTCGTTCCGATCACCGAAGTTAAGCAACATCGGGCGCGGTTAGTACTTGGATGGGTGACCGCCTGGGAATACCGCGTGACGTTGACTTTTTGATGCATGGTGTGTTTTATTTTCTGTAGAGTTGTTAGCCTGCGCTGCAAAAATAATGATATTTTTGAGTAAGTCATATTTGCCACGCTGCAAGCTGCTCGCAACGCTCGACGCCCCTCGTCTCAGTAAAAGTGTTCTTACACTACGTTCGCGAGCAAGCCAAATACAGATGCGAGTTGGAACAGACGCCATCACATCAAGCTACCCACGAAACAGAAAATTTTGCTAAAAAAATTACAAAATTTATTAAAGAAATTTGACAGATTGTTGTAGCTTGTTGTGCTGGCGTCTATACATGTTCAGTTCGTACGCGCTGCTAAAATGCTTCTTTCACATAACTTTGCATGTTACTTTTCATCAGTCTGTATACAGCGTTAGGTTTATTGATAGTGAACGTCACATGAATAGTATAATGAAAGAAATAAACCGAAGGATTGGATAATTGCCAAATGCACTGATTGTAAAGAGTGATTTTAGCTGCACTGTTGCCAACGTCCATACTATGTTGAGTACACCGGTTCTCGTTCCGATCACCGAAGTTAAGCAACATCGGGCGCGGTTAGTACTTGGATGGGTGACCGCCTGGGAATACCGCGTGATGTTGGCTTTTTGATATTACTAACATTTTTTTGTTTTAAAGTGTATTTCTTTACTAATTGCAAAATAAATCACATCAATTTTTTTTTTAGTGTCACATCTGAAAACGTAGTACTTACAAAATTATTTAGAAACTGCATGAATAATAAACTGAACTGCTTCTAGAATGATATTAAGTAGGTACTTAATGAAAATTAGTCTTTCGTTTCCTATAAGCCTTTTGCAGAGGAATATACCTATTATACTACTAACAACATATCCACTTAGTACTAAATTGTTGTTTATGCTACGGACGAAGAAGTTGAATTTTAATTTAAAGTTTGGAATAAAATAATAGCAATGGTTTTTTTTTGGGTTCCGTAGCCAAATGGCAAAAACGGAACCCTTATAGATTCGTCATGTTCGTCTGTCTGTCTGTCCGTCCTTAAGTCACAGCCACTTTTCTCCGAAACTATAAGAACTATGCTGTTGAAACTTGGTAAGCAGATGTATTCTGTGAACCGCATTAACATTTTCACATAAAAATAGAAAAAGAAAAACAATACATTTTGGGGGTCCCCATACTTAGAACTGAAACTCAAATATTTTTTTTTTCATCAGAACCATACGTGTGGGGTATCTATGGATAGGTCTTCGAAAATGATGAGGCAACGAAAATCATTTTTTTCTAAACTGAATAGTTTGCGCGAGTGACCCCTCCAAAATGGTAAAATGTGTCCCCCCACCCGTAACTTCTAAAATAATAGAATTATAAAACTCAAAATAATATATGATGTATATTATCATGTCAACAACCAGCGAAAATTGGTTTGAACGAGATCTAATACGTATTTTTTTTTAATACGTCATAAATCGTAAATCGCAACTTTTGCTTGTAATATAATACCTACAAGTTCGTACGGAACCCTCGGTGCGCGAGTCCGACTCGCACTTGGCCCGTATTTTTTTATTTGAGATGGTTTTGCTCTTGACTTTAGTCTTGGTCAGAGATGACAGAGGTCTATGATGGAGCGAGCTTACCCAGAAGGAGCCTGGTTACTCTAACTTTAGTAAATAGGTGATTAGAAAATAGGAGAAGAACAGATAACAAGTAGATCATTGCTGGAAGTGTTCTTGTATGAAACATTGAGTAGCCTCCACACTATTCCCGAAGTTGATCGAAGTTGAGCGAATACGATAGTGTGGAGGGGCACTTCGCTTCGCCTCGTGCAACTTCGCTTCGCCTCGTGCAACTTCGCTTCGCCTCGGGCGACTTCTAGTTGTTGTTGGTTTTTGCGCCCGAGTCAAAGGACTCGAAGTTCGAATACGAAGCGTCTGTCCACACTACTCGGCTCACTTCGGTTCGCGTCAGCCATAGTAAATACGCACGTATTTTTATTAAGCGAGAGTACACATCGCAACGGCAGTTGCCACATGAACGTTACGTTATCCATTATGCCTATCGTGAGGGGAACGGGGGGACCGGGGGACTGAGCTCCTCGCGAAGTTGCTCGAGTGTGTGGACACCTACTTCGGACTTCGGTCAACTTCGGAGAGCACTTCGCCTCGTGCAACTTCGGAATAGTGGGGAGGACGCTTTGGATGAATTACCTGAATTTTCTCGTTTATTGGCTATATAAATCCAGAAGTGTTTGGGTGTTTTGTGTACATTGTCATCAATAGTTTCGATGTATTTAGATTAATATTTATAGCATTTTCTGTTGAATTTCGGCTGGAATAGAGAAAATTGCTCACAGTTATTGTACACTTTCTATTTAGTCCAAGTTGTTTTTGATTTTGAATAACTTTATGAGAGGTGTTTATTAAGAATCAATAGTATCACTTGCGCTGAGCGAGGATTGATAAATGAAGCAACACATCCTCGCACTGGGATGTGAGAAAGCAGCCTTATTGTCAAATGACGTTCCTTGATAGAGATATGCGAACAGTTGCAATTTCAAGTTTATTAATAGCGAAAGTTCAATTAAAAGAGTCAATCTAATGACAGAAATAAATCGAAGGATTGGAAAACTGCCAAGTGCACTGATTGTGAAGAGTTATTTCAGCTGCACTTTCGCCAACGTCCATACTATGTTGAGTACACCGGTTCTCGTTCCGATCACCGAAGTTAAGCAACATCGGGCGCGGTTAGTACTTGGATGGGTGACCGCCTGGGAATACCGCGTGACGTTGGCTTTTTGATGTTTTTTTTTTGTTTTATTTGTAAACTAGCAGACTTAGACAAAGCAGCGACAGAGAAAGCGACTTTGTTTTATACTATGTAGTGATAGTTCCTGTCAGTGATGCAAGAAACCATCTCTCAGAGAAATCGCCATTATAACATTTCCAGATAATTCTAAAATTATCTCTACTCGTACCTAAGTTAATATGAGAAAATCTTTACTAAATATTACCAACTTTGGTTTTAAAACGTTGACCGATTTAAGCTAAAACTGGGTTGAGGTACTTGAGAGATGCATAATTGTTCGGTATTTAATTAGCTTACGTCGTCATTTTAACAGCATTGATGACAATGTTCCACTACATGTAATTATGCACTCAACTACAAATAAACACAGTAGTATTAAAGCAAAAGTTCTATGATTCTAAAAGCACACACCGACCGCGGCGCACGGAGAGGCTACGCACGTGTGTTAGACTTCGATTTGCTAGAAATGTATGTGATTGTGTCCACTGAAACCCACGGACACGCAACGCTTCAATGGACGTGTGACGTACACGCATGATTTGCACGAATATGACGCTCACGTAGCGCAACGCAGGCTGTTAACACCATGCACGCTGTGCAATCATGTGGTACACACTTTACACGAATACCCACGACTGTGTCAAAACGGTATCGAAGCAAACTTTTGATATACGCCTTTTGGAACGGAGCCGCAGTGAAAACGTAGGACCACGTTGACTCGCGTAGTCAAACAAATGAACGCTAAAATGCGCAGCGTGCCCGTGCATGGCATGTACCGCAGTGGGTTAGCGTCTTAATTTCAGAATTAAAAGTTCGTTGGACAGCTGCCAGGATGCACTTTTAGTGTATCACAATTTCAGTCCCATCGTCGCCAACGTCCATACTATGTTGAGTACACCGGTTCTCGTTCCGATCACCGAAGTTAAGCAACATCGGGCGTGGTTAGTACTTGGATGGGTGACCGCTTGGGAATACCGCGCGACGTTGGCTTTTTGAATTTACTGACTTTTTTTTTGTTTTAAAGTTTCTTTCCTTACTTATTGCAAAATAAATGACATCGATATTTTCTAGTGTCACATCTGAAAAATAACATTGTTTAGAAACTGCATGAATAATAAATTGAACTGCTTCAAGAATTAAATTACGTAGGTAAATGCAAATAAGTCTTTCGTTTCCTATAAGCCTTTTGCAGAGGAACGTCTCGCGAACAATAAATAAGCCGCTTACGATTGCAATATTATAATTAACTACTTCTATAAACAAATTATGTATTCGTACAGTCGCGCACATAAATTAATTTAATCAGTCCACTTGTATCCGAATAGTTTTATTAGTGAAAGCTTGCTCGTGAAGAGTAGCGAACACTTTTAAGACTAGCAGGTATTTTCTTGACGAAAATCCATAAGTTGCCCTTACGTAATGAAGTTATGAGGCTCAGCTTAAATTGTTATTTACTACCTTCTGTCTTTGGCTTATCAGCGTGATAGTAGTCTGTGTGCTATTCGAGGCTATAATCTACCTGTGTGCCTTTCTATTACTTGTCAACGCCCGTAAGGCCCTATGGGAGCCAAGTTGTATTGTTTTAATATTGTTCTTTTAATTTGCGGGCGCAGACAGATTATGTTATTAAAGTTGCACGTTTCCGAGGCTTCAAAGCGTATTTTAAAACAATGGTTAGATTCTACAATATTACTCTTTTTTGAGCATAATCATCATTTCAGTCGAAAGACATCCACTGTGATCCAAGTGTCACCACATCGGCAGGTTAAATGCTTCTCGTATCCAGCAGAATGCGCTGTATCGGCGTTTCCACGGCCGGCAACGCAAGACCACGCAGCACACGACGCCGTCACTTCGTGTGCAGTATTTTTTTGAGTTATTATTGTTTTTATACCTATAGGTATTGTTTTAAACCGACTTCCCAAAAAGTCCTCCTTTTTGGGAAGTCGGTTATCAATTCGGTTGTATGTTTTTTTTATGTTTGTTACCTCATAACTCCGACAATTATAAACCGATTTAAAAAAAATCTTGTTTTATCTGAAAGGATATACTTGCAAATTGGTCCCATTTAAATTTTATCTAAATCGGTTACGAACTCTGGATTTTAAATTGAAATAGCTGGAATTCGTCTACTTGGATGATATTTTTATGACATCTAAGTAATCGAAATTCCGTATTTTGCTTTTCTGCGATTTTGCAGTGGTGTTGTTAGGTGTGAGGTACCACTAAAAAGTGAATAATAAAAAACTTTTCACAAAAAAATACAACCAACTTCCAAAAAAAAAAAAAACACTGCAAAGTAAAAAAATAACTTTAATTTCGGACTTCCGAAATTAAAGTAACAAAAACACCGACTTCCGAAATTAAAGTAGTGTTTTTTTTTGCCTGACATAAGACATAAATAAAAAACCTTCCATTGATATCTGTCATCAGGCATTGCCAGACGCGTTCAGGTTTTATGACATTTTCAAAACACTTTTGTCTCCGACTGTACATGTAAATACCTACGAAGTTTATACAATTCTGCATTTCCTTTCGCACAAAGGTTTCGACGAAGTAACCTACGACTGAAGTCTTAGAATGTCTGAGCAAATTAGTTCTAAGAATCCTTGAGAGCTGAAACGCAGTTTAACATTCAATCAGTAGGTACTCTACGAAGTGCCTTTTGAATATAAACCTGAGTTTGAAATTGAATAGTTGTGATGAATGCGTTTTGTTTTCAACTGTATTTTGTCAGCATCATCGATGAGTCCGCCCTGATCTGCCACTCAATAAATTATAGTTATATTTATTTAATACTAACATTAGTTTTTTAAGTTTGCATTTTACTAACAAACTATGGATTCGATATATCTGCAATAAATGAGTTATTTATTTATTTATTTATTTAACCTAACCCGTAACTGCTGTCAAAAATCTTTGATGGATTGTTTATAAAATATTAAATTCTTTTTAATTCCGAAATGGGCTTGCTCTTGACCTCGATCATGTCTGAAGGAAAGCGATGAATGAGGTGTATGAGGAGGAGCGAGCGTGCCCAGAAGTTGTCTGTTCACTTTTGCGTTAAAGGCAGACGGTAAATTTTATTTTTAGAAGACTAATTTTCGTACTGAAAAGGGTTTAAATTCAAGTAGCAATATCATCTCAGCTTCAATCAAAAGCTGGTGATTTGAAAAATGTAAGGAAATTAAAGTTTGGGTACCTAGTTTGCAACTGCGATGCGAAAGCGATCGCATCGCGTATAAAAATACGAGAACCACCCCTGTAGTTTATTTCTCTATTTTATGTGAACCGCACTGGACCAGGTTTTTGGTATTGATACCAAAAACCGGTCAAGTGCGGTTTTGTGCCGTATAAACCGAAAAAAGCTCGTTTTTTCATACAGACTCCCATAAGCCGCCTGTAGGCTATGTCAAAGAGGAAAATAGCTCAAACGCCAGTAATAGTCCCGCGAAATAGACTAAAATTATGCAACAAAAATTGTTATTGGTGAAAATATTTAACCACTTGGCCGAAGAACTTAGAAGTGCAACAGATTTAGAATTAAATAAAAAAAACTATGTAACTGGTTGTGTGAGAGATGCTTTTAATTCCGTAAATGAATATTTTGAGTGTAAATTGTAAAAATTATTTATTTACTATAATTAATTTGACATATAAATATTCACAGTACTTAAATAATATTTAAACATTTCATTAGTCTTGCTATTTTTATTGGCATGACCTCACTGATAGAATTGTAAATGACTAGAATTGTATTTAATTTTAATTTTATTAATTGCATGAAAATTATGAAATTGATACCAACTTGTATTCGCTCTTTTATATTATTGCTAATTATTAAATGTGTACTGCATTTAAAACCTAGATGTAAAATCTAATTATTTGCACGGTGGAAATGCCGAATATAGTGAAACTTTATACACTTATGTCAGCAAAATGTTCTGAAAATTGATAATAAATTAGTTATTTCTACGATCTATCATATAAACCAATTTGCTATCAATATTCAGAACATTTTTGCTAACGCTACTTGAAGAAAGAACTGTAATTTTAGATTTACTTTGACAAAGTTCCATTCCATTCTGATTGCGCGCGGATTATACCTATCTATTTTATTGCAAATAAATGTATCATTCATTTAATTTTTATTTATATTTTTTACAAGCCGATACCCACAGCTTCGCCCGCTAGACAAATTATATACTAAAACCTTCCACAAGAACTACTCTATCCATTGGTGAAAACAGCATGAAAATCGGTGCAGTTTTTGAGTTCATCGCGAACATATAGACACGTGGCGATGGGCTTTTTCACAATAATATCTACTGATTATTTTTCATTGAAATAATAGTAATAATATCCTTGGACATTTCACACAATAATGGAAAGAAAGAATTAAGTAAAAGCTTGTAATATGGTTCCGTTGGTTATCCTTTGGGTACGGAACCCAGAAAAACATGTTACGAATACTAAACACGAATTAATGCAATTTTAACTCACTACGACCTTGTAGCAACAGATAATCTATAAAAAAAAAACAAAAATTTAAAAGCGCACAGCTTAAGTTGACATTCGTGACGACACGACTGACGCACCAGCTCAACAAGTTGACTTGACATCAACGGGTTTATTTTTTCTTTTTTTACGACTTTCCTTTTAGAGACGTGACAATTTTATGTGCGGAGAGCTGCGTATGAAGTGACCAAGTGAAAAGGTCACGTCTTTATAAGGATATTTGTGTTTAGTATTATTTCCGTGCCAAGAATTCGTACGATGTTTTGCGTGTTATATAGATTATTTGGCTAAAATGTTTTTGTAGCGTTTATTTTGTCGTGATCTTACATCCTGTTAATAACTTGCTTATTACGTAATATGTTGAGATTTTGAAGAATGATGAGCATGGTTGTTAATCTGCCTGTGTCTGTGTTTCCGAACGCATATAACCCTTATCTCTTCAGTTAGAGAGAAGCTCGCTCCAAACTTCGATTTTGTCTCTGTCATCTCTGACTGAGACTAGAGTCAAGAGCAAAACCGTCTCAAATTAAAAAAAAAGTCTTTGTCTCCAAAATACTGGTATTCAGGTACGTCCAGTTAGATACAGAGTCGAATCCAACATAATCTGGAGAGAAATAATAACGAGTCCTGCTACGAAAAAGCGACACCGATTAGTTGTTGATAGAATTAGACACAGAACTAACAATTTGACTAGATATGCCAATTTCTATTGCAGTTTATCAAATTTTATAAAATAATCCCTTTTGGTTCCGTAGCCAAATGGCAAAAATGGAACCCTTATAGATTCGTCATGTCTGTCCGTCTGTCTGTCTCTCTGTCTGTCTGTCCGTCCGTCCGTATGTCACAGCCACTTTTCTCCGAAACCTTAAGAGCTATGCTGTTGAAATTTGGTAAGTAGATGTTTTTCGTGAACCGCATTTTCACACAAAAATAGGAAAAAACAATAAATTTTGGGGGTCCCCATACTTAGAACTGAAACTCAAAAAAAAAAATTAATCGTACCCATACGTGTGGTGTATCTATGGATAGGTCTTCAAAAATGATATTGAAGTTTCTAAGATATTTTTTTTCTAAACTGAATAGTTTGCGCGCCAGACACTTCCAAAGTGGAAAAATGTGTGTCCCCCCCCCCTTAACTTCTAAAATAAGAGAATGATAGAACTAAAAAAAAATATATGATGTACATTCATTACCATGTAAACTACCAGCGAAAATTGGTTTGAACGAGATCTAGTAAGTAGTTTTTTTTAATACGTCATAAATGGTAAATCGCAACTTCTGCTTACGGAACCCTCAGTGCGCGAGTACGACTCGCACTTGGCCAGTTTTCTTTTAATTGTGATGGGTTTGCTCTTGACTCTAGTCTTGGTCAGAGATGACAGAGACAAAGTCTACGTAGAGCGAGCTAACACCCAGTAGGAGCCTGTTTACTCAACTTTAAAGAGTTCGGAAACACAGGCACAGACAGAGAGTTCCACTCCTTTGCTGCGCGCATTATAAAAGACGTTTGGAAACGCTTAGTGCGAGTTGGTGGAATAGCAACAAGGTAGGATGGTAAGTTGCAGTGCGTCTGGATGTCCGATGGTCGTCTTCTCGTCTCTCGTAATCGTTGCTAATGATCTAAAATCACTAACCCATTGGACATACCATAACATGATATCAAGCCTGAATTCCGTTAAGAGCCTCAACACCATCCTTAGAACGTTGGCTGATAGGTGGGACTCTCTGATCTTGGGGTGGAGGATACGACTGCGCGCATTCATGTAGACATTACCTAGGATGGGCGTACCTCACGATGCTTAGAATAAATGCAACTAAAAGTAGATTAAAAGTTTACATTTTTACTTACAAAATAAGGAAATGATTCTAAAGAACATGTTTATTTGTTTATATCTATAGTACTCCCATATTTCGAACCTACAGTTAAAACAGCCGGTCGATTCTGTCGACATCTCACCGTGATCACTTAGGTGGAGTGAACGACAAGTGAGCTGTCATGCCATCTTGTTTGTATGGATAGTTTGACAGTTCAACTGTCGTTCTCTTCGCCTAAGTATTCACTTCGATATGTTTACAGAATCGCATAGCTGTTCCTTCAATCTGCGTTCCATTTAAACATCGAACATAAATCGTTGCTACTTAAGTATCTAAAATCACTAACCCATTGGACATAGTGACTAAAGATCGGATTGAATTTCTTGCTAAGCTAATACCGTTCCAAAGCGAAAGAATGTAAAGTTTAAGTAAGTAAGTTCGATCTCTCCCCCAGAGACTAGGGGATGTAATAAAACTTTTAAAACAAACTACTCACGCCTCTGCTGCCATTGATTGGGAACGTTTTCTTAAGTGCACTGAGATGTACTGATGTTTTTAGTGGAGGTAAGACGTTGCAGTCGGTTGATAAGATAATGTGCCTTAAATATTGAGTATTGTGCTTTAAATTCTCAAATATCGTACTTAAAATGTTGTATTAAGATACCTATTTGACTTAAGTTCTTACTCGCCAGCGCTAAACTTATATACAAAGTGTAAGTCATTTGATCTACGTAATAAAATGAACTTGATTTTCTGAACTTGATTTTGTTGCAAAACATGGCCAAGACAAGTTCTGTGGCTTAACTATAAGTACTTATAGTTTTAGTTCTATAATATTTATTTTATAATACAAATGCGTTTGGGTACGAAATATACTTAATTGCATGACCCAGTAATGATTCATTGCTTTCAAGACAGTACTTTAGAAGATTTGAGGTCGCCATTATTTTTCTACAACCATATAACTCATCATACAATTCCAAGAATTTCGCCCAAAAATTGGTCCTTCCCCCACTCACATAAATCTCTAAAACGACTTCACAACTTCAAATCTCGCGTATTAAATTTAAGCCCAAGAAAGGTCTTCAAAACTCCGGATATAATCAGTAATGAGGAAATCCGGACAAGAAATGGCAGTTAATGTCTGGACTGGAGACAGGATTGTCACGTCCAGCCGTCCGGGGCTATCTGTGGATGACAAGCCCTTGAACAGCGCGCGTCCGTCCGGCATAACTTGAATTAATTTAAGCACCTACCCTGCTTGAAGAGGCACTATTGCAGACGTTAATAGGTACTATCTACGAAGTAATTTAGAATTATACTTGGGATAGATAATTTGGTGGGAAATGTATACAGATGGAATTGTTTATGTTTATGATATGATTTTTTTCTTCTTCATCTAGTACCCATGTTTTTAAGTTTGCGTTTGATAATGTTTCAGGCACAAATGTTCAAGAAACTTTCAATCTAGGGGTTTTTAGGGGTTCCGTAACTCAGTCGGTAAACACGGAATCCTTATAGTATTAGAGATACTGGAATCCTTATAGTATTAGAGATGTGGTCCGTCTGTCCGCCTGTCGAGGAACTTTTACTCAGCAACACATGGAGGATCCACCTGAAATTAATACCAAATACTCAAGCCTGCTATCCGTTAGAACAGTGAAAAAATCAAATTTCTATGTCAACGCAATCGAAAAATAAAACAATGAACATCATATTCTAACTAGATGAGAACGAATATAATTTTTATTCACTACAAAAATTTGTGCTATTCTGACACAATCCGAATCGAGTTCAAAACTGGCAATAAAAGTTTTATATTTAATTTCGATTCATTGAGTTGACAACGCGACCATATTAATGGCCCAACCACAAATAATATACCAGCAAATATTCAGTGTGACCACGTATTTTGCCGGACTCTATGTAAATGTCCAGCGAAATTTCGGAATTTCTCAAATTCCGAATGTCATCAAAGTCTAAAAGTATTCCACGCTGAACGCTGAACTTTTAGTGAATGTTAGAGTAATAAAATGAAAAAATGTTTTTGTTTAATTTAGTTTTCGAATGGCATGCTAGTGAATGTGTTTTATTAGAATAGAAGCCAGGTTTTTGATGGAGACATAAAAGTCTGCGTTTGTATTTCGTATTGTTGTTTAAATATTTTTCAACGATATTTAGAGTGTTGCGGTTTCCATGATTACAGGTACAAGTGTTGTGTTGGTGGTGTAGTCTTGTAGTGCTTTCAACATGTTTTTTATTTACTTGAAATTCAGACGTTTTAGGATATTTTATACAAATATTTCCCCCGAAACCACATTACATAATCCTTGGTTACCACCAAGAGGAGACATTAAAAGATCAACCTTGACCCACCCGATAACCAGATGAGACGAATTTTTATCAGGTTTTATTGATATTACTAGCTTCTGCCAGCGGCTTCGCCCGCGTGATCCCTAGGGAACATGTTCCCGGGATTAAAAGTAGCTTATGTGCTATTCCAGACTATAATCTATCTTTGTTCTAAATTTCATTAAGATCCGATAAGCCGTTCTGGCGTGATTGAGTAACAAACAACCAAACTTTCACATTTTCTTTTTTTTTTTTTCATTTTTTCTATTGATTGTAGCGTGATGAAAAGTAACCTGCTCAGGAGTATGGATAATAATTGTACCAAGTTTCGTTAAAATCCGTCGAGTAGTTTTTGTTTCTATAACGGTTATACAGACAGACAGACAGACAGACAGACAGACAGACAGACAAAAATCTTACTGATTGCATTTTTGGCATCAGTTTTGATCCCTAATCACCCCCTGATAGTTATTTTGGAAATATATTTCATGTACAGAATTGACCTCTACAGATTTATTATAAGTATAGATAGATAATGCCTATGATAGCTTAGCTATTGAAAAACTTTCACCGTCCCCTCTACCATAGTGTTAAGACTATTGACACCATATATGCTAAGCTCATAAAATGATACCTTTATTTGCCACCTCAATAAACCTTCTCTATTTTTCACATACAACAGACCAAACCTTGCCAAAGAATATAGTTCTAACTCCAGTCTTGCCAAGAATTTATCGTGTAACCCAGTTACTGGGTTGTGGAGGTCTGACAGGCAGCAGACTTGAAGCCGACCTTTCAAGCAGTCATACACCATAACACCATGATTCGCAACAGCATGTTAGCACAATAATAAACCTAAAAAAAGCGTCTACGTAAGTCCTTGCCTCATGCCAAATGTCATGATACTAGACTAGTCAACGGAAAGTACCCTATAGGTTTTGATTTGCCTTCAATCACTAGTCTACAACATTTTTGCCCTAAGGATGGAGACACATCATTTCTTGTAGATTTTTTGATGCTAAAACTAAATCCGGACACAAAATTACTCTAGTAGCTCAGAATTTTGAAATATAACAATCTCAAAGAGCTCGAAACACGTTTTTTGGCAATACTTGAAGTATTTTTTTGAAAACAGAATTTTTTTATGGACATTTGTAACTACAGAATCCTTTAGAACTAATCTTTTTCTTTTAAACCAGTTTTTGTTTGTTTCGCTACGAGTTTTTTTCTTAATATATTATACAATTTTATTTTCATAATGCAGTTTGCTAGTACTAAAATACAAAATATAATATAGGTAATATCGAAGTAGCGTAGCTAAAAATTTATATCAAATTACTTCAAATTTCACCAAAAACCATGTTTTAAGCACTTTCAAATTAACTACTACAGCAATTCTTTGTCCGGATTTAATTCAGCGTTAAAAAAATATTATTATTGATAGGCATACGTTTGACCGCTATCTCACCTGATGTTAAGCGATGATGCGGTCTAAGTTGGAGCACTCTTTACTTAAAGACACCCAGGTTGTAGCTATCAGGAAACACAGACTCCGAAAAATCTACAAGAAATGAAGCGTTCGATCTTACGGCAAAAAGAAAATTAAATTTTGTAGACCAGTAATTATCAAAACACTAGCTTCTGCTAGCGGCTTCGCCCGCGATCCCTAGAGAACATATTCCCGGGATAAAAAGTAGCTTATGTATTATTCCAGACTATAATCTACCTCTGTGCCAACAAATCTTCACAAATTTACGCATTTATAATATTAAGTAGAAAGTGGTCGCAAAAATGATATATAAAAAGTTGTATATTTTTATTGTGTCAACACAGTAAAAAAGATTGATTCAACACGATACCTCCAAGTGTTCCTGAGAAAAAAACCGTGACCGTTAGACAAACGGACTTCATTCTATAAGGGTTCCGTTTCTTTTTAGGTACGGAACCCTGAAAAGAATGTCGTATCATTTTTGCGACATTATTGAACTGGAATTTCCCGGTACGTATTTTCTCGTGGTTCACCTAAACTTGGTGAAATATATAGACGTGTGTGGAATATTAATGTTTTATCGCTCACTGGGTTTGCGTGTATTTACTTGTACTGTGAGTATCTTTAGAAATATCTTATGTATAGAAAGCTGGATATTGACTGGCACTGTGGTGAAAAATTGAAGTTAGTTAACTTTTAACTGAACAATTTTTTAATACGAATATATTTATCAATCAAGCATCAGACGGATCGGAAAACTGTGATAATCATCACTACATATTATAAAACAAAGTCCTCCGCCGAGTCTGTCTGTCTGTTCGCGATAAACTCAAAAACTGCTGCACCGATTTTCATGCTGTTTTCACCAATGTATAGAGTGGTTCCCGAGGAAGGTTTTAGTATATAATTTGTCATGTATGCTGCAGTTAGTGAAATATTGAAATATATTTAATTAAATAGGCACATTTAAAGGTTAAGCTAGGTACCTCCTGTTACGATAAAATATATCAACACAGTTTACACACATACACACACACATACACACACACAGTTACACACACTGTAGTTAGTTTGTTTATTTTTCAATTGTATTAGTCAGTACAGTTTTCCACAGGATTTTTGTTACCCAAGATGTAACAGAAATGACGCAAAATCTGAATGTTGTCATTCCCACTAATTTATTATTTTAAATTAAATGTTTGTTCTAGAATAGTTTTCGTAGTTATGAACTACTTGTACAACACTAAAATCACGCAAAAAAAGCTGTATAGTACATTCTGCAGAGTTTTTTTTTTTTTTTTTTATTCAAAACGGGGAAACTCTTGGCCCAAATCTCACCTGATGGAAAGTGATGATTAGGCCGAAGATGGAAGCGAGTTTCACCCGGAATCCTCTAACATAGAGGAACTGGCTATCATACCTCTAAATGCCGTAACACAACAATGCTGTTAACATTGTTGCTATGGCGACAGACTTAGACATGATGGTGGTAGCTTGCCAGGCGGACTTATAAGTCCTACCACCAACCAAACCGAGCAAAAAATTTGCCCCCACTGGGAATTGAACCCGGGACCTCTGGGTCTGAATCGAGTGGTATAACCACTAGACCACGGAGGCGGTTAGTGTCACCTGTTTAGCACCACCCGGGGACCACGTGTAGGGATTCGCTGAAGGGTATTCTCCTACGGACGCGGGTGACTCGGCCCCCAAAAATATACGTAAGAGTTATGAATATATGACATAAATGTATGACGTTTCAGTCGATTTTCACGATTTCCGGTTTAAATTCATGGTAAAGATTTTCATAATTTTATGCACTGACCATTTTCAGGAATAGTTTTTTTTTATTGTACTCTCAATAAAAATATAGGTAAAAGAACATTTCACATCTCGATCTCACCAATTAGTTTCACAGACTTGAATTTCAGAATTCAAATTTGTTTTTTGTTTTCCATAACTTTAACGCTTTGTAGTTTTAAGTTGACCAGCTATTAAAATCAGATCATATGACTAAATTATTGACAACATATTTTTTAATACGAAAGCTAGTCCTCGATCTCGTCTGTGTTCCCGAATGCTTACAACCCTGATTTTTTCAAAGTTAGAGTTCACAAGCTACTACTAGATAAGCTCGCTCCATATCGTAGACTTTGTCTCCGTCATCTTTGAACTAGACTAGAGTCCATAGCAAACTTATCTCAAAAAAAAAGAATCATGACTTATTTTAGCGTATACATTCCATCTTTCTGAGGAAATGCGATATGCTAATAGCTACCCCTACCTACCTCAGGCAATGTGATAGTTCGGTGTTTTGCTATTAGGCGCAGTGCTAACAGCCTGTCACTTCTCATTACTCTTAACTGTGAAATATGCTTCTAGCCAGTAACTGTAGTACTAGACGTTAACACGGGGCAACAGTTTACGTTAGCATGGGGTTTACTGCCCCAGTTTTTAGAGTTTCGTACCCAAAGGGTAAAACCAGACTCTATTACTAAGACTCCGCTGCCCGTTCGTCTGTCAACAGGCAATCTCATGAACCGTGATAGTTAGACAGTTGAAATATTCACAGATGATGTACTTCTGTTGCCGCTATTACAACAAACACTAAAAAACTGAATTACATAAATATTTAGGGGGCTGCCATACAACAGACATGATTTGTTTGCCGTTTTATAGATAATGGTATGGAACCCTTCGAGTGTGAGTCCAATTCATAGAGGCCAAGGCTCAAGTGGCTGCTAGAAAGTTGGGGATCCTGGCCAAGGTGAGACGTTACTTTACGCCGGAACAGCTTCTAAAAGTGTATCAAGCGCAAGTTCGATCGTGTATGGAGTACTGCTGTCATCTTTGGGACGGATCTGCCAGATACCAGCTTGATGCCCTCGAGTCAATTGAAAAACAAGCCAAGAAGATCATCGGCAATGATAGGAATCGAAGCTCCAAAGTCTTCAGCATCGACGCCGAGTTGCTGGCCTGTCGGTTTTCTATAGGTTGCATTTTGGGGAGTGTGCGACGGCATTGCATAATTTAATTCCGCCAAGCTGGTTCCACAATCGGCCCACAAGACGTACGGCGACGCGCCACCGGTACGTGGTGGACATCATATCTTTACGCACAAAACGTTTTGGGAATAAATTCATTGTGAGTACAGCTAAGGAGTCGAATTCCCTGCCGGAGTCTGTGTTTCCTGATAGCTACAACCTTAAAGTCTTTAAGTCAAGAGTCGGAGTCTTTAAGTCAAGAGTGAATAGGTTACTTCTAGGCAAGCGTGCTCCACCTTAGACCACATCATCGCTTAACAACAGGTGAGATAGTGGTCAAACGTGTGCCTATTAATAGTAAAAAGAAAGACTCGCATATAACCGCTTTTTTTTTCTTTTCAAGAATCGAAATAGGAGATTAAAAGATAACAATATACAAGTGTACTATTTGACTGAATAAATAAATTGATTGATAGAATGAAAAACGTAGAAACTGAGGTACTTGCTAAACTTGTCGGACACAGATACACAGCTGAGTCGGGGTGATATTTATTTTACTTTTAGGGTGAAAGGGTCTGAATACAATAAAACCGTTATAGGACTCGTGTGTCTGTCTGTCTGTCCGTTTTTTTGAAAGGCAGGTAGGCAATTTGCTCCAAATATACTGCACCAATTTTGGTGTAGAGTACGGAGTCAGTTTGTTATCACTCAAGCAACCTCGCACACACACATTTATTCACATTTTGCTCATTCACACTCTCCAGCTACTCACACGCACTCTGAAATACCCACAAGCCCACCAACCATTTTGTATTTTTCTTTTGTTTATTATTTTTTTGTTTTTGTTTTGTCTTATGATGCAACCTAACTTCGTTTCCTGCAATCTTATCACAAACTAGCTGACCCATGCAACTTCATCTGCGTCACATTTTCCACTAATGCTCGGCTCCTTTTAGTCTTAGCGTGATGATATGTAGCCTATCGCCTTCCTCAATACATGGACTATCTAATACTGAAAGATTTTTTTCAAATCGGACCAGTAGTTCCTGAGATTACCCCCTACATACAAACTTACAAACAAATGTTACCTCTTTATAATATTAGTATAAAGTATAATATTAGTATAGACAAAAATTGTTAATATAAAAAAACTTTTTACAAAAAAATACAACCGACTTCCAAAAAAAAAACACTACAAAGTAAAAAATAACTTTAATTTCGGAAGTCGGTGTTTTTGTTAGTTTCTTCGTATTTTGACACCGACTTCCGAAATTAAAGTTATTTTTTACTTTGTAGTGTTTTTTTTTTGGAAGTCGGTTGTATTTTTTTGTAAAAAGTTTTTTATTTTTCACTTTTTAGTGGTGCCCTACACCTAACAACACCACTCCAAAATCGCAGAAAAGCAAAATACGCAATTTCGATCATCAAAGAATCATCTAAATAGTCAAATTCCAGCTATTTCGATTTAAAATCCAAAGTTCGTAACCGATTTTGATATGATTTAAATGGGACCAATCTGCAAGTATATCCTTTCAGATAAAACAAAAATTTTTCAATTCGGTTCATAATTGTCGGAGATATGAGGTAACAAACATAAAAAAAAAAAAAAAAAAAAAAAAAAAAACATACAACCGAATTGATAACCTCCTCCTTTTTGGGAAGTCGGTTAAAAAGTAGGACAAAGCAGACCGCTGTGGGAGGGCCCTGGCGTTTATAGAGACCTACATCAGGCACCAGTCTCTCACAAAGTTAACTCGAAGTTCATACTCCACTATAACCCTAGTATTATGTAAGTTTTGTGTAGAGAAATAAATAAATAAATGATTTGTTGAAAAAAGATGAAGAAGAATGAATGATTGAGTTTCCAGAGACAAAATATACTGCCGGAGTTGCGGGACTATTTGAAGAAAATACCGCGGCTCCCGAACACAAAGGGCAATGAAGGAACATGGACGGGTTTTAGTCAGTAAAAGTCTGTCAATCCCTTCCGCTCCGCCCAGAGCGGAAGAAGTCATTTGATGACAGCCCATCCGAAAAAAGGGACAAAACATAAACAAAATATTTATTTGTGCTTGTAATGATAATGATATTATCAGCTAAAATATCTCCAAACTTGTATTTCAAATGTATCTAAATACCAACTTTAAACCGCTCAAAATACCAAAAAACGCCACTAAAACACCAAAAACAAAGCTACAAGAATTCAATACGCCCCAAACGAAGTAGAGATGTGTAGTAGTGAATAAAAGATTTCGCCGTACTTGTTGATAACACGGGAATAGGTACTAGCCTTAAGAAAGGAGGGTCCCTGGTCGGACCTTTTGTAGTGTGTAATCAGATTGAACCGTTGCTTATCTGTTTCAAATACCGAAGAGAATTATTTCGACGGAGGGATTTTTTTTTTCTCTGCACGTGTGCGTTTTGGAATATCTATTTGGGGTTGGTTATTCGTCTCTGTTCTGTATGAGAGGCTGTTTTGTTATTATCTTCAATATAATGTTATTTTTTGGTGAGGCTCTTTGTAGTACCTGAATAAAGACATGAAATGTTTTGGGTTGGTACAGAAGCTGAAGACCCCTCCATAGTTTTGGAAAATATATCATTTTTACCTACCAGCAACATAATTCTGTAAAAATTAATATATTTTAATCGTTTTAATGACTCATTAGACAAAAAAACCGGCCAAGTGAGAGTCAGAATGATAAACTGATACAAGATACTTTTTACAAGAGTTTTTTAATAGCTTTTTTAAAGAGGCAAAAGAAATACGTTCAAATAAAAAAAACTTACGGTCTATGAAAAAAAAAATGATGATGATGAATAAATGACTTATTATCGACTTAGGAGCTCGTAGCTATATTATAAAATCTTCAAGGTTAAGCAACGCTTGCCAAGGTTGGTATGTGGATGGGTGACCATCTTAACATACCGAGTTTCCTCCGTGCCTCGGAAAGCACGATAAGCCGTTGGTCCCGGCTGTCATTTGTAGATCTTTGGCAGTCGTTACGGATAGTCAGAAGCCAGATAATCTGACACCAGTCTTACCAAGGAGTATACGTGTTACCCAGTTAATGGGTTGTGGAGGTCTGGTAGGCAGCCGCTCCACGTAAAATACTGGTATTCAGCTGAATCCGGTTTGACTGGAAGCCGACCCCAATATAGTTGGGAAAAGGCTAGGCAGATGACAATAAATGACTTATGACTTATCATATAAAATATATATATTCATGAGATGTAACCTACTGACAGACAGATAGCGGATACTTAGTAATAGGATTTCGTGTCCGAAGAGTGACCAACAGAACCCTAAAACCCCCGAATACCTCGTAAATTCTGTATTCAATGACCGGCAAAAGCTTAATACATAACAAGGAATATTATAGTTTGTCCCACAAAACTTTCCTCCCGGTCCTTTGCTAGAAATTTATCCTTGAAAAATGTGACCCCAAAAAACCCAAACACCCTAACGTAATCTCTTTTTAACCCATACTTTGTTTACCGGCTGAAAAATCTCTGAAAAAAACTTTGCTTTGAGAACATTAATTCACCAGTTTACAGCGACTTGGGTATCACGTTCAATGTCGCAGAGATTTTTTGTTAAATTTTTAGGGCTTATAAGACCTGGTTCTAATCCCACAAAATATTGAGCGAATTTTCATGCCGAGAAGAGGATGATTGATGATTTTGAGCCTCAAATCATGTGGTTGTTGATGTACTTCAAGTAGGTTTTTGTTTCTTGTAGTTTATGCCAGTACCTAGTTTGGCCAGTGTGATAGTCGAAAATAATACCAAGGGTGTCCTATTCCAGGACATTGTCTACCCGTGTGTGAAGTTTAATTTAAACTTGCTAGCCATAAACAGCCGGACGAATCTATATTATCTAGAGAAAGTATACTAATATTAAAAAGCAGAAAAGTTGTTTGTTTAGTTTGACGAGCTAATCTCAGGACTACTGTTTTGACTTGAATATTTTTTTTTATTTTTTTTTTTTATGCAAAACGGGGAAACTCTTGGCCCAAATCTCACCTGATGGAAAGTGATGATTAGGCCGAAGCTAGGTTAGTTAGGGCTATTTCAGTGTTTTGGATAGCTCATTTATCGAGATAGTCTACCGCTCGATTGGGTTACGGAACTACAGTCCCAAATTTTTTTTTGCTCTAGATTGCGTCATCGGAACTACAGTCCCTATTTTTAAAATAACGACCTGGCAACAAATTATGTCCATTTCTGTCTAACCAACGATATTTTGTATCATTTTGCTCTTTTCCACTCGAATCTTTATACATTTCTACATGCTAAAAATACGAAACACGCCACGGGCGAGTCCATTTTTTAAAAGAAATTAAATTTCTAATTCAGTCTGTGGTATGACGCGAGTTACGTATCACGTAGCTGTCGAATAAAAGTGTTTAATAAGTTGTTTGTGAGTCTTGTGATGTGAATTAATGATTTATTGGTGACATGTGCTATAGTTAATGTGTGTGCAAGTGAATTACAACATTTGGGTAAGTTAAATTATGTTTTTGATTCTTTTTCGTAACCCTTGTTACACAAGGCGTCCATGTTGTATATATATATATACAGGGTTATTTGTAAAACACCGACAACCTCTCAGACTATGTTACTAACATCATAATCAACAACTTTTGTTCTATGACTCTTAAAAATTCATCATATTTTAGTTCATCAGGTTTTCAGTTAACTAATATCAATTATTATCTTATCTTATCCATGAATTTTAAAAATTCATCATACTATTTTAGTACCGATGAATGAACCTGAATGTTACGAAGTCTAAGCGGAGCAAAAGAAAAAGAAAGAGCTTTCTAAGCTAAGTCTTAGATTATGATGTTATCAACATAGTCCTGAGAGGTTGTCGGTGTTTTAAAAATAACCCTGTATAACATCACGCTATAACCAAAAGGAGCGGAGCATTAATGAAAACTGTGACGCAAACGAAGTAGCGCGGGTAAGCAAGTTATACAAGCTTTCCCGTTTCTTCCGTTCCCGTGGGAATTTCGATAAAACCTCTTAGTGCTCCCCTACACGGCACTAGGAGCCTACACGATAAATTTCAGCTTACCAAGACCAGTAGTATCGGCTGTGCGTTGTTTAACAGTCACTCAGTAACTGATCCTGTGTGAACCTATGTTAACAAATTAATAAATGACTTATGACTATAATGAATTTTATATTTTACATCCCTAAAAAAAAAAGGACTAGAAAGGATTTTTTTTTAATTATTTGAGATGGGTTTGGTGAGAGATAAAATAGACAAAGCTACGAGCTTACCCAGAAGGAACCTGTTTACTCTAACTCTGAAGAGATTAGGGTTGCAAGCGTTCGGAAACACAGACGCAGGCAGTTTCACTACTTTGCGGTGCGCATTTGGAAACGCTTAGTGCGAATTCGTGGAATAGCAACAAGGTAGGGATGGTAAGTTGTAGTGCGTCTGGATGTCCGATGGTAGAAGGGGGCCGGTGGAATGAAGTCGTGGAGTTCCTGGGCACACTCACCGAAGTACAATCTGTAGAAGACCGACAAGCAGGCAACCTTGTGGCGATGGACCAAGCTGTGAAGCCTGGCATCCACCAGTTTTTCGTCGCCGACGAGCCTCTTAGCTCTGCGTTCCACCGAGTCAAGCACGGCAAGCTGGTACTAAGTTGAGCCATCCCAAAGGTGGCTGCAATACACCATGCAGGATCGGACTTGTGCTTTGTAAAGCGTTATGTAAGCGTCAAAACGTACTCATCTAAAAGTACGTATGTTTCCTAGTCCTTTACCCCGTAAAGCTTATTAAAAATTGCATTTCATGTATTTCCGTCCTCGTGCCGCATAGCCCCTGTTAATATATTCACGTGACATTGGACCTTCGCCGAGGTACTGCTAACTAATTCAGCTCTACTTGATGAACCGCGGTCTCGTTGTGAGAATTTATGAATTATGTCCTCAGTTTTCCCAGGCAATTCTGTTGCTTGAGCCGAAACGTGCATACAATTTAAACACGGGGACCAGTTTGATAAATCTTGAGCGCTTTATTCAGCGTTGATTAGTGCTGAAAGCGCTTTTGTAGCTGAAGGTTGGAGGAAATAAGCGATTTTATTGAATGAAAAGTTTTGAATGACTGTCACGGTGACTTTTATGCAAAATATCTCATGCAAGTCCCATATGTTCTTGAAATGAGTTATTCTATTGAAGTAGGCATCCCCTGAAATCTAGCCTTTAGCATCAACTTAATCAACTAGTAATCTCTGCCTGTCATTAGGTACGGTTGATCCTTCCAGGACTGCGGAATTCGTTCGATAGAGTCACGGCGGCCCTGGAACGCAAAAGGCATTAGAAGAAACACGGATGGGTTAGTCAGTAAGAGTCTGACACTCCCTCCTGCTTCGCCCAGAGTGAGAGGAGTCATTTGATGATTTCCCATCATTAAAAAAAAAGGTAAGTATGGTTGATCCTGATGACTAAATTGTTCTTCAAGAAAAGCAACGATATTATCAGACGTTGACAAAGAAACAGAGATGTTTTTATTCGTCTGAAAATATTTACGCTAGGGCTTGAGCCAGATTGTCCGAAAGCCATCGTAGAAAACCGGCCCGTTGTATGTTTTGTAGTGGAGAGTTGAAAACGAACATAATGTTAATCATTGATGCAATATATGTATGTAGGTGATGATTATGATGATGCGATCGGACCGATTTCAGCCAAAGCGACTGCTTCAACTACGTTGTACCTAGTTATGTGTAGGTACTGTTATTGCGTTACACTAACAATAAGCTAGAAATACTATAAATCTAACAGTAGGCGGTACAACAGATTCCCACCACCCTGCACAAGATAAAAGCAAAATCTATCTACAAAGAAAATATTGCACACAGTTTTTCCTTTTAACTCCAGTGGGTGAATAAAAATAAAAAATTAGGTATCGAACGATTTACAGAGTGGGCAGGGACTTTTGTTTTTCATTTTTAGGGTTCCGTAGCCAAATGGCAAGAAACGGAACAAAAACGGATTCGTCATGTCTGTCTGTCCGTCTGTATGTCACAGCAACTTTTTTCCAAAACTATAAGAACTATGCTGTTGAAACTAGGTAAGTAGATGTATTCTGTGTACCGCTTTAAGATTTTTACACAAAAATAGAAAAAAAAACTATAAATTTTGCGGTTCCCCATACTTAGAATGAAACTCAATAATAATCTATGGATAGGTCTTTAAAAATGATATGGACGATTCTAACATCATTTTTTTCTAAACTGAATAATTTGCGCGAGAGACACATCAAAAGTGATAAAATGTGTCCCCCCCATGTAACTTCTAAAATACTCTTATTTTAACTCGTAATGATAAAACTAAAAAAAATATACGATGTACATTACCATGTTAACTTCCACCGAAAATTGGTTTGCACGAGATCTAGTAAACAAGTAGTAAAAATACAGTTAAAAATTGTCTGAGACTACCCATTTGGTCGTTCCTGGGAGACGTAAAAATTGGGTCTCGTGAAACCTTTCTAAATGTTGAAATTTATGGCCAAATTGTTGCCCTGTATCGCCAGGCCCAAGTTTGTATGGAGTTTGGTTTTGTCATTTTGGAAAGGAATTTTGATTTTTGAATTTTGAATTACCTACAAGTTTATACGGAACCCTCGGTGCGCGAGTCCGACTCGCACTTTGCCGGTTTATTTATGTTTACACAATGGTGTAGGTATACCTTAGCATTCTAAGATCAAGAATTCTGTTGCGTAAGTCCCAAAAACCGGATGCTTTATTAACAGCCAGCACACATCTTAACTGAATTTGAAACATTTTGGTACATAGATAGTCTCTAGATTTTTGCAAAACTATATAGTGACGCGACCGAAGCCGACGACACACTAGTCACATATTCTATTGCAAACGTCAATATCTTCAGCACCAGTACGAGGTCGGAAATCTAAATAACTTAAGATTTGTAGCGAACATTCGCGACACGTAGTTCATGCGAGCGCGGTGACAAGAAGACTACCACTGTGTACCACGTACTGCATGGATGATGTCGATTTGTAATATTTATAAGTGATAGATGGGTTTATAATCCAATGTTCTCGTTTCACTGAAGACCGCAGCAAGTGGAGCGAGGGCTGCATTATCCAGAGAAGATGCATCATCATGATACCACGAGCAACCTGTCAAGAGTGAACATCTGAGGGGGAGAAGATGGGTTAAAGGACCAAAAAAAATATTCTAAACAGTACACTGATGCGCATAACAGGGTTAAAAAAAATGTTTGAAAGCTTAGTGCCACCGCGGCCCAGGTACGCAAAGGGCATTAGGAGAAACACAGATGGGTTTTAGTCAATGAGAGTCTGACACTTACTTCTGCTCCGCCCAGAGCGGGAGGAGTCGTTTGATGATTTCCCATCCTTAAAAAAACACTGATGTTGGAAAAGTTCGCCCCGGTAAAAGTTGAAAATTATCTCAGGTAAATAATAAAATGTATATATTTAAAAAAGGATTGTATGGTTTTATGAAACCACGGACTAAAAAAGGTCAGCTGATGCGAACTATAGGCGCCGCCATATTGGCCTTGGCTGCTCTGACGAGCGCTTTTCACTTTATCCCTACTCCGCGGCCGAACGTCACGCGACATGCAACACACAGACGAAAAAGTTTGAGACGATGTAATAAAAGTTTCACTTTAGAAATAAATCCCTATTTCCCTTAGTCATCGCATCACGCGTGAACGCCTAGGCCAATTTCGCTAATTCTTTTTTTGTTTTGTTTGTTATTGTCAGTAGAAGGTTCTTATGAAAATAAAAAATAAGAAAGCTCCCAGCTAATGGTAGTGAAGCAGCGGACGACAGCTAGTATTTGGATAAAAATAGTTCGATGTCCTAGTCCAGGTCATGGTTTACTTGTCTGCCAAGTTTACTCTCTTCAATCTTTAAGGTGTGATTAAAACATACAAACAAACAGTCTTTCACATACCTAATCTAAGCAGAATGAGATTCTCATGAAGTTGTTTTTCATCTTGTGATAGAGGCACTTGCAACAGTGTCAAAATAGCGGATACTTTAATGACCAATTACTCACGGACTTATGATAAGTGACAAGTTAAGTGTCTGGTAACCGCAAAGGACGCTTGCAATGTAGGAGACAGCCAATTACACTGGAGATTGCTGATACTTTACTTACTTAGTAAGTTAGATAAAACAACACCGGTAAAGTGCAACTCGGACTTGTACATAAATGATAAATGATATTTATTTTGTAAGTAGGTTGTAAATAGCACTTTTACACGTCAATTTTTTGTGGTCATTTTAAACTAGATGAGGCCGGCGTTTCCTAGCTGACTGCTCTGAGAAGAAACGCCGAAACAAACTCAGAGGTCAAAGTCTCTTTTAAAGTCCATACAATCAAACTGGTCAAATCATATGAGAACCATCATATGGTCGAGTGGGTTAGGCGCTTGGAAGCATACTTTGTAAAGTTGTTTCCAGTTTGGCTAGGACATTGCAGACTTGAATAACCTGATTGTCTGATTTAAAGATGATTCCGTGCTTCGGAAGGCATGTATAAGCCGGCGGTCCCGGCCGTTAAATCAGATCAGAGGCCCTTGAGGCGGTTTAGAAACTCTGACACTAGGGTGTGTATGGTCGTAAGACCTTACCACCCATACGGTAAGAAGAAAGTTTCTTGCATGAAAAATTTTTAAAATGAAGGGATTTTTTGTTATAGCGGCAATTCAAATACACACTCTTTGAAAACTAAGCTAAGCTAAGCTGTCTGCATACCTTTAAACGGTTATTGACAATTGAGCTTGAGGAGCCCGCTGACCGTCAGACGTACAGCGGAGGCTTATTTATTTATTTATTTAACACTTTACGCACACAAATGTACACTTGTACAGAGGCGGACTTAATGCCATAGGCATTCTTTACCAGTCAACCTTTGGGTAATGCAGAGAAAAATAGTGGTAGGTGCAATATAAAGATAAAGAGAAACCAGAAACATGATTATTAGTAAAATTAATACAAAGATAAATAAATACATATAAACTATACATACAATAAAATACTATTACATACTCGTAATATAGGTACTCAAATTAATAAACTAATACACGATTATACTTGAACAGTTCTTATTAGTATTCTATTGGTTTTACTTCGTGTACGAAACCTTAAAAATGGTTGCCCATATACATTATGTACCTACTTTCGTATTCATGACCGAATTCTCACAGGAATCCTGCAGTTTATCAATCAAGTTTAAATAGGATAATTATTACTTTCTGAGAAAAAAAAATCTATTCCAGGTAGTTAGCATACCTTAAACCGGAACATAGACATGCTGTATTATCACAAATCTGGGTTTAAGTTGAAGCTAACGTAATTCAAGGACGCTTCTGGGTGAAACGCAAAGTCAATAATATTCATGTTAATTCCAAATTCCTTATTAATAACAAGAATACAATTTACAGCCTAGTTCACGATTAAGGAACATCTGTCCCACGGGATCGATTGAAGTGAATAGACAATGTAATTACTTGTCATAGTCGGTTCCCCGAGCAGTCGTTTATTAAAATGTGTTCCAAGAATATGTGAGAGGTTTCACTATCAAGCGGGATTATTGGATCAGTGTCGAAGGTTTGGACCCGAGGATTATTTTCAAGATCGTTTAAATCATTTAGTGAGTGGATCAAGTTAAATTTATCTTTAATCTAGCGTCTGCCCGCAGCTTTGCTCGTACAGCTTTGCCGGTAGGTGGTCGCCGCTCGAGTAATTTTCAGCCCCAACGACCATGCATCGTCGTAGCATGCTTCTACGCTTTACTACGCCGTAGCACATGTAAGCTACGGCGTAGCAAATAGACATATTTGTTCAAGACGATCTTTAGAATGCTAGCAGTAAGAATCGAACAGTAGACGGCCAATAGGGAATATGCATGATGTTTTTTTTATTTTATTCTTTTCATCTTTATAACGCAGGAAAAAATATAAATAGTCTTGGAAATGTCTTAATTATTTAAAAAAAATATATTAAAAATGCTAAATAAAATTTTGCAGTTCAAACGCCGCCGTTTTTCGCGGGATTTGGATGACGTCACATAACAGGTCGTCGTTACGTCGCGCGCTTCGCGTGTTTGTTTGTTTACCTTTTTGAACTTTAGGCGTTTCAGTTTTCAGCTCGATTCTCGTTTTATTCGCCATACAGACCATGGAAGAAGCTGAGAAACCTTCTTACAAAGTATTGTAAGTGTGAAACACTTTAAGAACTGCACAAACAATATAAGAACTACACCTGATAATCTATTCTAGGTAAATTGTCTGATTGCGCTTTAACAAAACCACTGTCAGTCACCGTCCTAGATTAATTACAAATCTAGATTAACTAGAAATCACCGCAGGAACAAATTTTTTAACGGTTAACAAAATTTTTCACTCGAAAATTAAGACCGGAGCCGGTAAATAAGTCAATCCAATCCATGTCATTGTCATGTCAATGTCGTCGTGCGGTCGTGTTGTGTGACGCGTTTCGGAAGTTTAAATTTCCCGCGCTGATTTTGTATTTTTATATATATTTTTTTTCGGTTTAAATAAGAACTAAATTAAAAAAATATCTTTTAGATATAATGTAACGAAAATAAAGAACTAGAAAAAAAATATTCCAGACAAATTTAATCTTCATGCCTATTCCCTATTCTTCTAATTTTCAAACAATTTCCGCATCTGCATGTCAATCGCAAACTGTCAAAAAAGCCTTCATACATTTTTGACAGTTTGCGATTGAGATGCGAATGTGAAAATTAGTACTCTGATCTTCGTATGAAAGTACAATCTCCCGTTTTTATAACCACATTTACTTATCTTTTTTCATCTTCTCTTTTACGACTGTACGTATCCCCCGTAACATAATCATATTTGCACATTCCCGTCCCCGGGATAGCCGTTTGTTCTAAACGCACTCTAAACGCGAATAAAACAATAATTCTACGTCATACCAAGTCCAATTTTCCGCGGTTTTGTCATTGCAATATCTATTCATGAGTTTTCGTGTCCACCATCTTACACCTGCAGGCTTGCTAAACCTTATCACAACGAACGAAAGTTCAGTTTACAAAAAATCGGATGCGGTGTAAATGGTGTGGTGTGCTATGTGAGTAGGGTTACCACACCGAATTATAAGTTTAAACTGTTTTGATTTTGGAGGATCCTGATAGTGTTCCTGTGTGTTATAGGTGTCAGGTACATATAATTTATTGTAATGATTCAGGTTGGTAATTAAAACTTCAGGCAATCTAGTAGGCAGGAGCTTAGTTTAGGGTTTGTCTTTTATGAGCGATGCTCTGCATAATATTTCTGCTAATCGCATGTATTCAGGCTTTTTATTTAATTAAAACTAGTATCAAACCCCGGCTTTGCACGGGTAGCAGGGTGTATATGAGTGCCCAATACTTAAGGCAATCCGCAGAAACAATTCTTAACTTATCAGTACAATACAATCTTTCTATTGATGAACTTTACTGCAAGATTCTTTAGTACGCACAAGTACTGACTTAGTGTGGGGACTTTTTACAACATTTAGTGAAGTTCTTGATAAAATATTGATAGTCGAAACATTCGGGAAGCAATAACGTTAAGGTGAAAAATAATAATTATCATGAGTTGTTCTATTTCTATAGTATCATTCTCTATCCCTTCCTGATTTATTTGAGGATATCACGATATGTCTTCTCCTTCTTCCATACTTCTCGTTGAGTCTTTTCTTTGCTAAACAACTTGAAATAGCATCGATATTACTTAGAAAAATGCTTTTGAATTTTTTCCTCATTCAGTATTACCTTATTGCATTTTTTTAATTCACACATCTTCCGAGTCAAAATTTTGACAGTTGCCGAATTGAACGCCACGTAAAATACCAAAACAATTCCAGAAATTTGTATTAATTAATGTCGTTGTTTATTTTCAGAGAAGACTAACATTTCGCGTGATATCGGGGCTCAGCTGTTCAGGCTAGCAGCTGTGCCGTTATTAATAAGCGTCAAGAAAAATAAACGATCCCTCACTCATATTTTAGTATTCTTATTGAATAATTTTCAAATTGATTTAGAAGTACTTATCTACATATTTGTATAAAAATGGCAGCTGAATATTTTTATATGAAAACTTGAACTTAGAACTTAAGAAACTTCGAACACAATCAGTTATAGCAATATAATACCTGTGTTATAGGTCCTTTTCTCCAATAAACTCCTCAACATACAAAAAAAAATCTTCCATGAATGCATTGAAATAAAAAGTACAAATGTCAGTTTTACGGGCCTCATCAGAAAGCTTAAAGTCACTCCAAGGGCAATGGACAGGGCAATGCTTGGAGTTTCCTTACGTGATCGAATTCGGAATAAATATTTATCTGCAAGAGAACCAAGGTTACCGACATAGCCCGAAGGATCGCCAAACTGAAGTAGCCGTGGGCAGGGAACAATTCTCGCAGAAGAGATGGTCGATGGGGCCGAAAACTTCTGGAGTGGCGACCGCGTATCGAAAGACACAACGTTGGAAGGCCTATCTCAAGGTAGACCGATATCCTGAAGATCGCGGGTAGCTGATGGATGCGAGACGCACAGGACCGGAGTATGTCCAGCAGTGGACACGTCCTTCGCCTGATACGATGATGATAAGGAACTGTCTGTTTTATCAGTGAAACTGACTGACGACTCAGCCTTCCTCAGGGTAGGCTGAGTTGAGTGGAGTGGAGGAAACTACTTTGAAAACATATATAATGCCCATAGGGGCACTCGGAAACAGTAAAAGTTTTGACTCGGAAGATGTGTGAATTAAAAAAAAAAGCAAAATTGCATAAAAAAAAAAACTTTATTTCGGATAAGCAACATCTATATGGGTTAGTAAACAAAAAGATAGACTTATTCCTATGTTAGTAAACTTATAATCTATTAAGAGACAAGAATGTTGTTCGAGATACATCTCCGAACAACATCCCCTAACAAAGGGGAGTCGTACCTCCCCGCTATGGTCTTCAGGATGGAGTTCATTTGTGTAATAAAGAACAGCCTCAACGAGAAGCATGGAAGAAGAAGAAATATTGTGATATCCTCAAATAAATCAGGAAGAGGAAGAGAATGATGATATAGAAATAAAACAACTCATGATATTATTTTTATGTAAATGAAAACAACTGGTGCTCTGTGGTTGATAATGTTAAGCTGACGTCAGATAAATGAATTGTACATCTATACTAATATTATAAAGAGGTAACATTTGTTTGTAAGTTTGTATGTAGGGGGTAATCTCATAAACTATAGTCCGATTTGAAAAATTATTTCAGTATTAGATATCCCATTTATCCAGGAAGGTTATAGGCTATATATCATCACGGTAAGACTAGAAGGAGCCGAGCATTAATGGAAAATGTGACGCAGACGAAGTTGCGTGGGTCAGCTAGTTATGTATATATCTATATATTCTCATTATGTATCTATTTGTATACATAATGTACAATACATTTATCTGACGTCAGCTTAACATTATCAACCACAGAGCACCAGTTGTTTTCATTGAAGATTTGTTGATACTGCTTTACCTGAGCGCATAAATTAATCAATCTTTTAAACGTAGCTATGTATGTAAAGCAAACACTAGTGTGGTTGCGTCTTCACCTGTTCGAGTAGTACTTCTGTTTAAGATTAGTCTGCAAATTCATGTTGTCTATATGAATATAAAGAACATCGTACTCTATAAAAAACACTGCAAAGTATAAAATAACCTTAATTTCGGAAGTCGGTGTTTTTGGTTTTGTATCTTCGTTTTTTAACACCAACATCCGATATGGATATTTTATGCTTTGTAGTGATTTTTGGAAGTCGGTTATATTTTTTTGTTTTTCACTATTAAAGTGGTGATAATTGGACGACGTCTTCGTCTACACATAAATTCAAATAAGCAAAGATACTCATGAAATAAAAACTACAGAGCCAAACTGAATAAATTTTTTATGGGACCAAAATGGCCAGTATTCCGCATCGAACTATAAAAAACACACACAAATCGGATCAGAAACTTCGGAGTAATCGTTGTACAAACATAAAAAAAAAATTGAAAACCTCCTCTTTTGGATGTCGGTTAAAAATCAAAGTACATGAATAACGCGTGAAGACTAGTGTAATTGGTGTTCATTTACATATTTCATTGTAAGTACCTATACTTTTTAGTACTACGTTAACGATGCTAATCTATATTATTACTGTAGAAATAGCTTTTAGTTATGTATAGGGAAAATGGTGACGATTACCAAAAACACCGCTTAAGTCCCGCAACTATGTCTTGCCAATATCACAATGATTCCGCCGTGTGAGAGACACGTAGCTATCCAAGATTAATAGAAGTATCCCTTTTTCACAACAAACTCATGATGACAATGTGACTTTATAATATAGTACGCGTGATAACATACATTATTTCCGTTGACGCCTGTCCCAAAAAAATCCACCCCCTCATGCTAACCCTACTCTTCACCACTTTTTGTTTTGACAAATCCTGTCAGCCAGTGTTATAACTCACTACAGTCATGGACTTATTCAGTTGCCATGACTACGAAATAGTTTTATATTATCAACTCTGACAGACTAACAGGTCATCGGCCGTTTATTTTGTGGGCGACGACGCGGAAATTAAGACCGCGATGCAATCATGTGGATTTGTTTCTGTGTGTGTGAGTGATATAGGAGTGTGGTATGAACGAATGAAGGTGAATGAATATTTTTCTTCTTTTCGATTCATAATTTGTTGGTCATCTTACTAGGGCCTGTTTGTTCAGCCAGCCAGTTATCTTATTACCTTTACGAACGTATGAAATAATAGTCAGTCCTCGTGTTAGTAACTATTCCTGAGTTAAGTTTTTAGTACAATTAGTAAGTATTCCGTTCCAAATTAACGTTAGCAGTTGCAGAGACGTGTGCCCAAGTACACAAAAGTCCTCAAAGAGCTGTCAGCGTAGAAGACGGGGTCCGCTAGGACCAGTGCCTGCCAGGTTTGCGGAATTTGTTCACCGCGGCCCTGGAACGCAAAGGGCAGTAGGTGGAACACGGACGGGTTTTAGTCAGTAAGAGTCTGACGCTCCCTTCACCCAGGGCGGTAGGAGTCATTTGATGACTTCCCATCCTTAAAAAATAAGTCCAGCTTTGGGCACTCCAGCGCGTGGGTCATGTTTTTAGAGGATGACTGAGAATTGTAGCGAAAGGTCATGGTAGTGTTTTCAACGCAAGAGAAGTGGTAGAAAAAAAAACGAAAATTATCTTTGGTTTCTTCACCATCCTATTGAAAAACAATATCTTCACCATATAAACTAGAAAAGTTTGATGAAGTGTGTGAGCAATAGATATGAAAGAAAATGGAGTCAGGGATAGCCTGGCGTTAATGTACTTTTATAGCAGAGCTGACTCATGAATATTTTTACCATTCAATCGAAATAGAGCAATCACGCTGCGGAATAAATAACAACATCAACATTTCACGTTTTTAATTCTTTTTTTCTTCAAGAATGGGAAATCATCAAATGACTCCTCCCACTCTTTGCTGAGCAAATGGGAGTACCTATCAGAGTTTTACATACTACAACCCCTCCGTGTTCCTCCTAATGCCCATTTGTTTTCCTGGCCACGGTGACTCTTTCGAACAAATTCCACAACCCTGGCAGGCACTGGCCCTAACGGGCCCCGTCTTCTGTGCTGACAGCTCTTTGAGGCGCGCGTGGAAAACAGCACGCCGTCGACCTGGACCTGGTTCTGATCTGATGGCGAGCCACCCAATGCGCGGTCCGCAGGCCTGCGTCTACGGTGGCCGGGAAACGTAAATCCTGATATATAAAATTCTTCCTTACTAAGTGAGTGAGTAACTAGTAGACAACGCAAAACTCCTAAATACACATTTGTTATATGTTTTTTGGCTTATACAGTTTCACCTCTTGTAAGTTAATATTGATAATAATGCAACTTAATATTGTTTAAAACTTTTAACCCCCCTCCCCTTTAAATAGGTATCATTTTTATTTCATATTTTTTTTCTATAATTATATTCATTTTATGTTTAGATAGACATAAAACGTAATGGCAATATAGTCATGTAATATAATTGAATGTAACCTAACTTACGATCCTAAAATGCTCTGGTTACAAACTTAAATTAACATTGTATCACAAAATTTATAAGCTGTGCACGCCTATAAATGATAGGGTCACAATAGTACTAGCTAATTTAAGGAATTTTTAATGTAAGAATGTGTCTGTGACTTTGTTGTTGGAGTGCCATAATATTAATAAATAAATAAACTCCCTGTTCGTAGAAAGCTGCAACTTGGCCTAATAGCTTCCCTACACTCCGTAGGGGAGTACTTAGAGAGGATTCCCCGATATTCCCACGAGAACAGGAAAAAAGGGGTATGCGCGTACGAAGTCGCGGGGAAAAGTTAGTTCGAAACATACAATTAAACAGACTTGTATAAAGATTATGTCTGCGATGACCCTACCTACTACATATGTAATTTATTTATGTACTTTAATTCATCATCGTCTGCCTAGCCTTTTCCCAACTACAATGGGGTCGGCGTCCAGTCAAACCGGATTCAGCTGAATACCAGTGTTTTCCGCGAAGCGGCTGCCTACCAGACCTCTACAACCCATTAACTGGGTAACGCGGTACTTCTTGGTAAGACTGGAGTCAGATTTAGCAGCTTCTGATAATCCGTAACGACTGCCAAAGATCTCTAAATGACAGCCGGGACCAACAGCTTATCGTGCTTTGCTGATTGAAACCAATTTTGGCTGACAGTCAAAGTTAATTAAACCACAAAATGTTATGGTCGGTTTGGTCATAAATGTTACTTTATAAGCAGCAAAAACCCCTTTTATGACGTTTTTCATGACTTAATTATTTCTCAAGGTAATTAGCTCAGCAAGTATAATAAGGAACGTTTCTAATAAGCTCTTAGGCAAATAATTCTGTCTACTAGACGCCGTGGCTATTTGCCCGTCATTAGTTTTGAAAAGTTATAGCAATTTTATATCTATACTTAAATTTATAAACCGTCTGCAGACGGGCAGACGGATGATGGAGCAGACACGAGTTAGAGTGGAGACCGCGTATCAAATGTAGTGTGGAACATCCTGCTGCGGAACAATGAACCCATGATTAAGGCCCGTATTAATAAACGTTACTCAGCCGTTGAGACCGCACTGATTTGATGTTTTGATGCTGATCGTATTAATAAACGTGATTCTTTATGTTCTCAAGTTGTGGATTAAGCGTACGTCATCAACTGAGTGATGGACTGATTAATAAAAGAAACTCGACTCTTACTCTCGACTTATTTCATTTTTATTATTTGTTGTTATAACACACTCTGTGAAAATTTTGTTGTCTATCTATTACGGTTCATGAGATACAGCCCGCTAACAAACAGACCGACGGACGGACGAATAGCGGAGACTTAGTAATAGGGTTCCGTTGGTTACCGTTGGGGAACGGAACCCTAAAAATATCATTCATGATAGTTAGGTAGATACTAAAACTTCCTACCCACTATGTACCTACCTACCTAGAACACTTAATTTACTTATATTCGTGCGATGTTCGTGTTAGTAAACAAAGTAAACAAATGTTTGGCGTTCCTATTTTGACACTGATGCTACATTGCGTTATTGCGTTCGGAGAAGCGGGGCATCGAGCGCAACAATTATGTCATCGGGAAATAAACTCTCAACCTTTTTGACAATTTAACGCTTTCTTGGGTAACAAAAAACTTTATAAATTCATAACGTGTAGGTACCTATTACCGCTATTCATTAAAGACTAAATGAATTACACAAGTATTTATATCAAAAGTTTTATATCTAATAACAAGGCAATAACGAAATGCGACAAGTCTCATTCAAAACTTCGGTCAATGTGACGTCATCATTCACGCGATCAAGGCATCAAATACAGCAAGGTGAGCAGCTGATCTAGGTAACTGAGATACTGTATTTATGTGTCTATTAATAAGGAATAATCTTGAGATGCTGATGACGTCATAATGGCGTATCAAATGAAAACGCACTTGAGTACGTTGTTGAGAGACGTTTAGTAATACGGGCCTTAATGAAGGTGGGTGGTAGCGGATGGATGCGGACTGCTCAGGACCGGGATGGTTGGCGCTCTTTGGGGGAGACTTACGTTCAGCAGATAACGGCAATTGGCTGATACGGTGATGATGACTAATACTATAAAGCATAAGACTTTGTTTGTTTGCTTGAATGCGTTAATCTCAGGAACTCTGGTTCGTACTGAAAAATTATTTTATTTTGGATAACCCATTTATAGAGGAAGGCTATATTCAATTCATTTATTTACTTCAGACATGGTCCATACATTATATAAAAAATAAAATAAAATAAAAATCACTGAAAAAAATTGACAATTATATGGTATACAATATCACGCTACGACCAATAGGAGCGGAGCATTAATTGAATATGTCACGCAGACGAAGTTGCGCAGGTCAGCAGGCTAGTGTCATTTAATTGTACCTAGTTTGTAAAAGCACTACGTTTCATGACAAAAGCTTGGATCTATAGAACAAATAATTAACAGAACAGCTTCTGGCCTGCTACCAAAGTAGACATTATTCATAACAGATACAGAGTACTACCGTCAATAGAATCGTTAAAATTGAGGCATGAGTGCCAGAGATCAAGGTACGTTGAAAGATGGGAATGTAAGGTTCTGAAGATGCAGCGTTACGCGGCGACCCACACGATGGACCTTTAACGAATCTGCTGGATGCGAGACGCACAGATATCCTCATAATTGAGGGAGGTTTATGTCCAGCAGTTGACGACTTTTGCCTGAAATAATTATGAGGAAACAGAGTATCAGGATCGGTCATCATTAAAATAAAAATACGAACCAAATAATAATATGAAAACCGAATATCGTGTTAAGCGTCGAAATGATTCATGATACAGATATTCAGATTATAAAGGATTACATTTTAATTATACTGAACTGAACGATTGTGTGAATAAACTTCCATTCATTCTCGTTCAGTCATTCGTTCAATGTGAACGAGGACTTTATTGTCTGTGGTGAATGATGTTCCGATAAATTGGACATTCCTCATATTCTCTTAATTTCCGTGTTTTTTTGTTGAGCTATTGTTTTGATGACTGTATTTAATTAAACAAGGATGTCCATACATATTTATTATTTTTCTACTGTTTTAAGTACCTCTTTTTTTTAAAGGCTGGGAAATCATCAAATGACTCCTCCCGCTCTGGGTAAAGCAGGAGGAAGTGTCAGACTCCTACTGACTAAAAACCCATCCGTGTTCCTCCTAATGCCCTTTGCGTTCCAGGGCTGCGGTGACTCTTTCGAACAGATTCCGCAACTCCGGCAGGCACTGGCTCTAGCGGGCCCCATCTGCTTTGCTGACAACTCTTTGAGGCGCGCGTGGAACACAGCGCGCCGTCGACCCGGGCCTGATTCTGATCAGATGGCGAGCCACCCTATGCTCGCCGTCTGCAGGGCCACGCCTACGGTGGCCGGGAATCGCCCTGCGACTCCCGACGCCCGGGGCGTCTTCTTCTGGTTCGCCGTCGGGGCGCGAGGTCTCCCTCACGCGTTCGGCCTCCTCCTTCACTTGCATTACTGCTTCGCAGAAGGAGGTGACCGCTTCCCATGCCTCCTCGCTCCGGATCATGGCTTGAACCAGGGCCGGACGCAAGAGTTTGCCGCCGCCGATCGCCTCGACGAGAACTCGGTGTCGCTCCACCCACGCAGGGCAGACCTCCACCGTATGCTCCACCGTGTCTTCCGGGCGATCCTCACAGTGTTGACACCCGGGCGTATCCTTCCGCCGAATTCGAAACAGGTACCTTCTGAAACAACTGTTTTAAGCACCTACGGCCCAATTACTCTAAATCTTTTTCATTTATTTATATATACTTTATTGTACACCAAATGAAAAATACATAAAAGAAACCTTAAACTAACAAAACATACAATTGGCGGCCTTATCGCATTTAGCGATCTCTTCTTCTCTTCTTCTTATCGAGTGTGTAGTAAGATCTAGCGACCACACCCTAGTGTCAGAGTTTGAAAACGCCTCAAGGGTCTCTGATATGGTTTATTTGACGACCGCCATTTGGCGGCTGGGACCACCGGCTTATACGTGCCTTTCGAAGCACGGAATCATTTTTTTTTTTGTCATATTACCAGGTAATTCAAGCCTGAAATGTCTTACCCAAACTGGAAAACGACTTTAAAAAGTATGCTTTCCCGTGGGAATCAAACCCACGACCAACGGGTCACAAGGCAAACGCCTAAATGACTCGATCAGGGAGGCATTTACTTACTCTAAATGATTGAGGGCATTCAAAGTATAAGAAAACGCAAAGGCAGATTTTCAAGGTTAAGCAACGCTTGCCGAGGTTAGTCTGTGGATGGGTGACCATCTTAACATATCGAGTTTCCTCCGTGCCTCGGAAAGCGCTGTTGGTCCCGGCTGTCATTTGGAGATCTTTGGCGGTCGTTACAGATAGTAAGAAGCCAGAAAATCTGACACCAGTCTTGCCAAGGAGTACTGTGTTACCCACTTAATGGGCTGTGGAGGTCTGGTAGGCAGCCGCTCCACGTAAAATACTAGTATTCAGTTGAATCTGGTTTGACTGGAAGCTGACCCCAATATAGTTGGGAAAAGGCTAGGCAGATGATGAAAAGGCTAGGCAGATGATGAAATATCTTTTTTTATTATTTGAAATATGTTTGCTCTTGACTCTAGTCTAGGTCAGAGATGAGAGACACAAAGTCTACGATAGAGCGAGCTTACCTAGAAGTAGCCCTCTAACAGCACTCTAACTTTGAAAAGATTGGGGTTGTAAGACACACAGACGATCTATCAATCAATCTGCGCTCTAAAAGTGGAAATCTATAACTATTACTGTTATAAGCAGTAACGATTATTTCGTTCTAGTTTGGTTGGAATTAGAATGACGTCACATAGCTAAGCATGCATTGTCGTCCAAAATAAGCGTGAATACCAAATTCCAGCTCAAACGGTTTAAAATAACACCCGGACACACATACATTTCAAGTTAATAAAAAAGCTTGTAATATTCAAAGTCGAATAACTATTAAAAGTTTGCTTTGCAGTAAATAAAGTAAATATAAAGTAATCATATAACAACGTTTGTTTCTAAATACAATATTTATTTAGCGTTATTGCAGTTTCAAAGAGCCGTTATGTTTATCTTTCTAAAAAGTTTCAGAAAACTGTATTAAGTAAGGAGATTTTCTTTGTCAAGATAGTAAGTGCTGACCCATGCATAGATAAATGAGGTCGTGTGAAGTGTACATGCGGTCAAAGATTGATTTAGGATTTCGTACGGTTCAATTATAAACTGAACCTTTATGTAGAATCACGCGTGAGTTTACCTACTGATGTCGTTTTAAAGGGTTGTTTTAATACGAAGCACGAGAAAGGCCACGATAAAATATAATCAATGCCCACATAACATAAATACCTTTCTTTTTTGTCTGCTTTTCTAACATGTTCATCATTTTAAGTCCATTTATTCTTAAACTACATAATTATTCATCAAAACTACAAATAACTAAGAAAAAAAAGAAGTAGGTACTTTTGTGCTCTTTTCTCTGTAAACTTTTTCTTTTTAAGTTTCTTGTGTATACATAAATAAATAAATAAAAATAGCAGTGTTCAAAATATACAAAAACAGGTCTACAAGAGACAATGCTTTTAACTTATGTACCTATTGCAAAGTCCATAGACGCAAAAACACTTTCAGAACCTACTCTAAATTGCAGCATTTTCACTCCCAGCTTTAGTATTTTCTAGCACATCTCTTCAATTTCAGACATATAAACAATTGAAAAACATTTCAATTAGATTAGCCAACCTTGGTTTAGCCCCAAGGTCTTGCGTGGGCCGTCGACCGGGCACGAGCCGCCGGTTGCCATGGCAACGCCAGGGAGAGCGTGTCACCCTCTCTTGTCTAGAACCTTTGAAAATATTCGCTTAGATGATAAGATTTGATTTTTTTGGGAACAGGCTCTTATAAGCGTGGTTAAGGGTTGTAAATAAATTGGAGCCCGACGATTTGTTATACAGAGTTTTTGCATTAGCTTTTTTAAGTCTATGACAATCTTGGGACCCTAGAGTCCTAGAGTCGTAGGCTGAGACGCCTAAACCAACTCGCAGTGACCCCGTAAGACATTTCAAATGGAATGGAGCATTAACTATTTTATTATCTAATCTTCGCTTAGTTATAAAGTTGTACTACGATCGATCCAAGGGGCCTTTTTCTGTCATGCGTGTTTTCATCAGAGCGTGGATTTGGTCCGCATGCGGGCTGCCCGTATCATATTATTTCACAGATATTTTTCCTGTCACATAGGCAGCACGCGCGTGAAATGCGGATTGGCGGCAGGCGTGCAGCCAGCGTGCGTGTTTTCGGATGCGGGCGGCGTTCTTCTGTCGTCTTCAGTGTTGTTTTTACTGTGAGGCGGGTCGGACGCATGTTCATAGACTATGAACATGCGTGCGACCCGCGTCACGTGTTTAGTCACTGGCGACCCGCACGACACTGCAGCGGCAAATGAAATCTTTGTCCTGTGTGGTCATAGGAGCGTGCCATCACCCGCATGCGGACCAGACCCGCGCGCGGTCGATAACACGCATGACAGGAAAAGGGCCCTGAACGGCGCGGTCCATCTGTGGACAAATAATTACTCTACACGTGTCGGTCTGTTGCCCAAAGCTTTATATCCTTTGATGGTCACGCGAAAGAATACCTAATCATGAAAAACTATTCCTTATTTTAGCCTTATAGAATCACTTGGTTGTCTGTCTGCCTGTCAGTTTTCTCTGGATCAACTGGACCGATTCTGTTGAAATTTAGTACACATATGGAATTCTGGGACCCAAACACGGACGACGTAAATAAATATATTTTTTAGTATGCAGGTCACTTTTGGGGGTTATAGTAGAAAATTACAAAATAAAGTTTTTCAAACTGTCTCGTGCGACATATTAACTAAATCGGCTTACGGAAAAATAAACGAATTTGAAGTTGACCATTTCCCCTCCTTATCCCCGAAACTAAAATTTTGAACAAAATGCAGATAATAGCTCTATACCAAAAGATTACAGGAAAACCTATAAGGAGGCTGTGATGTTAAAAATTAAATTGATTAGGTACACTAAGCACGCGAGTCCGGATCGCACTTGGCCAGATTGTTTGCCAACAAATAGTGGCCTGTGTTATTAAAATAATATTCTTCTTTTCTCTATTGGCATCAGGAGGTACGAGTAATGAAAACTTATTTTAGTGATAAGATCAAAGGTGAAATCATAGCCAGTAGACGAGTTCATGCAATAATCCAATTTTAAAACCCTGGAGAAGTTAAGAGGGCCAATAGGGTAGATGACTAAAAAAATCTAATTAGTCCGTCAGTTAGATTATCAAAAAATTTTTGACGCGTGTTTTTTCTTTTGTTACGGGAACAAAAATTGACGAAGTTACGACGCTTTTAAAATTCTCGATACGTCACACCTTCGCATAATTTTTACTGAGTCGTGACGTCACGAGCCCCCACTCGCGAGTTTTGATGCGTTTTATCTTTGTCAATATTCATTGAATTACAAAAATAAAAAATACGTGTCCATTATTTTTCAATACTCTAACTGACGGACTAAATAGTTTTGCAATTTGTGGATGATGGAATCTAGCCTATTCTACTAATTTTAAATAATGTACACATTCGCATCTCAGTCTCAATTTGTCAAAATCACCTATAATTTCCCTTTACTTTTGAAAGATTGCATCTGAAATGCGAATTCGATCGCAACTTTAATATTAGTAGAATTGGACCTCTGGTGTCCACTTTAGCAGAAACAGAAAGCAAATCACGCTACCCGTCACTGTCAAATTTTCCCAATCAACCTTGAACCCTAATACGATAGCAATAAAGATGAAAATGAAATTGCACAGATTGTTGTGTGGTTCATATTATGACATGATTCTGCGAATTTGGCCTTTTTAGACCCCTGATGTACTAAATTACTGAACTATAAATCTCTGCAAACCTGTATCCAATACAATTTCACAATAGCAACCATCACTTGTAATTTTTTTTAATTATGATGGGTTTGCTCTTGACTTTAGTCTTGGTCAGAGATGACAGAGACAGTCTACGATGGAGCGAGCTTACCTAGAAGGAACCTGTTCACTTTAACTTTAAAAAGATTAGGGTTGTAAGCGTTCGGAAACACAGTCGCGGGCAGAAAGTTTCACTCCTTTGCTGTGCGCATTATTAAAGATTTTTGGAAAAGCTTAGTGCGATTTGGTGGAATAGCAACAAGGTAGGGATGGTAAGTTGCAGTGCGTCTGGATGTCCGATGGTAGAAGGGGGCCGGTCGAATGAAGTCCTATGGATACTATACCTAAAGACTCTTAATATAGAGCCTATCATCACAACACGGACACAATATTATGTTTACCTATAACCTACCTTCACTGAGGCGGAGCAGAATATCTTCAAGTTTGTTAACGTTACATTACATAATTAATACAACTTGGTCTTGAGGCAATATTAGCTTAATTTTCTCCCCAATTTACATTTTATTTGCTTTACATTAGAGGTATATGTGAAGTTGTTCTTGTGAGTAATTAAGTGAATAATTAGGTTTAGTGAAAGGAGTGGGATTGTATGTTTAGTGTTTGCAGTAATCTCTTGTAATAACCACAGTCCTTTGGAAGGAAACTTTCTTTACCCCACTTGACTCGGTCGCCTTCAAAGCCGAGCCGAGTTAGATATCTTACAATATGATATAAATACTAGCCCCATGGGAAACTGCATGAGTTACCGTATAGTTAAGAATATGTTTCAAAAGATTTGTACATTGAAAGGTGGTTAAAGTCAACGTGTCAAGAAGATACTTCTGATTATGCAAAAACGTCAAAATATTACAGTCATCAATCGGCAGAGGGCAGGAGCAGCGTGTTACCCAGTTAATGGGTTGTGGAGGTCTGGTAGGCAGCCGCTCCACGTAAAATACTTGTATTTAGCTGAATTTATTTATTTATTTATTTAATAACAATTTATGTACACACACACACACACAAAGTAGATAACAAAAAAAAGGAGACAGAAAAATAGGTACAAAGGTGATGCTTATTTCTAGTGAAATCTCTCGAAGAAAAAGAAAAAAGAAGTAAGAAGTAGTGAATTCGGTCTGACTGGAAGCCGACTCCAATATAATTGGGAAAAGGCTATGCAGATGATTATGAATCAGCAGTGGGCCAATTCTACTAATTTTTAAACAACTTTCGCATTCGCATGTCAATCGCAAACTGTCAAAAAAGCCTTAAATTTTCATACATTTTTGACAGTTTGCGATTGAGATGCGAATGCGATGCGAATGTCAAAATTAGTAGAATTGGCACAGTTTCAAACAGTTATTTTTGCGGTCATATTGCACGTATACAAAAATTTCGATGACGTTGGGGCTGGTATGGTCAACTACTGGACCTTACTCAATAAAACAAACAGCTGGAAGTCACATCCATTTTTTCCACCAGCTGGAAAAAAGAACATCATATCGAGACTAGAGATTTCTCAAAACTCTCAGACCCAACAAAAGCAAACACATTCGCTGGTTAGCTGTTATATACCGCGTGTATCTGACATCGACGCACAAACGATTTCCATGGGTCCGGGGCATGATTCTGGACACCCTAGACTTAGAATTTTTCGTCGGCTTTTTTCTCATTTTTTTATTTTTTTCAAGGGTTTTTTTACTTTAGACTGCTCATAATCGTTATTCTGACCTAACCCAATGAGATTTTTAATAAAAAAATAATTAATTAACTACTTTCACTAAAAAGAGCAATCTGAATAAAGCCACAAATAGATATCAGCTCAGCTGAGCTGATACTTTGTAGTACTCTTGAAAAAAATGAGAAAAGAACCGACGAAAAATTCCAACACTGGGGTGTCCAGAATCATGCCCTGGACCTATGGAAATCGTTTGTGCGTCGATGTCAGATACACGCGGTATGAACATGAAAAGGCAGCTGTCTTGCCCATCTCAAGATCACTGCGGCCGATAACATGAGACATGTGTACAGACAGCTCTTACCTACCTACTGTTTATGAATATGTACTTATGTACAGTCAACAAAGCTATTTGGTACACAGGCAAAAATATTAATTTCTCCACTCATCTGCTTAGCTTTTTTCCAACTATATTGGGGTCGGCTTCCAGTGAAACCGGATTCAGCTGAATAGCAAATTTTTTGGGCGCTTGCCTTTCATTCCTCCACAACCCATTAACAAGATTCTCCTTGGCAAGGCTAGTGCTAGATTTTCTGGCTTCTGACAATCTGTGACGACTGCCAAATATCTACAAACATTATATAGGGTGACACAATGGGCGGCCTTATCGCTAAGAGCGATCTTTTCAAGACAACCTTTGGATGGATCTATACAAATGAAAGCTGGGACCAACGAATTTAAGTGACTTACGAGGCACGGAGGAGTCTCGGTATGTTAAAATGGTCACCCATCCACAGATCTACCTCGGCAAGCGTTTCGTCCTAATTTATCCATTGCACTGAACTGAGTGTGGTGTACAATAATTGTCACCTCAGCACACTCACAACATTGTTTAAAAGTAGTGGCAAGTTAGCTGCCTTTTTTTTAGGATGGGATATCATCAGATGTCTCCTCTCACTCTTTGCGGGGCAGAAGGGAGTATCAGAGTCTTACTGACTAAAACCCATCCGTGTTTCTATATATATATATATAACTAAAAACAATTTGTATTGTATTGTATTGTAAGCATTCCGTGCCCTTAGCATTCCATGACCGCGATGACTCTTTCGAACAAATTCTGCAACCCTGGCAAGTTAGCTGCCTGCATACCACATAGCTTTGTTGACTGTACTTGGATATAGGTCGCTGTAGCCTGAAGGTTTGCGGCTGAGTTTCATGGCCATCAATTGATTCGGGTTTTGTTTACGTGAAATTCTCTGTATTTCATTATTATTTTGAATTTACACAGAGAAACTGGTATGTAGGTCATGCCCTGTGACCGAGACATTAAGTGATTAATAATAAATCATCACGGTGTGAGCAATATAGGTCACATCCAACATCGTTTTCAAACATACGTGTTTTATGTTAGAGCTAATTTCTTCATTTCATTGCCAAGTTTCTAGTCCATATCTCTCGTTTCATCTAATTATGCTTGGCCTTGTAGATCATTTTATTGTTTCACTAGTTTTAGCCCTAGACCTTCTAAAGAAAGAAAGAAAGAAAGAAAGATGTTTATTTGGGACTCGCACAAAACAGACAGAAGCAAAATAACAAAATACAGATAATAACATTAAATTGATCTGTGCGAGGCCAAAAAGGTCCCTATCTCAGCATATGCTGCGATATTTAAAATAAATAAATAACACAGCGCTGGTATTACGATAAGGCCTGTGATGCCACAGACGCCCTCACGTAGCAAATACTAAATATAAATATGTATATTACTACGCGCTTTTCTCGTTTTTTTTCAGTTGTCGTCGGAATTTCGGAAAATTCTCTCTAAGGGCTCTCCTTTTTTAAGGTTGGGAAGTCATCAAATGCTTCCTCTCCACTACATTACTAAAGGAATTTAACCTTTATGCCAAACTAGCTGACCCGCGCAACTTCGTCTGCGTCACACGCTCCTGTTTGTCTTAGCGTGATGATATAAAGCCTTTAGCCTTCCTCAATAAATGGGCTATCTAACACTGAAATAATTTTTCAAATCAGACTAGTAGTTCCTGAGATTAGCGCGTTCAACCAAAACAAACAAACTCTTCTGCTTTATAATATTAGTATAGATAGGTAGTATAGATTTCAGCTTCTTACGTAGTTTCGGCTGTGTGTTGTCTGTCAGTCACTCATTAACGAAAAAGTTTTATAGGCTGCCAGGGTAGTCGTCAAACCCAAATCGTTTGACCAGTTTAACAATATAGACAGATCAACCTGTATTAGTCAACCTAACATTAAGAGTCCTATTACGAATCGTAAGTGCTCGTTTGCAATAGACGAAGTTAGGTTGGTCTGCGTTGGGAGTACATATATAGTCCGCGAAACAATTTTGATACTTACTAGTCTGAAAAGGATTATAGTTAATTTGGGCGCTCGCGCGAGACTGAGGAGCGCGCGCGCTGAATTGACGCAGAATATATAGTACTTTAATTTTATTTATTGTAATTTTGTTTAATTATATTGACAAACGAAAACTAATGAAACGTATTCATTGTAGATTGAAATTTTATATCATATTAATTTATTTGATAAAATTGTTTTTATTTGGAATATAATAGACGCTGAATCAAGACATTTCTGGCTTAAATTAGGCTTTCTTTACGTTTTTTTCCGTGAAACCTCAAGGAATTTAAAGAAATTCTAGAACTCCAATAAACAAGTAAAACATTCAACTTACCGTTTAGTAATTTTAGCTTTTAAAAGAATTGATTGTAACAATGTGAATTAGACCGTCAAAGTTCCATCGCCGACATTTTTTCTTGCAAACTGAGTTCGTAAAATATTTATAGTACATTACACGAAAAGAAAAATGAAAATGTGTAACTCTAACTTACAAGAAAGAGACTGGCACTATCGTTATTCATGATCAAATAATTAAAATATCTTACTGCTGCTGATAATTACAGCGTCAAAAATCATGAATTTCCGTAAAAAATGTAATAGGACTCTTAATGTTTTTTTTTTTATACAAAACGGGGAAACTCTTGGCCTAAATCTCACCTGATGGAAAGTGATGATTAGGCCGAAGATGGAAGCGAGTTTGTAGTGTGTGTCTTATTGTTTGTACTTACGCTCTCTATAAACTTCCTAGATAATAATACATAGCTGCATAGCCATAACTTGATTCCTAGGATCTTTTTAACTTGTATTTTCTAAGTTTTTCTGCAAATTAACTATCTTCAATGCTTTGTTTACATTTCTTATATTATGTCAGTTAGACAAGCCTAGTTTTCTTTTTAATTCTATTCTGAAGTTAGCTAGGAGTTTTAGGTCACATATGAAATTGTTATCAGACCTTCTTATAGTCCATTTTTCTTTTCCATCAAATTCTAGAAACACTTCTCATATCAAATTCAAAATAACAGCGAGCCTTCATCTGGGAGCCGTCGTAAAAAAATGGGCAGTCTACGTTTGGAGCTGAGATCAGCAACAAGTCGGGAAAAGTTCCTTAAGAGTAGACTGAGAGGACAGTTTACCTCCTTGGATCCAGAGAAGTCGGCCTCTCTCCTTTATTAAGAGTAGACTTAGAGGACTGTTCTAAGTTTACCTCCTCGGATCCTGATAAGTCGGCCTCTCTCTTTGCCGCATTTAAAAGGACACCTTGATGCCTGGGCTGAACGAGCCTGGGATGAAGACGTTTCTCGGCCCATCCTCTCCAGCCCTCTGAAGAGTGACGACCCTCCAGTCCTCCGATTCTCCAACGAAGATTTCATTCCCATCTCACTTCCACTCATCCCTTTTCATTCACCAATAAGTTGTGTTTAATTTATTAAATCTGTACTAGTATTTATTTGTCATTTTTCTTTTTAGCACGCATTCCCCTCCTAGGTAGGGGAGTGCTATATGTGACCTCACATTCTACAGGCTCCCCCTGTAAAATGTAACGTTACAAGTTTCATCCGGAATCCTCTTACACAGAGGAACTGGCTATCATACCTCTAACTGCCGGACCACAACAATGCTGTTAACATTGTTGTTATGGCGACAGACTTAGACATTATGGTGGTAGCTTGCCAGGTGGACTTTGAACAAGTCCTATCACCAACCAAACCGAGCAAAAAATTTGCCCCCGCTGGGAATCGAACCCGGGACCTCTGGGTCTGAATCAGGTGGTATAACCACTAGACCACGGAGGCGGTTAGTGTCACCTGTTTAGCACCACCCGGGGACCACGTGTAGGGATTCGCTGAAGGGTATTATCCTAAGGACGCGGGTGACTAGGCCCACAAAAAAAATGTACTCCTCACGCGTCAAAAGGAAGACCAAAATCATCTCAATAGCTAGCACATCTCATAAAATATTACACGGCTGGGGTCTGAATCCCGACCTCAGTTGGCGAAACTTGGCAAACTCACCGAGCAGCAACAAGTTATAATGTAACACGATCCTAGTTATGTAGGGGTCACAGTTAATTTACTAACTAACTGGGCTGTACGTTATCAGACTATCTAGCTTTTGATTCTAGTTAAGCACAATAAATGATGATATCCATACGAGAACCAAAGTTACTGACATAGCACAAAGGATCGCCGAACTGCAGTGGCAGTGGGCGTTGCTCCCCGGGTCGACGGCGCGCTGTGTTCCACGCGCACCTCAAAGAGTTGTCAGCAAAGCAGATAAGGCCCCCTAGAGCCAGTGCCTGCTGGGGTTGCGGAATTTGTTCGAAAGAGTCACCGCGGCCCTGGAATTCAAAGGAGGAACACGGATGGGTTTTAGTCAGTAGGAGTCTGACACTCCCTCCTGCTTTACATAGAGCGGGAGGAGTCATTTGATAGTTGATGGGGCCAAAAAGTTCTGAAGCGGCGACCGCGTATCGGAAGTCGCAGCGTTGGAATGCCACCCACAAGGTGGACCGATGAGCTGATGAGGGTTGCGGGTAGCCGATGGTTGCGAGACGCAGAGAACCGCTTGTTGACCGTCGCGGGAGGCCTTAGTCCAACAAGGGTCGTCTTTCAACTGATATGCTAATGATGATGAACCACAAAATAAACAAGGACATGAATAATGCAGTTTTGAAGATCTCACAAAGAAACTATGGCTAAAATCAACAGACGCGCGGGTCGAACTACAAATTTAAGCTGTACTTGCAGAGGTAAGAAGTTTCGCCGTGATTCGGAAGTCCCGTTAAGAGTCCTATTACGAATCGTAAATGCTCGTTTGCAATAGACGAAGTTACGTTGGTCTGCGTTGGGACTGTTGGGAGTACATCTTTAGTCCGCGAAACAATTTTGATACTTACAAGTCTGAATAGGATTATAGTTTATTTGGGCGCTCGCGCGAGACTGAGGAGCGCGCGCGCTGAATTGACGCAAAATATATAGTACTTTAATTTTATTTATTGTAATTTTGTTTTATTATATTGACAAACGAAAACTTATGAAACGTATTCATTGTAGATTGAAATTTTATATCATATTAATTTATTTGATAAAATTGTTTTTATTTGGAATATAATGGACGCTGAATCAAGACATTTCTGGCTTAAATTAGGATTTCTTTACGTTTTTTTCCGTGAAAAGAAATTCTAGAACTCCAATAAACAAGTAAAACATTCAAATTACCTTTTAGTAATTTCAGCTTTTAAAAGAATTGATTGTAACAATGTGAATTAGACCGTCAAAGTTCCATCGCCGACATTTTTTCTTGCAAACTGAGTTCGTAAAATATTTATAGTAAATTACACGAAAAGAAAAATGAAAATGTGTAACTCTAACTTACAATAAAGAGACTGCCACTATCGTTATTCAGGATCAAATAATTAAAATATCTTACTGCTGCTGAAAATTACAGCGTCAAAAATCAAGAATTTCCGTAAAAAATGTAATAGGACTCTTAAGCCATAGGTTTCGGCTATCGTTAGTAATTTTTTTTATTGTGATGGTATATAAATAAACCCATCCATGTTCCTTCATTGCTCTTTGTGTTCTGGAGCCGCGGTATTTTTTTTATACTTGAAATGGGTTTGATCTTGACTCCAGTCTAGGTCAAAGATGACGGAGACAAAGTCTACGATGAAGCGAGCTTAACCGGAAGGAGCCTGTTCACTCTAACTTTGAAAAGATTAGGGTTGTACGCGTTCGGAAACACAGACGCAGGCAGAGAGTTCCACTACTTTTGCTGTGCGCATAATGAAAGACGCTTGGAAACGCTTTGTGTGAATTGGTGGAATAGCAACGAGGTAGGGATAGTAAGGTATATTTTTTTAGGGGTAGTCAGAAACAAAAAAAAACTGACAACAATTTTGCCAGAAACTGGGTATGGAGTTCAGAGAGGAAGTCGTTTCATTTAAACTACTGGATCAGACCCCAACAAAGTTAAGAAAAAGTCAGACAGATTGGTATTGAATTGATCTCTTAGGTCGCTAAATAAGATAGAAATGTGTAAAAAAACACATGGGTGTGTCGTCACTAGTAAAAAAAAAAGAAGAAATGATTACCCTGGATTGAACCTTTGGTTTCCTAAGATTACTTGACTTCTTGTGAATCATTTACAAAAATCTAGCCAAGTGCTAGCCGGTTTCTTACACAAAAGGTTCCATGCCGAAAACCGAAAACAAACACGTTTCTCGTATGAGGTGAGGGCCGCCATTTGTTTTTAATTGTAATGATTTTTATCATTTGTTGTAGCGGTAATAGAAATATACACTCTGGGATAATTTCAATTGTCTACCTATTCCAATAACGAGATACAGCCCGCTGACAGGCAGATGGAGGCTTTCCAATAGGCCCTATTACCAAGCGTCTGTCTGTTGGTACTGAAACAAAAAAAAAACGGACGATCAGAGATAATTCCTTTCCCATCCCTTTTTCGAAGTTTGTTAAAGACGGTCAAAGTGACAGATTCAAATGAAAAAAGCAATTTAAATTAAAAAAGTAAGGAGGAAACAGAAAGTAATATCTCTTGAAAGACCTGGGAGATTTTGTTACGAACTTCATGTCAAATTAAATGGTCAGAAGGTCTACTTAGAACAAACTAGACTGTGGTGGTGAGTCACTATAAAAAATTATTTAAATAAAAAAGCTTTATTACAAAAATTTTCTGACTTTCAAAAAAAACACTACAAAGTTTAAAATACATAATTATCTATCTATTTTTTCTGTAACTAATATGGTGGACATAATAAAGAGTATTCTATTCAAAAATAACCTTAATTTTGGAAGTCGGTGTTTTTGGTTTTGGATCTTCGTTTTTAACACCGTGTGTAAAAAATATATATTTTTTAGAGTCCGACCGAAACTGGTTTTCCGGCCGAAACCAAAACCGAAACCGAATATTCGGCCCTGGCTTCAATTTCGGCCGAAACCGAAACCGAAACTCATGTGGTCAAGTATAAAATTCCTTAAAATACTGAAATTTTGATGCATTTTACACATTATGCTGAATTAATTACGACATGAAATTAACACAGTATATTAAGTTTGTTAATAACAACAAAACAAAGTTACTGGCTCAATATTTACCTATATAAATCATTCAAGTACAGAAACGAAACAAAAACTTACATGTAATCAGTTCCATCAAAACATTCAAAACATAACTAATCACAATAAACGTTATCTGACCAATGAAAAATCAGCCCTTAGTCTTCCAATCATTTCTTGTATTTTTGTATCAACTTTATCATGGCTTATCATGTTTCATTCATCGATTAACTTAAATCGATTAGAAACCAGCCATTTAATCGCTAATCGATGAGCAAACATCGTCCTACCTTAGTGATCATAGGTGCAGTTTAAACGAGCGACCATACTATCCATTATGTCCTACCATTTTAAACATTATTACAAAATGATATCAGCCAATGCTAATAAGGGCTAGCCAACCTGGACTAATTTTATAAAAAGGTAGTTTTGTTTGATTAATCATACTTTGTATGTTTGTGTAACGCTATTAAATTTGTTAATAATTTTAGTCCGGAAATGAATGGTTCCACTGTAGCTCTTGAGAGTAGATATGAAATATTAATTAATTAAAAATGTAATTATTTATGGGAAGACGAACTGAATTTTGCAACTATGCTGCTATTCGTTAACAGGAAGATCGTTGGTACATCCTTTTCTTTTTACCGATTCACAAAAGATTGTACCATTTTTGTCGACATAGTAGAAAATAAGAGGCAACATTTTATCATGTGAAATCAGTAGGGACAATAAGCGAAGTAGGCGAAAAAATCCTTTCTATAAAACCATTTATATTGCATTGTCCTTACATACTAAGAAGAAAAACTTTAATTATAGACAGAGATCCCAAAGCAGCCAGACCTCTTTATTTTCATACTAACAAAATGTTACGTGAGAAATAGTAGTGTTATTATATATTCTTAACATACGTATTCCTGCTAGTTTGCTGGCTCCATACCACAATTTTGTTAGTAAGAAAGTAAGAGAGGTCTGGCAGCTCTGGGATCTTAGTCCATTAGATATTACGTACCTACCATTTTCATAGATATTGTTAAACATTGACAGCATCTGGTTGATGTAAAAATAGTATTTGAATATTATTAATGTAAAAAAATGTGCTTTGTTTATATATGATATCAGCTCTTTTCTAAGCCGGGTACCTAGCGTAAATTACTAATAAAGAAAAGCATTTATTCCGCCAGAAGCGAAACACAAAACTTAAAAATAAATTATCAACTAAAAAAACAAAACATATCAGAAAACTTGTCAATAAAAAAAATTAAAACTAAATAAGACCCTGATACATACATTTGTTGTCAATGTCTAATAGCTGACCCGCGCAACTGAGACATATTTTTCATTCATACTTCGCTCCTATTGGCCATAGCGTGATGTTATATAGCCTTTAGCCTTCCCCGATAAAAAGTTTTAAACAAAATGTTCAAAAAACAATTCGAACTAGTAGTTCCTGAGAAAAGCGTGTTCAACCTAACAAACACTACTCTCACTCTCACACTATCTCACGCACTCTCTCTCTTCTGCTTTGCAACTGACGTGACTTTTAATTGGCTGGTAACGAGCTGAAAGTGTTTTAAAGTATAGCGTGGGAATCGCTTAGAAAATTAACTCATGTTATACAGGTACTATATAGTACAGATAAGCATTAAGTAGTACCATGGGCGAGGTCCCCTTGTACCACAATATATACTCATGAATCAAAAAGAATAAGTAACATAATTTCAATTTCACTTTCTCAGGTCATAAAGCTTCTTGCTCTTCACACAAACAAGATTTTGAATGAAATTTCAAAAGGTAAAGATCTTTGCCTGTGCCCTTTTCCTTCCTTGACTGTACATACACAAAACTTGGAGACGCCATGAATCGATCGGCGACATTTTAGATTAATTAGAATGTTTTGCTCGAACATCCAAGAAGCATCGTTAGTTAATTGGTTTTCTATTATGGAGGATTAATGGGAAAGAAAATCTTGGCAGTGAAATGCGAGATCGAGATTAGAGACCAAATGTCTCTTGTTTTGGAACGCGCTGTAGTATTAAGATTGAAATGCTGTGGTGATTAAATTAACATGTCAACAGCTTTGGTAGTATTTGTAGACCAATGCTTAGTATAGGGAACAATTTTTTGCAAAATGAATGTGATGAAATGTCACACTCGCGGAAGTTTCTATAATTTTTATTGATAAAATTTTTCATGATAACAAATTTTGATAAAACAGTATGGTGGTAGGCGTAACATACCTATAAATTTAAATGACATAGTCGTTGACTTAGATGAAGGGTATCGAAAAGTTTTTTACAAATATTTTTTATTTCGAGATACCTTTGTACCTGCGAAGTTTTAATAGCTTATTTAATTTGACTCTTAAGTTAGTTAAGTACAATGTCTGAACTAAATATCTTCACGTTTATGAAAGCTTTCAAAGTAAATACTTCACGTATGATAACTGCAAAAGAACTTTCAAAACGAAAAGAAAAACCATGACATTTCTCACTTATCCAGATAAAAATGTAGATAGATACCCTTAACTTGTATTTCACAGCATTCGTAGCGCTGCAAAGCGCTTTAGGCATCGTTTTCACGCGTCAAGGACTCTACAGTAACAGTCCGGAGGCAAGGCGATGCGTTTGCCTCCAGCAAACTGCATTCACTATTTGCGCAATGGCAGTGAAAAAATGCTTTTTTATTTTCGTTTGGTCGAAAGATTCGTTGCAAAGCTTTACGTTTTTTCTCTGGGTGGTCTCTCAGTTTGATTTAGATATTTGGAGGGTAAAAGTATGGTGAGCAATGGAGATAGCTTTGTTTGATATTTTTATCAACTAATACAATGTATTTTGTGATTAAAATTTTTAGTTGTTACTTTTTGGTTGAATTCAAGACTTTATAGGCCATCGCGGTCCATCTACTTAAAAATCTAAATAACCAAAAACTTGAAACAAAAAGTTTACAAGAGTATGCCAAGTTTGAGCTTAATTGAACATTTGTATGTGTGTAGAAATAATAATAATTGTATCAAAATTTTCGAGTTGTGAAGGAGCTAAAAGTAGCTCGAAATGGTTCGTGTAATATTACACATAGCTGCTGCGTCGTCAGTTCCTTTTTCTTTGAACATGGCTGGTACTTATACTAACTAATTTCTTTTTTTTATTTGAGATTGAGCTGACATAGACAAAGTCTACGATGGAGCGAGCCTACCCAGAAGGAGCCTGTTCACTCTAACTTTGAAGAGATTAGGGTTGTAAGCGTTTGGAAACACAGACGCAGGCAGAGAGTTCCACTCCTTTGCTGTGCGCATTATAAAAGACGGACTGGACAGTGGACACACACCTATGGATAAAGCAAGTTAATAAAAAGCTTTTATAAACCAGCAATGAAAACTGCGCATGTTCAGTGCGTTTCCGGTTTCATAACAGACTTTCCTTTTCAAGTTTTCCTTTAGTTTATTATAACTTCATTTACATGAAACTAAGTTAAGTTTACGCAAAGGTAATTGGCGGCCTTATCGCATTTCGCGATCTGTTCCAGACAACCTGGAGCCTGGACCCTTATGGAGTGTAAGGAAGCTACATGCCAAATTTCAGCGTTCGGCAACCAGTAATGTCGGCTGTTTATTGATAAATATAAGTCAGGTTTGCCTTTATAAGGTTCTGTAGCCAAATAGTAAAAAACGGAACCCTTATAGACTCATCATGTCTGTCTGTCCGTATGTCACAGCCACTATTTTCCGAAACTATAAGAACTATGCTGTTGAAACTTGGTTAGTAGATGTATTCTGTGAAGCGCATTAAGATGTTTACACAGAAATAGAAAACAAAACAATTAATTTTGGGGGTTCCCCTTATTAAAACTGAAACTCTAAAATTGTGTTTTCGTCAAACCCATAAGTGTGGGGTATCTATGGATAGGTCTTTAAAATAATATTGAGATTTTGTTATTTTTTTCTTCTAAACTTAATATTTTGCACGAGAGACACTTCCAAACTGGTAAAATGTGTCCCCCCCCCCAGTAACTTCTAAAATAAGAGAATGATAAAAAAAATATATGATGTACCTACATTACCATGTAAACTTCTACTGAAAATTGGTTTGAACGAGATCTAGTAAGTAGTTTTTTTTTATACGTCATAAATCGTAAACCGCTACTTTTGCTTATAATATATACCTACAGGTTTGTACGGAGCCCTCGGTGAGCGAGTCCGACTCGCACTTGGCCGGTTTTTTATCTATACTAATACTATAAAGCAGAAGAGTTTGTTTGTTTGTATGGTTGAACGCGCTAATCTCAGGAACTACTGGTCATTGAAAAATTATTTTAGTGTTAGATAGCCCATTTATCGAGAAAGGTTATAGGCTATATCATCATGCTAAGACAAATAGGAGCGGAGCAGTAATGGAAAATGAGACGCAGACAAAATTGCGCGGGTCTGCTAGTATATAATATGGATTGAGCTCAGACTCAGTTGAAACATTTCACTGTAAGACTATTAACCCTTGAAATTATATTTTTTTTTTATAATTACGTCACCTTCATGCTAAGATTAAGATGTCATAATCCACCCACTTCATCATCATCATATCAATCGAAAAACGTCCACTGCTGGACATAGGCATCCATCGGCTACATGTGACCTTCACCAGGGCCACGGTCCACCTTGTGGAAGGTCTTCTAACGTTGCGTCTTCCGGTACGCGGTCGCCTCACATTTTTTTTTTTTGCAAAACGGTGAAACTCTTGGCCCAAATCTCACCTGATGGAAAGTGATAATTAGGCCGAAGATGGAAGCGAGTTTCACCCGGAATCCTCTTACACAGAGGAACTGGCTATCATACCTACCTATAACTGCCGGAACACAACAATGCTGTTAACATTGTTGTTATGGCGACAGACTTAGACATGATGGTGGTAGCTTGCCAGGCGGACTGAGAACAAGTCCTACCACCAACCCAACCGAGCAAAAAATTTGCCCCCGCTGGGAATCGAACCCAGGACCTCTGGGTCTGAATCAGGTGGTTTAACCACTAGACCATGGAGGCGGTTAGTATCACCTGTTTAGCACCACCCGGGGACCACGTGTAAGGAATCGCTGAAGGGTATTCTCCTACGGACGCGGGTGACTCGGCCCCCAAAACTCACAGAACTTTTCAGACCCACTTCTTTCTGTGATTACTTCGGTGGACTGAACGACAAGTGAGCTGTCATGTCATCTTGTTTGTTTGGTTTGACAGCTCACTTGTCGTTCATTACGCCTAAGTGTTCACTTTGACATGTTTAAAGAATCGCACTGCGGTTTACAAGGTAAACGCCTAAACCTCTCGACCACGGAAACAGTTAATGTTATTAAATGTAAACGATCCTTTATACGCATCTTAAACAGGTTTAGCATGAAACGTAATTGGATAGGAAACCTTAGCGACGCTTTCAAAGTATTAAAGAGGCCACTTTCAACTTTTTACTCTCTATTTCGTTTACTTAGTGTTGGGTTGGTAACAGATTGCGAGTTAGAACGGCTTAGTAGTTGATATTCTAGTGCCGAATATCCACCTTTTCATACAATCAATACTAATATCATAAAGCTGAAGAGTTTGTTTGATTGAACGCGCTAATCTCAGGAACTGGTCCGATTTGAAAAATTATTTCAGTATGAGATAGCCCATTTATCGAGAAAGGCTATATCGTCACGCTAAGATAAATAGGAGCGGAGCATTTAAGGAAAATATGACGCAGAGAGAAGTTGCGCGAGTCAGCTAGTTAATAATATTTGACGTTTAAAGGGTTCCGTACTTAAAGGCCAGCGGGGCCCTAATACTAAGTCCGACCGTCTGTCTGTCAGCGGGCTGTATCTCATGAACCGTAATAGAGTGCGTATTTCTGTTGTCGCTATAACAAGAATTAATCAAATTAAAAGGGGCTACTATACAAAAAACAAATATTAAAAAAAATTCTTTGTTAAGGTACGAAGTCCCAAGATTTAAATTAAAATTAAATTACCTACTCATGTATATATATTTTGTACAAAGATAGTTTGGGACACGAGGAAGGACATATTTTTTATCCCGGAAATCACACGTGAACTATGTGGATAAAACGGGAGAGAAGACGCGGGGGACAGCCAGTATATTTTTTTTTTATTGTATTGAACTCTTCGTTTGAGAGTCCAACTCTTGACCGGTTATGAAAATATGACCACCAAACACAGGTTTCTTTTCTGTTACACGCCGTGAAGAAAAGAAACCGAAATACATACCAATCTCAATCTCCAAATATGCACTGCAGCAGTTTTCGCACTGAAAAGGTACGTCAACCTTCTTTGGGCGAAGCAGAAGGGAGTGTCAGACTCTTACTGACTAAAACCCATCCGTGTTCGTCCTAGTGCCCTTTGCGTTCCAGGGCCGCGGTGACTCTTTTAAACAAATTCCGCAGCCCTGGTAGGCAAGGTACGTCCACCTAGTAACTAGTTGGAAATATGTCAACAGCCTTAACTTGGAGCAACAAGTCAGTAAAATAGGTTAATTACTGTTAAAACTTTCGAATATTTTCCGCTGGGAGAGTTTAAAAATTCCAGCCAGAAGGTTTTGGTATTGATCTGCGAACGGTATTTTAGAGGTGGGTGTTAACTTTAAATATTTTACGAGTTTTTATAGGCATTTTTCACCTGAAGTTTGAGATAGTCTAAAAATGGGATTAAATTAAAAGGTGCCTTTTTACTGTAATAACTGGCTCTTTTTCTTGTATCGTATTTTTTGTCCTTATAAAATTTATCCTTTATGGAGGACGGGTTATTCCATTAACAGAGTTATTCAAAAAAATTATCTTTTGCTTTGTTTAAATAATTCAGAATCCACTTGTTAGTACACTCGTAGATGGTTAGATTGTTTTATGAATAAGGGTGCCTGTCCACTACAGCGGAGCAAAGAAACGGAGAAATTTTAACCAATAGAATATCATAAAATCTCAACACCACTTGAGTCACTGACATTTTGACTGACATGATTGGTTAGTATTTATCAGTTTCTCCGCTCCACTGCGTCACTCTGCACAAATGGACAGGCACCCTTAGGCAGAATTCAGTTTTATTACCTACTATTACAGGCCAAAATTTTCATTATACGTAAGTGGTTTCGTCTCTAAATGTTAAAATTGCCGTCGTTATTACAATCAAATCCATCACTCCTTCTCCAAATCATTAAAAGGTAAGGCCTACTAAACCCAGCAATGCCCTATCTTGACCTACACATTATCTAAGTCACAAGGTAACACATTTTCCCGTCGAAATGCCACAAAAAAAAAAAAGTTCAGAAGATCAGCTCTCAGCTCCATACAACAAGCGAACACGCACGCAAACATAGACATTTTTCACGTACAGCGATTGTATGGGAATTCATTTGGTAAAGTTTGAGATAAAGACATGATCATGACTTTATTTCGGTACTGTGGAGAACCTTCTTGTCTGCTAAAGCTTTGTAATTTCAAAGAAATATAATAAAAAAAAGATTGTTTTTTTTATAGAAATACTTGTAATAGCTTTCAACCGGGCAAGGTGTCTTAGTAATTATCTAAAGCAACCCAAACAGTGCTTCATTTCTATTTACATTTCGTGACTAATTCTGCCAGCGGCTTCGGATGCGTTATCTCTAGGAAACACACTCCCAAGATAAGAAGTAGCCTACGTGTTATTCGATACTCTAATCTAGCTCTGTGGCAAAATTCATGAAGATCCTTTTAGTCGTTCTGAAATGACAAACATTCATCCTCACAAACTTTCGCATTTTTAAAATTATAGTAAGAAACTAGGAATTAGTAGGAATTAATAGGAATTAGTAGGATATGTTGTCAAAAAGCTTCGAAAAGTTTGATATTGATGAATACCAATCACGATGGAACAGCTTAGCTATATCTCGCTAGCTTTTCTTAACTGATGACGTAGACTTCCTGTCAAACCAGATACAGCTGGATGCTAGTCTACACAACTGAATGACATGGAGTGATTGCCTATCTGACTTCCATAACCCAGTTAATGGGCAAGTTTAGTCAAGCCGAATTTTCTGGTATCTGACGACCCGTAACGTCTTTTAAAGATGTCAGCCGGGACCAACGGCTTAACATGGTTTTTGGATCAACATTTTTTTCTTGAGTATCTATTTAGATTTAATCACCGAACGTCAATATGTCATTTTAAAACAATTCGCAAAATAATTAAGAGATATTTTTCATAAAGACATAGTTTTGCCAGTGTACCAAATAGCTTGTTCGATTGTACGCGTCTATGTGTGCATGCATCTAATTTCACTTGTTGTATAGAGTGTGCTTTCTGCACGTCTATCTGCGTAGTGGCGACACCCTCGACCTGATTTACCCCTGGCTTACCCCGGCGTGCAAGTGATGGGGATTAGGGAGTATTATGACTTGCGAACGCCTCTTGTCGTATATAAAACGTCATAATATGGCAAAATATTGCGCCTTTTTTGCTTGAGAGGGTCGTAGAATTTGGGGGAAATGGTGTTACTTAGGCTGTTTTGTAATTGGTAGGCTAAAATGGTTGTTACGATAACTATGTATCATTTTTGTAGAATTTCTACAAGAGACGTTTTTCTTTTGCTTAACCAACTTGCCTGGCAAGAACCGATTGATTTTTATTTCATCTAGACATAGGTGAGCCCGTTGACAAGATTGATTGACGACGCTACGATCATGGAAAGAACATAAGCTCAATTAATGTACCTGAATCTTTTTAATCGACAGTTGGCCAACGGACCATGACAGAAATTATACAGAAAGACATTTGATCCAGATTAGGTTTGTTCGATCAAACAACAATAGCTTGGCAGTTGAGCTGAGTTTGGTTTACTGCAGCGTCTTTTATAAGGGTAGTATTTATACAAGTGACTGTAAATTAAAGTTTTAAGTTACAAATATAATTAATTTACGTTATAGTATTACAAAGTGAGCGACTGACTGCGAGTGACGAGAAATCAACAGAACAGCAACATACAAACATTCATTTGTGTTACCTAAAATACAAAATGCTAACCTAACCTAACCAGGTCCGCGGAAATTAAGTATAACAAAAAAAGTAAAAAAAAACCTAACCAAACCTATCTATCTTTAAATGAAGTTGCCCCTCAAATTGCCCTCTGTGAATTTTTTTTCATTTGTGATTGGTTTGCTCTTGACTTTAGTCTAGTATTTCTCATCGCTCACTTAGTCATTTAGTCGCACGGCTAGAATTGTACCCAATATCTGAAATGGATTAATCACAGCCCATTTTTTGTAAGTTAGTTCTGGATTTTATTATTAATATTCGTCCTTAGTTTAGTTAATTTATCGCTTACTCAAATTCATACCGCTCAAGTTTTTAAAACAGTTTCTCATCATCAGTCGGTAAGTTTTTTTTTTTATTCGATCGTTTTAAAATTCCCCCTTCTTTAAACACCCTATTGTTGTACCCCTTACATCTAAATCCTTAGTTTTTCAATCACTGTCAGCTCAATCGACTGCCTAGAACTACAAAATTCACTAACACGACTTCAAACACTAACCTACTAACATACTAATTAACCTCAGATCAAAGAGACATTATCAACACAATCACGGTCCATAATATATAAATATAGCCGAGAGCGGCAACATCCCGGTAACAGCTACATTAGGGCTGCGCGACACATTAAGGCTATACTAAAGTGGCTGAGGATCGTTAGCAAGGCGGTTTGTTGATTTGCAGCCAACGCTGTATGCTAAAGGTTTCCGAAAAAAAAAAACAGTCGAGAGGTGACTGCGCTGGGAGCGAAACGCGCGCATTTTTCAAAAAAAGGTAAAAATTACCCATGCTCACACACAATAAGATTTTTTAACAGTGATATTTTTTAAGTTTTTTCTTATATTTATATGTTCATGTTTTTTAGGTACTATTTATGAGATTAAAAAAACCGGCCAAGTGCGAGTCGGACTCGCGCACCGAGGGTTCCGTGCAAACCAGTAGGTATTATATTATAAGCAGAAGTTGCGATTTACGATTTATGACGTATTAAAAAAAACTACTAACTAGATCTCGTTCAAACCAATTTTCGCTGGTAGTTTACATGGTACTGTACAACATATATTTTTTTTAGTTTTATCGTTCTCCTATTTTAGAAGTTAAAGGGGGGGGACACACACACATTTTACCACTTTGGAAGTGTCTCTCGCGCAAACTGTTCAGTTTAGAAAAAAAAAATATTAACCTATCCATAGATACCCCACACGTATGTGTTCGATGAAAAATTTTTCTTTGAGTATCAGTTCTAAGTATGGGGACCCCCAAAATCTATTGTTTTTTAATTTTATTTTTGTGAAAAAATCTTAATGCGGTTCACGGAATACATCTACTAACCAAATTTCAACAGCATAGTTCTTATAGTTTCGGAGAAAAGTGACTGTGACATACGGACGGACAGATAGACAGACAGACATGACGAATCTATAAGGGTTCCGTTTTTGCCATTTGGCTACGGAACCCTAAAAACTATATTTTGTGTAGTAAGGTGATGAAACACTAAGAGATCTCAATTTTGTTAATTTTTTTGAGAGTTTAATTAAAAGTTTAAATCCCTACTAAGTAACTCTGTCTGTCTGTCTCTTCTTCATGCCTAAATCACTGAACCGATTTAGATGAAATTTTTTACAAAGATTGTATGAGACCCGAAAAATGACATAAGAAAGTTTTTATCCCGGAAATCCCACGGACGCGGGAACTATGAGGGTAAATCTATACTAATATTATAAAGCAGAAGAGTTTGTTTGTTTGGTTGAACGCGCTAATCTCAGAAACTACTTATCCGATTTGAAAAATTCTTTCAGTGTTAGATAGCCCATTTATTGAGGAAGGCTATAGACTATATATGATCACGCTAAAACAAATAGGAGCGGAGCATTAATGGCAAAATGTGACGCAGACGAAGTTGCGCGGGTCAGCTAGTAGGTTATATTCCGGGAGTATGATCGCGGGCAAAGCCACTGCCACACGCTAGTAATGTAATAAGTGACTGAGAGTTGTGAACGGCAATTGATACCTGAGTACCTAAGTTTCAAATTGATTATAGTTTAGTTTAGACTAGCTTACGAGTATTTAATAGTTTTTGGAAACAAGGATCAGTGATTGAATGTAACTAAAGCAGCTTGCAAAACCGGCCAAGTGCGAGTCGAACTCGCGCACCGAGGGTTCCGTACAAACCTGTAGGTATTATATTATAAGCAAAAGTTTCTATTTACGATTTATGACGTATTAAAAAAAAACTACATAATCTCGTTCAAACCAATTTTCGCTGGTGGTTTACGTGGTAATATACATCATATATTTTTTTAGTTTTATCATTCTCTTATTTTAGAAGTTACAGGGGGGGGACACATTTTACCACTTTGGAAGTGTCTCTCTCGCAAACTATTCAGTTTAGAAAAAAATGATATGTGATACCTCAATATCATTTTTGAAGACCTATTCATAAATATTCCATACGTATGGGTTTGATGAATATTTTTTTTTGAGTTTCAGTTCTAAGTATGGGGACCCCCAAAATTTATTGTTTTTTTTCTATTTTTTATGAAAATCTTAATGCGGTTCACAGAACACATCTACTTACCAAGTTTCAGCAGCATAGTTCTTAGAGTTTCGGAGAAAAGTGGCTGTGACATACAGACGGACAGACAGACAGACATGACGTATCTATGGTTCTGTTTTTGCCATTTGGCTACGGAACCCTAAAAACGAGTTTTCTTTAACCATGATGCTTTGCTAACCCGGGGCCATTATGTATGAAGAACTAACTCGGACCTCAATAATAACTCTGGTCTGTGCACATCTCGCCATAAGTCGCATTAGGGCTATGCGACACATTAGGGCTAGAATGTGAACTAGAATTAATTACTGAGCAGTGGTGCGATTCTCTAAAAATCTCACCGTGTATACAAACGTGAAGTGAAGATGAAGTGACAGTTCACTTTAAGCTCACACCACCATATTTTTCACGGTGTGATGTTAGTAGCTCGTGGCTAAATAATTTCAGGCAATTTTGAGGTTAAGCAGCACTTGCTGAGGTTGGTCAGTGGATGGCTAACCATCCGCTACATATCAAGACTACTCCGTGCCTCGCAAAGTACGATAAGCCACGTTACGGCAACGCGACACATAAGGGCAACGAGACACATTAGTAGCTAACGTGGCTCGATATCGTTAGCTAGACAGGCGATTTGCTGATTCTCACGCAGTCTAGGAGAATTGGGGTTGTAAGTGACTGAGGATTGTGAACTAGAATTGATTACTGAGCAGTGGTGCGATTCTGTAAAATCTCACCGTGTAAACAGGTGTGAAGTGAACATAAAATGAGCTGTCAGTATAAATAAGGCTGAATGACAGTTCACTTTAATCCAGTTTAAGTTCACTTCATCAAATTTTTTACGGTATGATGTTTATAGAATAAACTCATGGTACGTTTGAAATTAGTTGCTGTTGTATTTCTTAAGTTACAATCTCGTTGTTTAATAATAACAGCGATGTTATAGGTAAAGCAGCTCTTGAGGTTGGTTCGTGAATGGCTGACTATCCTTTACATATCGAACTTCTTTAAACCTCGCAAAGCATGATAAGCTAAGATAATACAAGATGAGATAAGTCTTTATTTGCCTTAATCATGGTATAAAGATGTTACAGTCAGAGGGCCAATTCTACAAATTTTTAAACAACTTTCGCATTTGCATGTCAATCGCAAATTGTCAAAAAAGCCTTAATTTTCATAAATTTTTGATAGTTTGCGATTGAGATGCGAATGTGAAAAATAATAAAATTGGTACACAGCTATAAATCTAAAGTACACATGTTATGCTATACAGAATATGTATCAATTGCATGCAAAATAATGATACGTTACATTAAGGCATGCGACACATTAGGGCAACGCTAACGTGGCTCGAAATCGTTAGCAAGACAGGCAATTTGCTGATTCGCACGCTGTTAGGATGGGATGTAAGTGACTGAGGATTGTTTATGTGAATTGATAACTGAGCAGGTTCCAAATTGATTGTACTAGAGTTCCTAGAGCTGGGCAGAAGGCTAACGTGTATTTTAAATAGCCTTTGTAAACGATGGTTAAGCGTTTACAAAGGCTATTTACAAAGGCTGTTTACAAAGGCAATGCTTTAGTCTGTGCAGTAAGGGACTGGTGTACTTTTTAGGTAAAATAATAATAAAGTTTATTTTATAATAGTCTTCATGTAAAGGAACACTGTCTTGAGACCTAGGTGTACCTAAACGGTATTTCGGAACAGTGACATGTTAGAAATCAAATTTTTTTAATGTATAAAAATCTCGTGTCACGGTGTTTGTTTTCGAACTCCTCCGAAACGGCTTTACCGATTTTTCTTATTTTTTTTGTGTATATTTAGTAGGTCTGAGAATAGGTCGTAGTCAATTTTATTATATGGGAAAACAATGTTTGCCCAGTCAGCTAGTACAAAATGAAACTAAAAATCGATTTCGGTTTCTGCTGAAAATAATTAAAGCTGAAAGGTAACCAACGGAACTGATGCACCTATCTGTCAGCGGGCTGAATTTCTATTTCGCTACAGCAAAAAAAAAAAAAACTAAATTAAAGTCATTTCTGTACCCCTTTATTTTTATAGGAATGTGATATTTTCGGTTTATGGAACAAAACCCTTCGTATGCGAATCTGACTAGAGATGCGATCGATTTTTAGAGTTAACGTGTAGTATCAGCTTCTAACGACTGAAGCTCGATAAAAGAGAATCGTATTTACTGCCCTGGGACGCCAGCATCGGCCTACTATCGACAATGCTGACAGACTAATCCAGTAGCCTAGGCGTGATGAGTTATTAGCTCGCAACTTGAATCGACATGATTGAGACGAAGCTCCCTAAATCTCTTCACAAAAGTTCACCTGGAAAATTGTACCCATCATACTTATACCTGTTACCACGTGATACGTCTTGCGATATGGTATGATTTATTACTTAAAATGTATCTAAATTATTATTTGATGTCTACGTTACATTCGTAATTGTACCTAATGTGGTTTTTTTTGTACCATTATTAACGTTAAGTTTAGATACGGAGTTGCGGGGCGTCGAGCGTCTGCTCAAGCTAGCGTTGCCAACGTGTGGTAAATTCCCCAAACTGCGGGGAATCTCAATTTGATTGGGGATTTATTGGGAATTGGCAAGATGTGGGGGAAATGCAGAGATTTGAATTTCGATAGTCTGGGCCTAATCAGAACACTTTTTCAAGAAATTAATTAAACTTATAACTTGAGGCGCTGATACCCCACAGTAGCCGATTTAAAATGAGAATCATGTCTAAACGGCTTGTCGTAATTTTGGAAAAAAAAAATATACCTATGCAAAATTAGATGAAACAAATAAAATAAATAATTACTAATTCATTTTATTTTTTAAATTACAGGAATCAGCGAGGAATCTATATAATTTTTGTACCCAAATTGGGCAATGTGACTAAGATTTTCGGAGAATTTAAAGAATTGGTATTGACCACGTCTCTCCTTAAAACGAGCACTATAAAGACGTCATTCTAATTGGCTAACGATCCTACAGGTTAAGAAGGCGATTACGTCGCGCGTTGAAAATGATTCCTGTACTCGAGGGATGACTTGCAAGCTAGAAATAGGAACTGCAAAGAAATATGTGTGTTTAACCTCATCGTGCGACGAAATCGCGAACCGACACTTTATGCTATCCTATGATTTTATTGTTCTAATACAAATTAATAATAATCTGTATTTTATGTATTAATTATAATAATATCAATTTGTTAGTTGTAACTGTTAAATGAAAAAATAAATATTAAAAAAATTATTTCAAAGATTATTCGAAATAAAAAATCGTGCTGTGTTGCGGTTTGAAGGGTGATTGTGTACGCACGTTTTTCAATTTTGGCTCTGGGGGACGAGTGCAGTGCAATAACACGTTGGGCACTGCTCCAACCGGGGATTGTCCTTGGGAATACTTTCACAGTGCATACAGGGATAATCGCCGGTTGAAATGTCTAACGGGGCCTCTGTGAGTTGGTTTCGGCCCCTCGTACGCCTAACAAAGGACCGGTTCTCCAGAGACCCAAGATAGAAAAAAAAACCTGTGTTTAATATAATATTAATAATGATAACAATTTGTTAGTTGTAAGTGTTAAAAGAAAAAATTAAATGATTATAACTTATTTCAAAGAGTATTAGAAATAAAAATCGAACTGTGTTCCGGTTTGAAGGATGATGTGTACTGCTGAAATTGTACGCACGTTTTCAATGTTGGCTCTGGGGGATGAGTGCAGTGCAATAACACGTTGGGAACGTTTGAAATAGACGAGATGTTAGTGATAAAATTTAAGATAAAATAAAAATGGATGTTATTTTACATCAGTCTGTGTTTCCTGCTAGCTGCAACTTGGGAGTATTCAAGTTAAGACTGAATAGGTTACTTCTCGGCAATCGTGTTTTAAATTCGACCAGAGTGCCAATTCTACTAATTTTTAAACAACTTTCGCATTCGCATGTCAATCGCAAACTGTCAAAAAAGCCTTAATTTCCATACATTTTTGACAGTTTGCGATTCAGATGCGAATGCGATGTGAATGTGAAAATTAGTAGAATAGGGAATATGCTTGATTTTTTTATTTGCAAAATGCAATACTTTTTAGCTCTAAGAAACAAGTATGAAGTTATTTTGTAATACCTTCATCAGCGATGAAGTTACAAAGCTTAAAATACTACATTTAGAAAGAGAAGTCTGATATGAACTTTGACGTCAAATTCCATGACGCCTATACAGCTGCCATATAAAACAGCGTTTTCGAGAGAGGGACAAATATTTGTTTAAAATAGTCATATCTCCTATTTTTCGAGCAATTTTGATTCTAATTTCACTGTTAGTATTATATTTTTGTATATTTTTAGATAGAATGTGTAGATAATAAATATTTTTTTCATGCATGTTCCCTATTCTGCCTACTATCAGGTGAGATAGAGGTTCAGGTGTTCTGTCTTATCAGTAAACTAATAATTTTCATTAATTTCCATTGCTTTGACACCTTCCCTTTTGGGGACTTCACAGTTTTTATTCAAGAAGAGTTTTCAATGCCAGTTCGAATTTTTGTTTTCTGTTTAATCAGTAAATTAACCATCACCATTGGTATTCACTGTCTTGACATTAGCCTTTACTTTTGTGGATTTCTCAGTTATCATTGGAAGTTCTGCCATGAACTGCTTCCTTAAAACTACTTAGGTATGTAGGTAGGTATATGTAAAGCCACCGCATTGTATGAAGGAATTTCAGATGGTGTTACGATACCATAATGGTTACCTCTCAGGTTTATTGCACATAAACTTGTCCAAACCCGGCTCAGCTTACAAACTTTAGAGGTTAACACTTAAACTTTTTCATAATGTAAAACAAGCAACCAAGCACCGAATATAAAATCCTGTTTTCTTTAAAAATTCAATCTAGATTTCCCATTTCTCAAAGGACAGGTAATCTCGAAATCTAGACAAAGTTTCATCAAACGCCAGGTGGATGGACGTTTTCTCATTCTAACATTTTCGCTTATTTAAGCGAGAACTTTTTTTGATTCTGAAACGAGCGGAATCAGCGTGAACCTGATTTAAGCGTAATGACTGTGCGCTGAAGTATTCAGTCAATTTCACAAATCGGACCCACCCTAATTGGAGTGAGTTCATAGTGAGAACGTTTTTGGGCCATAAGACAAGCGTGGAGTGATTAAATTAAAGTTAATTGGTGAACTTATTTACGAGTATCAAATATATCAGTATCGAGGAGCTCGTGGCTAAACATTAACAGCAGAACAGTTCGATCTTCCAGATTAAGCAACGCTTGCCATGGTTGGTCTGTGGATGGGTGTCCATCTTAACATACCGAGTTTTCTCCGTGCCTCGGAAAGCATGTTAAGGCGTTGGTCCCGGCTGTTATTTGTAGATCTTTGCCAGTCGTTATGGATAGTCAGAAGCCAGTAAATCGGACTTCAGTCTTGCCAAGAAGTACCATGTTACTCAGTTAACGGGTTGTGGAGGTCTGTTAGGCAGCCGATCTACGTAAAATACTGGTATTCAGCTAAGCCGACCCCAATACAGTTGGGAAAAGGCTAAGCAGATGACGATGATGATGATTTACGAGTATCAAATCGTTTTATGTGTTTGACTCAACTGCTGGGGCGATGTCCAAAAGAAGGCTTTAAGGTTTTCCTATGTCTAAAGATGAGCTTACCCTGGCAATTGAAATTGTACAATTTTGGAAATTATAATAAAATTCTGATATCGTCGTAAGTTCTGGCATGGAATTGCATTTGGAATTGTACTGTTTTATGTCTGTCTTTTTTATTTGTGATGGGTTTACTCTTGTCTCTAATAGTCTAGGTCAGTATGACAGAGACAAAGTCTACATTGGAGCGAGCTTACTCAGAAAGAGCCTGTTCACTCTAACTTTGAAGAGATTAGGGATGTAAGCATTCGGAAACGTTCGTTTGATTGTGTTTCTGTCATTTAACAATCAAGAACCACTTGTATCAGAGACCTACAACCAAAATGTATCACAGCTCAGTATATTTAAGTTTAATATGTAGTCTAGCTTACCTTAATAAGGTATTATTTTTCACAATTAGACAGACGTTGAGTAAGCAGAGCTAGTTCATAAAATGGATCGTGGATTGAACATCCTTATTGCTGTTTTAAAAACGTACAAAACCTACTTAATGCATAGCAAACAACATAAAAACCTACCATAAAATGTTGCCTCAATTTGGCTCACAAACTTGGTTTCACTTACGTGTCTGGTTACAAGCTTTGGTGACAGAGATACTCTGGCTGGCCGCCAATTCGTGAAATATATCGCGCAGTCTTTTGAATAAAGTCTGATATTGCAGTTGTCAAAGGCACTGAGGTGGCAACTTGTAACTTTTGGCACCTTGTGATTTAATATTATCGAGGAGAAAGATGTGGGTGGCGCAGTTCAAATAGAAATGGCAATGGAGGTACTTGCTTAGGTCTGGTTGGGAAGTTTGGCTGTATTAACAATTCTGTGGGTATTTATGTAGGCTTAAATATTAGAATAACAATAAATAAATATAAAAAGATATCATCATCATCAAATCTGCTGAAAGACAGCTGGACATGTGCCTCCCCCAAACGTCGCCACAACGACTGGTCCTGTGCTTCTCACATCCTTCTGCGTTCACCAGGTCCACGGTCCAGCTTGTGGGAGGCCTTCTAACTATGCACGAGAACCAAGGTTACCGACATAGCCCGAGGGATCATAATCATAATCATTCATTAAATAAATAATTATGACTGATCCCTTATGATTATGATTGATTAATGGTCTTAAGATTAATTTATTAGTGGTGTCATCACATTCTGCCAATTGTGGCGTGCAAATTTAGTGCTAGGCACATACAGTAGGCTAATTCACGTAAATAAATAAGTGCTTTTGCAGTGCAGTTGAAGTTAAGTTTCGATCAGAACAACGCTTGTCGTATTCTCTACCGCTGTCAGACACGCTCGCGTCAAGTTTGCGTCACGCGAGCGCAATAACGGCATTCTACTGTTGCGCTTCTTTGATGCGTGCTTCGGAACGCAACATGATCGGTATTTTACTATTTGTTTGACGTCCCAAAATGACAGCTTATAAAATTAAGTTTAAGTTTTAATATTATAATAACGTCATATTCATTGAATTTAGTGAGTAATATTATTTTTTTCTCTCCACCACCAGTTCAAAGATTACAAGAATACCGTTTATCACTCAAACTTAAACTTAACTGCAACTGCACTAAAACTTAATCGGCGCGTCATAAAATTACGTGAATTAGCCCTCTGATCGCCTTAATAAAGTGGCAGTGGACAGGGCACATTACTCGCAAAACAGATGGTCGATGGGGCCAAAAAATTCTGAAGTAGCGACCATGTGCCTGTAGATCTAATATTGGAATATTTAAAGCAACATTATCAAAATGTGAATTATTTTTCCTGGTTTTTTTCTAAACGAAGCTGAAGAAAATAAGTTTTGTCATATATTTTTTGTGACGCTTATAGTTTTTTATGTGGCTTTGTATGATTTAAAATTCATTAGTAAATGAAAGTATTTAATTTCTTTTTATTTTTAGCTTAAGAATACCAGCACAAAACAAAATCAAAATCAATCAATGTTCAACTTTGGACGAATGACTTCATATATTTATTTTATTGAGCAAACTTATACACCTTGCCCGCGGATTTTGGGGCCTAAAATAAAATTCAGGAAAGTTCCGGCCAATCCAATTGCCGAGCACAGGGAAAAATAAAGGGGGCCAAGGTCCAGAGTTTAATCAATTAAGAAATAAATAATCATTCAGCTAATACGAAGAAGTTTGGCTTTAAGCTTGTTTTTGTACAAGAGTTTTGTCAGTTTTATGTAGACTGTTCGTGCCAAAAAGTTTGGACGTTGTTTATTGGTTTTTCACTGTAAACAAATATTTTTTTAAACTTAACAACAAATGATAAATGATATTTATTTTGTAAGTAAGTTGTAAATAACACTTTTACACTTCAATCTTTTTTGGTCATTTTCAACTAGATGAGGCCGGCGTTTCCTAGCTGACTGCTCTGAGAAGAAACACCGAAACAAACTCAGAGGTCAAAGTCTCTTTTAAAGTCCATACAATCGTACTGGTCAAATCATATGAGAACCTTGTAGGTTAACGTCTGAAGTGGTATTTTGAGGAAAGTACCACACAGATTTGAGTGGACCTGTCCAGACAGTGCAAGCATTTGCCAACGAAAGCAGTCACAAATTTTGGTAGCCTTTGGAATCAAAAGAATAGAGAGATCTCTTTATCAAACTAGCTGTAGCCCGCGACTTCATACGCGCATATCTTTTGCCCGCGACTTTGTACGCCCATATCTCGTTTTTTCCCGTTCTCGTAGGAATTTCGGGATATCCTGTCTTAGTGCTCCCCATACACTCCCCATGAAACCTGCTTCCTACGACCAGTACTTTCGGCTGTGCGTTTAACTGTCTGTTAGTCAGTCACTCAGTAACGGAAGAATTTTATATAAGGATTCAAAGGCTTTCTATACTTATATTTTATCTGAGTTACACAAACTCACACTAGTAAGTAATAAAATAATAATAATAATTCCCTAAGCCTTCCTGCAAGCACTTACCAACTACTGCAGAAAGCAGTGATATTAAACACTTGCAGGGTAGTAAGAAAGTTCCTGCAGTGTGAACCCGATAACCCGCACCAAAACACCTACACCAACACCAATACACCCCCATCTATCGCACAGGATACTGCATCTACATTTATCCCAATTGGTGAACACTTGGCTTAGGCCCGTGCCATCAATCCTCCCCGGCTTGCCGAGGAAAACAAATGCAAAACAAAAATAATAAAAATAATATAATAATATCCTTGGACATTTCACACAACGCCATATAGTCCCAAGCTAAGCAACCTAATGCTTGTGTTATGGTAACGAGATGGCTGATAAACTACTTATATACATTTTAGGTCAGGCAGGTTAGTCAGGCAAGAATAAAAAAGTGTGAGTCGAACTCGATAAAAAATGTTGATAATAGTTCTTTAGCTATAGATTACAGGAGGAGGAGCTCATGGCTAAATAATAACAGCCGCACAGGTCGATCTGTAAGGTTAAGCAACGCTTGCCGAGGTTGGTCAGTGGATGAGTGACCATCTTAACATAGGTACCGAGTTTCCTCCGTGCCTCGGAAAGCACGTTAAGCTGTTGGTCCCGGCTGTCATTTGGAGATCTTCGACAGCCGTTACGGATAGTCAGAAGCCAGAAAATCTGACACCAGTCTTGCCAAGGAGTACCGTGTTATCCAGTTAATGAGTTGTGGAGGTCTGGTAGGCAGCTGTTAAACGTAAAATACTGGTACTCAGCTGAATCCGGTTTGACTGGAAGCCGACCCTAATATAGTTGGGAAAAGGCTAGGCAGTTGTTGATACGGGAACGGGAAAACGCGATATGCACGCACGAAGTCGCGGGAAAAAGCTATTTATTCAATAACAGCCAAGTACCACCACAGGACAAAGTCTATAGTCACTTAGAGCGAAGGAATCTTAAAATTGGCGCAAAACAGACGGGTTAGTCTACCCCTTCGTTATCGGCTTGTAATAGACCGAGCAAATTAAATTCCTTTGCCCGATTATGTTGAGATATACGTTTTTAGGGCCATCTGTTTTAACTGCCTGCTTTGTTAAGGAATGGCTCACACTTGGGATTGTTTATGCTTTTAATAACACAGCTGATTTAGTATCTTTGATATAATGGGATAGAACGCACGTTTCTGAAAGCAGTGTAAAAAGTTTTCCTGTGTGTTTAAATGTAGTTAAAATCTGGGATTTATGTCTTACGTGTTATTGCTAGTGATGTTTTTAGTTCGAAGTAAAAGATTTGGCGAAAAATGTTACTTTTTGATTTCGGGAAAAGTGCTATCTTCCTGATAGAAGTAATCTATTTATGAGTTAGGTTATAGTTATCGGGAAACACAGGCTCCGGCAGGGAATTCTAATTCTTAGCTGTACGCACATGAAAGTACTAAAAAAAAAATGTGCGTAGGGTCAGATGTACACCATGTACCGCTGGCGCATCGTCTTACGTCGTGTAGTCTTTTGATGGAACGGTCTTGGCTTTACAAAATCAACTAAAGGTCATTACAACAAGGCAAACAAGGGTACATTACAACGGCCCAGCATCAGCACGGCAATTCACTTGTCATTCAAATTGAAGCATTAAATCGTGTGTCGTAAAATATATTTCATATTGTCAATATAAAAAAGCCAACACTACGGCGGGCAGTCCACGAGCCGACCGCGTGCTTACAGTGCAGCGCGCCAACACAGAGTCACCAACGAAAAAAAGTCGAACTGCGAGCTTGCATCTCGCAGCTGGCGTAGCTAACCGTAGCCGTGCTGCTGCTGTGCCGTTCTAATGTACCATGACCCTTTTTAAATTTATATATCATCATCTGCCTAGCCTTTTCTCAACAATATTGGGGTCGGCTTCCAGTCAAACCGGGTTTAGCTGAGTGAAGTGAGTGAGAACCAGTATTTTACGTGGAGCGTCTGCCTACCAGACCTTCACAACCCATTAACTGGGTAGCACGGTTATACTTGGCAAGACCGGTGTCAGATTTTCTGGCTTCTGAATGAAATTAACTTATACAGAGGTGTAACTTAATTCTAAACTCACCAAACTTTTACGTTAATTATTATTATTATTACTAGCCTGTACTGTCCCACTGCTGGGCAAAGGCTTCCCTCCATTCCTTCCAATTCGTAAGGAAGACATTCAGGTCGTCCCGCCATCTCTTATAATAAGAATAAAAAAAAAACAAAACAATAAGCAAGCAAATAAAAATAATAAAGATAAAATAAAATAAAAAAGCAGCGAAAAGTTTAAAAGTAGCAAGAGAAAGTGACTATGTCCGTTCCAAAAATAAAATTGGAAATTCATCTCCAATCCAAATGATAAACATAAGAATCTTCAACAGCAACAACAATACCACACAATCCCAAGTAACAAACCCATAGACATTCTATTCATACACCACACATACTTCTCGCACTATAAACAACAAGTACTTACTTATCTATATCATGAGTCAACGACACCATAACGACAAGAGAGCGACATTGCGACCATAACACATGAAATATTCACTCGAACGCATTCGGGCTTCGAGCCCAAATCGGCACATTTATAGCAAAACCGTGAAGAAATGAGAATTTAAGTGTCATATAAATATTGACTGTTTGCTCTTTATATAGATAAGGAAGTGGATTTTTTGTTTGAAGTGATTTATGACGGAAAGATCTAATTTATGATCGTTTTTAGGGTCCGGCTATATTGTGTCCATAAATTGGAGAGATCAATTTGCATATTTTTTTTCTAAATTGACCGTAAATTTTCCATAGACGATGAAGATGTAGGTTTTTTTATGCACACTACGTTTTTTAACGCGCCAACGACGTAGGTACAAATGAATATAGAGAGCCGTGACCTCGCGTTCGTGCTTTTTTTTTGGGATGTGAAATCATCATATGACTTCTCCCGCTCTGGGCGGAGCGGAAGAGAGTGTCAGACTTTTACTGACTAAAACCCATCCATGTTCCTTCTTTGCCCTTTGTGTTCCGGAGCCGCGATATCTCTTTCGAATAGTCCCGCAACTCCGGCAGGCGTCCGCCCTTTCTGGCCCCTCCTTATGCAGATACTCTTTGAACCGCGCGTGGAACAAGAACGCTCCGTCGACACGGCCTGTCGTCATAAGACGGATGTACGGTGAGCTAGCCCATAGCTTACTGTCCACAGGCCCGCGCCTACGGTGGCCGGGGACCACCAGGTGGCCTCCGACGCAGTATTCAGTGCCCTAAGTCCCGATTTATGGTGGTGTAATAAGAGTTAGAGTTACGCTATTACACTGCCCGGTAGTAAAGGATTTAGGGAACTAGGTAGACCGGGCCGCTCCGGTCACCCTAATTACGGTCCCTAACTCTTACTACACTACCCTGAATCGGGACTTAGGGCCCTGAATATTGGTCCGCTCCAGTTACCCTAATTAGGGCGCCTAACTCTTGTTTCACTATCCTGAATCGGGTCTTAGGGCCCTGAATACCGGGCCGCTCCAGTTACTCTAATAAGGGCCCCTAAAGTCTTATTACACTACCCTGGATCGGGCCCTGAATACCGGTCCACTCCAGTTACCCTAATTAGAACGCCTAACTCTTATTACACTACCCTGAATCGGGACCTAAGGCCCTGATTACCGGTCCACTCCAGTTACCCTAATTAGAACGCCTAACTCTTATTACACTACCCTGAATCGGGACTTAGGGCCCTGAATACCGGTCCACTCCAGTTACCCTAATTAGAATGCCTAACTCTTATTACACTACCCTGAATCGGAACGTAAGGCCCTGAATACCGGTCCACTCCAGTTACCCTAATTACAACGCCTAACTCTTATTACACTACCCTGAATCGGGACTTAGGGCCCTGAATACCGGTCCACTCCAGTTACCCTAATTAGAATGCCTAACTCTTATTACACTACCCTGAATCGGAACGTAAGGCCCTGAATACCGGTCCACTCCAGTTACCCTAATTAGAACGCCTAACTCTTATTACACTACCCTGAATCGGGACTTAAGGCCCTGAATACCGGTCCACTCCAGTTACCCTAATTATAATGCCTAACTCTCATTACACTACCCTGAATCGGGACTTAGGGCCTTCAATACCGGGCCGCTCCAGTTACCCTAATAAGGGCCCCTAACTCTTATTACACCACTATAAATCGGGACTTAGGGCCCTGAATACCATGTAGTGTAATAAGCGCTTTACGTCGTCGGCGCGTAAGACATATAAATGTACATAGGCTCTTAATCAAGGCAAACGGTTTTATAAGTTTAATTAGATAAAATATATGCATGCCTTAAACAGTGGCCTCTATTTAAAGAGGAATCTTCATCTCCCCTTTTCTCTAACTTAATAAGGCACAACAAAATAAGACAATTATTTACCGCGGTTTAACTGAAATATATGAGCAAGTTTTCAAGAAATTAGCAAGAACTCGCTGTAGCATCTCAAACGGCGTTAATTCAGAAACTGACGGACCACTTAAATTAAGCTTTTTAATTCACGAAATGTCTGGGGAAATTAATGTACAGAGGAAAGTCAAATAAAGTCACCGGAGTTTGGGTAGCCTAAAATGACGCTTAGGGACGATTGAGGTTATAAAGGTTAGGATCAACGGATTTTAGGACTTTTACTTATTTATTAATTACAGCTTAAACGAACTAAAAATAAAAACAAACATAAACGACAGAAAGCCAATTACAAGTCCTCACGTATAGTGTCAGACTTAAAATTAAGAAGTGAGCATATCAACCTTTACACAATGATTCAAGCTTATTAAAATGTTACTGTTACCTAGACAAAGTCAATAGCAAGGATTATTGTTTCATATTTTAATCGGCTTCAAAAAAAAGCAGGAGGTTCTATTTTTAATCGAATTTTTCAAAGAGAAGGAGGTTATAATTATGTTCGGCTGTAAGACTTTTTTAAAGGTTTTCCTCCGATTTATTCCCTAATTCTGGACTGATTATCAATGTTTTTATTAGGGCATAAAACGCCCCTGCTGAATTCTTGCTAGCAATTTTATATATTTATAATTTTATATATTACTAGCGACCCGCCCCGGCTTCGCACGGGTGCAATGTTGATACTAAATACACTACAGAAAAACTATTAGGTACCTCTCGTCTGAGCCGCGCGGGTACCTTACTCATAGATCTAAACTCCCCTCCCGCACGCGCGGGACCCCCGCCTTGGTGACGTCCACTTCGCAACGGGCCGTGCAGCAGAAATCGTAATATTTTAATTTCGCCATAACTTCAAAACCAAACGTCCGATTTCAATCATTGAAAGACCAAATATTATCTACATAAACTATAATTAGTGATGAAATACTTTATTTTGATAAGGATTAATAGCATGAGTAAAATAAACGCGTTAAAATGTAGTCCAAATAAAATCAAGATTTTTAAATTAAAAAAATGGTTGTTGTGCCTCACTCGACATAGATAGGTATAGTGTGTCGCGGACTTTTTTGTAGATATTTATAAGATCTACAATTAATTAGAACAATTTATGGCTCTATCTTTTATAGTTTATGCAGCGTACGCAAAATAAGTAAACTTTTCTGGTTGATTTTTACACCTTGTGTCCGAAAAACCCAAATATCTTACGGAACCCTATTTTTTTCCAAAATAAAATATAGCCTATGTTACTCGTGGATAATGTAGCTTTCAAATGGTGAAAGAGATTTTAAAATCGGTCCAGTAGTTTTTGAGCCTATTCATTACAATCAAACAAACAAACAAACAAACATACAAACAAAGTTTTCCTCTTTATAATATTATATATTATTATAGTGTAGATAAAAAGCAATTTTCAATATTATCTAAATTGCCGCTCTATGTCCTGTTATTGCAAAGTTTTCGAATACGTGCTTGCCCAGTTTTGGGCTTTTGGAAAAAACTTTGTAATATTTGTGCCAAATATTTAATTATTTTATTAAATTTTTTAATTTAATAAAAATATAGTGATAATTCATATGCTAAGTATTGCCTGTCTAACAAAGTTTGGAAATGTAAAAAAAATCTGAAAGAATCTTTAACATGTTTTTCAGTAATTGAAATCGCAAGCATTGATTCGCAGAACTAACAACCCTTTCATTTGAGATAGGGTTGTAAACATTTAATAAAACCTACATATTCCAGTGTAAAATCTACCCTAGATAAATTATATCTTAGATTAGTTTGGCTATTACGAGCGAGGTTAAGCTCGGCTTAATGAAACATTACTTTAGTTCATAATATCCGCCGGTTTATTTACACAGATTTACGATTGTGGTGGTAGTTATAAATGAAAATTATACCTGAAGCATTATCAAGAAGGAATATTTAAGACGCAAAATAAGAACCATTTGAGCGGGTTTTGTAAGGAGAACTAGGTATCGCTTACCATCAGGAGAGATAGCAGTCAAAGGCGTGCCTATCAAAAGTAAAAAAAGGCTAAAGGCACCTATCATTAATTAAAATAACTAGGTAGGTATTATAGAGGATAAGCATTGCCATACAACGTGGCATGCAGCCAGTCTTTTGGGCTCACTTCCAGTCGATAGCGATGGGGGACGAATTTTTTGACGCCATATTTTAGTTAGGAGTTTTATTTTCTATTTTAAGTGTAAATTATTTGGTAGGTATTTTATTAATTACACTACAAAATTTGAAGATGACGTAACGTTGGAAGGCCTTCCACTAGGTGGAACTATGACCTGGTAAAGGTCACAGGTAGCCGAAGGATGCGAGACGCACAGGGGGGCTACTCTCTAAGCGCGATGTCCGTAGTTTCGGGCTTAGTTGCGGGCGTATTCTACTCCGTATTATCTAACCACTAAGAATTAATGACAATACATTTCGAAAGTTACTGTCAAATAGTGTTGTAATTCATTTTTAGTTCGGGTTCGGGACTAATCGTAAGTCCGTAGGTGATACGGAGTAGAATACGCCCGCAACTAAGCCCGAAACTACGGACTTTGCGCTTAGAGAGTAGCCTCCCAGCGGGACCGGTCACTGGCGACGCTTGAGAGAGGCCTTTTCCAGCAGTGGACGTCTTTCTGCTGATATTATGATGATGGCGATGGCTACAAAATTTCATAGGAAATACCTTATAGACTGGTGTGATGCGATGACGGGACAAGATGCGTTTTTAACCGACTTCCCAAAAAGGAGGAGGTCCTCAATTCGGTTGTATTTTTTTATGTTTGTTACCTCATAACTCCGTCAATTATGAACCGATTTGAAAAATTCATTTTTTCTTCTTTTATCTGAAAGGATATACTAGCAGATTGGTCCCATTTAAATATTATCAAAATCGGTTACGAAGTTTGGATTTTATTTCGAAATAGCTGGAATTCGTTTTCCTGGATGATGGTTTTTTGTCATCCAATTAATCGAAATTGAGTATTTTTCTGCGATGCAGTGGTATTGTTAGGTGTGGGTACCACGAGAAAGTGAAAAATACAAAAACTTTTACAAAAAAATACAACCGACTTTCAAATAAAAAAAAACACTACAAACTTAATTTAATTTAATTTAATTTAATTTATTAACCCAATTTTTTTTTTTTTTTATTAAAAAACTCAGAAATGTATTTAAAGAACAAACTATATACACTTAAAATAGAAAAAAAAAACTCTTAACTAAAAAATGGCATCAAAAAATTCGTCCCCATCGCTATCGACTGGAAGTGAGCCCAAAAGACTGGCTGCATTGCCACGTTGTATGGCAATGCTTATCCTCTGTCCAAGGTAAAAGCCAGCTCTTGGGTCACGCGAAGCGTCAACTAAGCGTTTTGCAAGATCTTTAAATAGGACGTGAGCACTCGGACCCCACGGTCCAAGAGTTTCAACCCCAAACGGCTCAAAAATGTAGTTGCCAATAAGGCTACTATATTTCCGCCGTTTGAGGTTTTCAGCAGCCGAAGCCGCAGAACCAGCACAGCATGACGAGCTAGGAAGATGGGATGGCGCAAGAGTATCGACACAAGTAGCGTCCCACACTAAAGGCCTACCCATCTTCCATGGAAATAAAGACATACCGTCCGGTCTTTTGCCATCGTCGCGTGCCAGGCCAATGGGTTCTAATACGGCTGGCACGCCGACGGCGACAAGAGCACGTCGGATAATGTCGTTGATATTTGCGTGCCGTGCTATACGACCCGCACTTCGACTGCATGACAGGCCGTGGTGCCCGAGGCTGTTGACAGCTTCGCCACAGTGGCAGCGATGAGGAGAACAACAAGATGCGCCTAAGCGAAGGGAAGCAGCGAGGCGGAAAGTAGTATCGTCGAACAAGGTGCCTATGTTCGACGACGGTAGTGCGTGAAGCCAGAGGCCCGACTCCCACTCACCCACAGCCAGCAGGCGTGCACGCTCCGCAGAAGTGGCAGCAGAGGCAATTAGGTTATTCTGAACTCCTCTGCAGAGCGGCTCATCCCACCGTCTCTGGTATGATGGGTTGTCGGGTAAATTTTGATTCGGGCAAGCGAGTCTCCAGGCATTTATAGCCTCGGTAAAGTACGGCACATCAAAATCAGTCAGTGTAGAAGCTAGGATATTCCTGACTAATTTTTCAGTGCCGTGAACCGAGGATATAAAAGCCGGTAAACTTATACTGGTAATTTTGCGGACGCCAAGGCCTCCCATGCGGATGGGAAGAGTGGCTTGAGCCCAAACTCGGTCGTCCATGGCCACATTTAAAATTGATGATAGCGTTTGCTTTATAATTTCGTCCATTTTTTCCAGAAGGTAAGGGTGCTTCCATAGATGGGAAGCACGAAGAAAATATGATAATTTAGGGCCGAAACAGCAGTAGCGAATTATGGTGATGGCCGAATGCATGTTAATTTTTGACAATCTTTCCGAAACATCATTGAAATTTTGAATTTTTTCATCAACAAAATTAGGAAAAGAATTCTCAAAGATTGGCGACCCAAGGAGGCGAAGAGAGCTTTTATCCATTATTTTGATTTCAGGGGCTATTGCGTTGAATTTTGAAAGAATGAGTTGTCGGTCAGAACTGTCAGATAAAAATAATTCACATTTAGAAAAATTCAGATCAAGTCCTATGGAATGAAACTGAGTTTTTAAAAATTGTAGATCATCTAATACCGAAATTACATCGCCACCAAGGGTTCCATCGTCGAGATACCAAACATTAAATTTTGAATTTAGCTGTCGAATAATTGGATGAATGGCTAAACTAAAGATCACTGGCCCGAGGGGATCACCTTGTTGACAGCCAACAGCGGATTCCAAAAGGTTGTCCTGGTAAAGTAATTTAGATGGTTGTCTATAACATTGCCAAAGAAAACTGAAAATTTGAGGTATTTCTTTTTTAGATTCTGCCAGCAAGGTGTCCCTATTAACAGAATTAAAAGCATTTTTGATGTCAACCTTCAGGATGACCTCTCCTTTGCCAGAATTTACGTAGGTCGACAATGCGTGTACGGCAGCCTCACAGCCCCCTTTGGAACCGTAACCCAACTGAAGGGGCTGAAATTTTTTCGAAACGACCTCACCATAAAATTTACTACAAATCTTGGCTGCCATACGACGGTAAGTTGTTCCCACGGCAATGGGACGAATCCCGCCATCTCTCTTGCGTAGGGCACATAAGTTAGCTCCATACAAGACGTCGATGACGGCCTCGTTCACTTTGCCGGAGAGCATGAGGTTAATCAGAGCCGTGAGCTCCTTCAAAAGTAGCTCACCAGCGTCCCCGGCGCCTGAACAGGTAAGGTCCTTTAGGTGTTGAGGACTTAGGCCGTCGAGGCCGCCAGCAGATCCACTTCGGAAGGAGCAAACGGCTGTGATCACCTCTCGACCTGTAATGGTGAGGGAGTGAATGTCCGAATCAGGGGGGTCGGGAAAAGAAAGATCATCCGCTGGGGCAGGATGTTTGCTCTCCAGAGCTGCGAGAGTATCTGGAGAACAGGGAGCCACCACATCACTACTAAAAAGAATCCTGGCTGCTCCGCTAATGTCACCTTCCCCTAATTTAGATTCGACCACATGGGAAATACCTCTTAAAGAGGTAAACCTCTGTGTCGAAAATTTTGGTTCCAAATTATGGGCCGAAACGTTACAGTTTTCTTTAATTTGTGCTGTCAAAGTTTTTGTGGTTGCCAAATTCTTATTAACATGTAAAATTCGGTAGGGGAAAGTGAGAAGATGTTCCCAGGCACTTTGCGAGTTCTCCCGGGTGGCACGGCGAACGCATCCTGCTAAGTGTTGCGCCACTAGAGGTCTAGCGCCGCGGGGAACTCGCTTTAAAACAGGTACAGAGTTTTTGAATTTTGCAAGAGTTTTCCAAAACGGGTCAAAGGATGTAACTGGTGTAGGTGAAATGACAGGGTCTGAAGTGAGTGCATTTTGAGATTTATGCACCTTCCCAATATGCACATTCAGACCCCGCTTACCTTTAAAAAATCGTGCCTGGGTGCACAGAGGACACCTCTCCAAGATATCTAGTGATAATCAACCCAATTTAATTACAATGTTATTATAAAATTATAAAATCACAACATCATAAAATAATAAAATCAGAAATCCAAAATCATAAATTATTAGTTTACAATTTATAATAACAATAACAGGTAGGTGTTGCAACCAGTACCCCTACTAAGTTATTAAATAACTTGTATTAAGGGTAGTGGTACAAGCCCATACCATAATATTTTACATGATAATTAATTGCAAACGAGGTGTTTGTTAATTAAAAGTTCAAATAACAGTTTTCAAAATACCTTATCCTATTATAGAAATTACAATCTATTCATTCGATTCTTACATTCTTAGAAGTTACTTCATAAGTGTGTTTATTTACTTAATAATTATGCATGTATTGACGATAGTGTATGATACGAGTATGTGTATGTGACAGTACTATGGAGGTTTATTTTCGGAAAAAAGTAGACGTTCTGTATCGCTATAATTCTGGGTAAGCAGAAATTCTGTCAAAGACTTTTTAAGGGACGAGGCTGGAAGAGAGTAGAATTTCAGGAGCCTGTTTAATTTATTGTATAATAGAGGACCTTGGAAGCAAATAAATCTTTTCGTAAATGAATACTTACATTTGTAGTTCTGGCAAATCAGATCCTTACGTCTTTTGGTGATTTCAGTGTACGGGGTATGTTTGTGTTGAAATATGACTGTACTAAGAATAAAGAGTTGTCTGACAGAGAGTACCCCGCAGCACTTATATAGTTCCTCCGTAGGAGAGAGGATCGGACGAAAAGTACTCACCTTCAACACGGCTCTCTGTGCTCTTTCCAATTTTAGCAATATGGTCTTAGGCGCACCACCCCAAGCCGAAATACAATAAGACAACAATGATTGACAGAGGGCGAGGTAAACCCGTTTGACAATCTGTTCTTCTGCTACGTGACGAAGAGTCTTAAATACGAATATTAGTTTCCTTATCCTTGCTGTTAGTAGATCTATGTGGGATGTGAAGCTCAGATTGTCATCAAGTGTCACCCCGAGGTATCTGATTGTGGGGGTACGTGTAAGTGTGGGGCACAAGCAGGTGCCGTTTTTTGGACAGTTTATTGAGTGGGCGATTAAGGAATATGAATACGAAGGCTGTGTAGATTTGCGTAAGGTAAAGCAGATAATTTTTGTTTTGTCCGTGTTAAGGGTCAGATGGTTATCATTAAGCCATTTTAACACGTGATCTAGTCCTCTTTGAGCCGCGTTAAATGCTTCTTGCCAAGTATCGCCAGTAAAGGTGAGCACAGTGTCGTCAGCAAAAGCCGTGATTTTTCCATTTTGGAGAAGAGGATTACACAGCTGGTTAACATAGACCAAAAAGAGTGTGGGACCAACTACACTTCCCTGAGGAACGCCAAAAGTGACAGGGAGCTCCCGGCTCAGGTAATTATTAATTTTTACGCACTGAGTCCTGTCTTTGAGGTAATCCGCAAGTATTTTTAGAGGGAGGCCTCGTATTCCCAGTTCTTCCAGTTTTAACACTAGGTTGGGAATAGAAACTGTGTCAAAGGCTTTTTTCAGGTCTAGGAAAACTGACACTACCTTCTTTTTTGCATCAATTTGCTTGACAATGTGAGTCGTGAGCTCCAAAACAGCATCACTCGTCGACTTGTTGCGTCGGAAGCCAAATTGGTTGGGAGATAAAAGCTGTTTTTCCTCAAGGTATCTGATAATTCTCATGTTTATGATGCGTTCTAAGATTTTAGATATTGAAGGTAGAACAGCAATAGGTCGATAATTGTTAACACAGTTTCTATCCCCTGCCTTGTGAATAGGATGTACTATGGCTTTTTTCAAGCAGACGGGGAATACACCGGTACTGAGGCAAAGGTTTAGCAGGTATGTTAGAGGAGGGACAAGCACGGTCTTATAGCGTTTAAGAAACCTCGTAGATATACCATCCCATCCAATGGCAGCATCAGATTTCAGTGACATGAGCAGCGCTTCAACCTCAACCTCATCTGTGTCGACCAGTAGAAAAGATTGTAGCGGCGCAGCTATGGTATCAGTATCACGTGGTGGGCCTCCGATAAAGTGTTGGTGGGTAAAAACATTTGCAAGATTTTTGCCAATGTCAACAAAGAACTCATTAATAGAATTAACTGACTCTTGTGGAGAAGAAGAATTAAGTAAGTCAGCGGTGAAATTCTTTGGGGTTGCGGTGTTGGTAACTCTTTTTATAATTTGCCAAACCTTTTTATTGTCATTGCCAGCTTTGCTTAACTCCGCCCTATCGTAGTCCCTCCTAAGTTTTTTAATGATTTTAGTGCAGAAGTTCCTGTATCTTTCATATGTTAGCTTTAGTATGGCATTATCTGGGGACACCTTAAGTTTTTTGTGCATTGCATCTCTATTACGCAAACAGCGAAGCATGCCCACACTCATCCATGGTTTAAGTAGACGTTTGTGATTTGGGAGTCTGATTATAGTTGTATGAGAGCGCAAGATACTGATAATCGTATTGACAAAACAAAAAGTAGCTTCATTAGCGTCAGTATGTTCATAAATTGGATGGAAATTCATATTGTTCATTTCAGAGTCTAGAGAGCCGTAATTGACTTTTGAAAAAGTTTTGACTCCAGAATTGGCCGGCTTACTTTGCGCCAGGCAAAGCAAGACAGAGTTATGGTCCGTCACAGAAGAGTCAATCACTATTGTAGTTGCTAATGAGTTTGTCTTGAGCATGACATGATCCAGACAAGCCGACTCACGCGTAGGGTATGTGTGGGCAGGAAGAAGACCATGAAAAGCTATCAGATTGAGGTAGTCGGAAATATGATTAGAGTTTGAGTGACCGCTGATGTCAAGGTTTATATCTCCAAGAATAATAATATTTTTATAAGATGAGAGATCTGTTAGAAGAGAGTTCAAAGATTGTAAAAAATTAGTTATGTCTAAAATAGAAGGTGAGCGATAAATGCATATAATGGCTTTTTCTGTGCCGATTGTCAGCACAAGGCAGCTTGCATCCATAAAATCAGGCTCCGTGACAGAGTAGCTCCCGACGTTTTTAAAATACATGACTACACCATCATTCTGGTTTTTAAGTTTTGCAGTATAGTAGGTCGAGTAATTTTGAATCGACGGTAGGGGATAATTAGATTTAAGCCAACACTCCGTTAACACGATAACATCACATTCAAGATTCATTCTACAGACGAGTGCCAGAAATGAATCGAAGTTTGCATAAACTGACCGGATATTTTGTGTCAACATCTTGAACTGCTTATTAGGGTTATTAACATAAGAGGAACATTCTTCAGGTAGACAGCGCAATGAATCAGATACTGACAACTGATCAATATGATTATTTAAATCACGTATGTTATCCATTACAGTCAATAAACAATGGCAGGTCACTAATGAGGGGTTCGGGTAGAGTTTTTCGTAGGTATAGTATAAAAGTGACTATGTCTATGTGTGGTTGATAGTCAGAATTATATGTATAATTTTCAATATTATTTCTACTTGGATAGGTATCAAAGAATGTAAATATATTTTTATGAATTTGATTGAATGACAAACCGACGAAGAAAGTGCAATCGGTTTTTGTTAGTGTTTTTGCAAACGTAACACATGATAGAATGACTGAGTACTTAAATAGGCGTTTAGGCAATAAATTATAATAACTAATAATAACAAAACAAAATAAAATTGAGGCATGCATTAATCGAGAACAATTTCGTAATTGAGGAATAAGAATATAATATAATACTTTAAAATAGTCAGTCTCCCAGTTTAATATTCTTCAAGTTCCGTTCACTATTTATGGTATAGGCTGGAGCGCCTTCTTTCTTCCGGATTAATACCTTCCCGTTCGCAGTCCAACAGAACTTGAAATAATTTGTTTTAGAAAAATCTCTAGCGAGGTAATGCAGTCTTTTAACTTTCGATGTTAGACTTTCCGATAAGTAAATTGGTTTGACAGGACCGCCCAATTTTAGATTTACTGTAGAAAATTTATTGTCCTGGTTTGATCTATTGTAAGACTTCAAGGATTGGATTATATTTTCTTTCATAATTGATGAATTGAGGTTAATTAAAATTGGTTTGCTAGATTCTGACTTGGTCTTTAAACGATATACATTCCGAATGTCAGAAGTATTAATTGGAATACTTAGAGCTTTGCCTGTATCGATAACGATTTTAATAAGATCTTTCTTAGTCTCTTCCTGGGTTGAAAGTGGTACGTTTCTTAGTTCCAGACAAGTGGCCTTTTGATATCTTTCGAGATTCTCCACCTTTTCCTCCAGGACCTGGATATACGCTAGGTTTTCGTTACGTTCAGCAGTTAACTTGTTGAGTTCCAATAAAAGATCATCATATTTTTTTGAGACAAAGTCAGCAGATTCTTTTAAGGCCGCGTTAAGCACTCTTATTTCATCCACAGTCGCCTGGAGAGACGCATGTTTTGCATTCTGCTTCTTTTCAAAATTTAAGAATAAAGTTCTCATCTCAGACATAAACATATTGATGTCATCCACTTGATCGAATTTTCGCTTCCGAAGTGTTATGTTAGGATCCTCATGTTCAATCGACTGCGTAGGGAAATCTAGTTCTGAGTCAGAACGCACTGCCGGGGATGACGGAGGTGGCGTACGTTTTAGTGGCATAATGTAATTTTGCAAAAAGTGCGTTAAAAAAAATTTACAAAAAGTGACTACGGTCGCAGGATTCGAACTTGGGCGCTTTGTGATAATGGGCCAGACCGCTTACCAACTGAGCCACTCGAACGATTACTAATATATCCGAAAAAATGGCTCAGTATGGTTGTTAAATAGCCTCTGCTGTTTCTGAGGTCCTAGTACTTTATTCCGGTGGATAAGTCAAAAACAACTTAATATTTTATCTTGCTCACTCACAGTTGTTGTGTGTTCAATGTGACGCAGTGCATGTCCTTAGCATCTATAGTAGCCTGGTAGATGGTGGCCGTCCACGTTTGCTCCTGCGGCGTCCAGAGAGGTCCAGAGGGAATGAAGTCGGGGGTCACTGCTTTCTTTCTTCGTAAGTAATCAAGATAGGGCTCCAAGTTCCACACACTAGTTCAATTTTATTTTTAATTTAAATAAGAAAATAATAAATGATAGGACTTTGCAATTTAGTGAGGCAACCAAAAACACGTCTGCTCGCGAGCAATATTCGGGCGAAGGTTCTTTAATTGGAAGTCGGTTGTATTTTTTGTAAAAAGTTTTTTTTCTAAAATTATTTTTTTTTAACATTTGTAGCAATAAAATTGCTAAATTGTTGTCTACAAATGATAATAAACATAATGCCGTATTTTGCATTGCACCTGTCTGTGACAGCCATTTAACAAAAAAATATAGTTTTTTTTTTTGCAATTACGCTAGCAATTCCAGATAATTTACCTGTTGGTCTCATTTTTACTGCCACTCCTACTTTAAAACCAAAACCAGCTAATCATCAAAATGGCACAGAAACATTTTAGCCGCCCCAACTCGCAGAGTCGTTATGTAGGATGGCCTCGTGATTTATGAGAAACGGGACACATCTCAGTGTTTCGCTACACGATGCGAATGTAGGGTGTCCATGCGTGCGGAAAATTTGCGCCACGTCACGGTACCTGTATGACAGAGTGTTGTTAATCGTGGCTGGTTTGTCGCTGAGGTAGTTAGCGGGAACAATACAAGTTTTTTTAGTGTGTTCATGTTCGTGAACATTTTTTTTTACTTTTTATGTGATGTTTTCAGGAAAGGTTGCTTGCAGGAAACAATAAAACGTGAAGCAAATGTTACATTTTATATTACAGTGAAGTACTTTATAATATGTGTCACTAACACTAGTTTCCAGACTATGATACCCTGGGACGCAGATTTTAATCATTATAGACCGATTCTGATATTGTTTAAAACTAGGGATACATTTATGCAAAGATTTCAGAAGACTGTAAACAATAAAATCAACGTTTATTTTTTGTGAACATTATGTATCTTACTTGCGTACTGTATTAAATTACTGCAGCGACCAGCAAAAGAGGCATTGATGGACCAACATGTATGTTGGCCGCGGCGAAGCCGAGGCACACATACGTAAGTCGATCAATACCTAGTTGTGACCCAGGCTTGTGTGGTACTTTTTTCAAATAATGCGCGGAAATTAAAACAAAGTAGTACCTAAAACAATTTTTTTTTCCTCATTATAGTGATCGTTTGTTTTTTTTTTTCTCTAAGCAGCTTTCTATTTGCATGCCAGTTCGAAAAAGTAAAAACTTTGATAAGTTACCTCATTGATTGCAATGTTTCGGTGTAAAAGATTGTTCCGTTTTTAAATTACACGTCAGATATGAGTTCACTTTGTAATTTATTGGCCGCTAAACCACGACAGATATGGATGACCATACTACTTTTACCTGCCGCTGCTCGCATGTACTTGGCCAGTACAGAAATTTCGATTTATTTCGAAGAAAGTTGTCAAAATAATGCTCAAATTAAAAAGCATGTTTGAGAAAATAATATACTTAAACACATTTTTTTTTTCGTATTACACATATTGGCCATTTACTTTATGCCTAAATGTTTTTACTTTTTTTGTTCCTCAAAAACAAAACAATATAAATCAGCTTTTCATGGCATCACTTGAAAAGTCACAATATCCTGCAGTACACTCCAGCTTCCTCACTCTACAAATACTCTTTCGTTCTGTAGATCGAATCCTTAGATATTTAGTTACATTTACATCGAAAACATTACACGTCCCACTATTTTATATTGCAAATGGGACTCTGCATGTAAACTAGGTATTTCAGACGTTCTCGAATGTTGCATACTAGTTATTTTCCGTTGAGTTGTTTCTGTGGCCTATCCAATATAAACCGTACGTTTCCTGGGATAAAAAGAGCTTACACACTCTCATCAATATTATAGTGTAGCTCTATAAATTTGCGGATCAGTACTTCAGAGATTACCTTTAGCAAAATTTAAACAAAAAATGTTTCCTCTGTATATTATTAGGGATCCGTACCCAAAGAGTAAAATGGGACCCTATTACTAAGACTAACTATCACGGTTCATGAGATACATCCTGGTGATAGACGGACAGACAGACGGACAAACAGCGGAGGCTTAGTTATAGGGTTCCGTTAATTGCTTTTCTGATACAGAGACCTAAAATTTGATTAATTTATAGGTTTAAGGCAATTATTAGAGAATTCTCTTCGATTATGATAGAAAATACGATTTTATCAGTTATGCGATCAAGGTAAGTAGGTAATTCTATTACCGATACAAAGCTACTCACTGAATGTATAGGCTAGTTTTTATCTCCTATAGTAAATCCTAATTCCTGTGGAATATGTTACTTAAGCGTATCCGTAGAACAAAGCTAGTTTTATAATATCAATATAAATAGTACTCTGCATGTAAACCAAGTATTTCAGTCGTTCTCCTTTCCATCATGCATGTCTGCATTTGATTTGGGAACATCGTTCGACGCAGGAATTGCTTGTCAGTTGTCGGAATGTGATTGGCTGGAGCAAAATTTTCTGATTGGTTCAATAGTTTTGCTGGATGTAAATTAATTTTTTGTTTGTAATTTCGATTGCTTGCAGTTGTATTTTTTTATGAATAGATTGAATATATTTGTTTATGTCTTTGTTTTTGAATGTGTGTTTTCTAAGTACGCAGCGGGGCTTAGTTGACTATCCATGGTCACAACCGTAATTTAAGCCGAATGTAAATTCTATTAAATTGTATAAAGTGATTTTTAGGATAAAGGCATTATGACGTTTAGTCATTAGTTTAACGCGGTGTCCTGCGTGAGCGACGAACACTACGCTACGCGACGTTGCAAACGCGACGAACGCGATCAACTCAACGGCATACCCTACATGCGGCCTACATGACAGTCTGCGGTGAGACGCGACGTAACGCGGACTTGTTTTGAGGGCGACCAGATGCGACACCAAGAACTACGTAATGGTTGATTCAGAAGCGTTAATCGCCGCAGTGTGTGAGCAAAGATTGTTGTGGGACAAAAAACATAAACAGAATCGTTTATTTCTAACTTTCAAGCAAAATTGTACTGTACTTCTTCATGATTCGAGAAGTAATGACTAAAATCACGTAGGACATTTGTCGCGTAAAGCATCGCGTCGCGTTACGTCGCGTCGTGTTGCGTCGCGTCGCGTCGTTTTCGTCGCTCACGCAGGACACCGCGTAAGTGTATGTTATATCAAGAGGATGAAAATGAAATTAACTTATATTATCTGTTCTTCTATTAAAAATAATTATAAGAAACTTAACATTCCCGTAATGGTACTCAATTATATATAAATAGCTTCTGCCCGCGACTTCGTTCGCGCATATCCCGTCTTTTCCCGATCCTGTAGGAATTTCGGCAAATCCACTCTTAGTACACCCGTAACTAGTACGGAGTGTAAGGAACCTATATGCCATATTTCACCTTTCTCCGACCAGTGTGTTGTTGTCTGTCAGTCACTCAATAACGGAAGAATTTTATATATATTAGAATTGAATATATACTGAATTACAGGCAAATTTGTCTGACTTTTCAATTCATAAGTTTATTTAGTTGCTGCTGCTACTCCGCCTACCGTTCAGTCGGAATCATAAAAAAAAACCTGAGAGGACCTTCATCAACTTCCCAACGTGTTTAAATTACTTAGTTTTTTTATTTTTCTGAAACTAATGCTGCGTATACAATAAAACATTAATAATATATTTTTTCTTTTTAGGGTTCCGTTGCCAAATGGCAAAAGCGGCAAACTTATAGATTCGTCATGTCTATCTGTCTGTCTGTCTGTCTGTCCGTCCGTATGCCACAGCAACTTTTCTCCGAAATTTTCGCTGTTGAAATTTGGTAAGTAGATGTATTCTGTGAACCGCAGTAAGATTTTTCACACAAAAATAGAAAAAAAAACAATAAATTTTGGGGGTCCCCATACTTAGAACTGAAGTTCAATTTTTTTTTATCATCAAACCCATACGTGTGAGGTATATCTATGGATAGGACATTGAAAGTGATATTGAGGTTTCTAAAATATTTTTTTTCTAAACTGAATAGTTTGCGAGAGAGACACTTCCAAAGTGGTAAAAAGTGCCCCCCCCCCCCCCCTGTAACTTCTAAAATAAGAAAATGATAAAACTGAAAAAATATATGATGTATATTACCATGTAAACTACCAGCGAAAATTATTTTGAACGAGATCTAGTCAGTAGTTTTTTTTTAATACGTCATAAATCGTATCATACGATAATGGTACGGAACCCTTCGTGCGCGAGTCCGACTCGCACTTGGCCGGTTTATTTAAATCGTGTAATTGACTCGCTCTTGATCACAATCAGGCCTGATGGAAAGCGATGAATGAGGTCTATGATGGAGTACGCTTGCTAAGTAACCTATTTATGACTTAGGGTCAGCTCAGAACCGAGACGCGACGCCACGAGACGTTGACAAAATACAACTTTATATTCTATACGATAAGATACACATTTCACTGTGAGAAGTCAGTATACGTTGCACCGCAGCGCTGCGCCACTTGTATATATAGTGTATCTTATCGTGTAGAATATAAAGTTATATTTTGAGTAGCTCTTTCGCAACGTCGCGTCGCGTCGCGTCTCGGTCTGAGCTGACCCTTAGGCTAAGTTATTGGAAAACACAGGCCAGCAGCAGGGAATTCTGCTTCTTAGCTGTACGCTCATGAAAGTATTTTCCAAAACATTTTGTGCGTAAGGGTCGGATGTACACCGTGTACGCGTGCACGTGGCGCATCGTCTTGCGTCGTGTAGTCTGATGATGGAACGGTCTTGCTCAGAAGATGCCTGTTCACTCTTGCTTTGAAGGCAGACGGGTTATATGGGGACGGGATCACAGACTTTTGGCAGAGAGTTCCACACTTCGGCTTTTATTATAAAAACCTCGAAGAAGTGGCTATCAATACAACATGAATAAAGTATAAACAGTCATATGCCCTGTTATGAATCAGTACCGTCATAGGCCCTGTTGTCTACGGTCGCGTTTAACTTGACCTACTGTCGATTTTTAATAAACAACCAGTGTTTCTCAAAGTTACGGACTTCAAAATCATAACAATTTAAACTAAAATAAATAATGGATGGTTTAAAGAAGTGTGGTATCTGTGATGATCAGCTGACTGATGGAGTGCGTTGTTCAGTATGCGGGAACGAGTTACATTTCCAATGTGCAGGCATCACTGAGGCTGGCCACCGTAAGCTGGGAGACAGAAAGCTCTCATGGCGTTGCATGAAATGCAAACAGACGGGTTCTCTTCAGCCAACTAGTTCACCGTTGTCGCCGAAGTTGGTACCAGAATCGGAGTTGTTACTGGAGATCCGAGCACTGGCTGCAAAGTTGGCTCCATTGGAAGGTCTGAAGGATGAAATCCTAGCACTTAGGAGTGAGTTCGCTGATATGAAATCATCTATAAACCAGCAATTCAATGAAGTTGTTAAGGAGCTTAATGGAAGGATAAGTGACATGGAGCAGCGTGTTGTTCAGCTAGAAAAGGTTCAGGGTCAGATGGATCAGCTTCAGGTGCGTCTGAATAAGCTGGAGGAAGACTCTGACAACAAGGATCAATGGTCGCGAATGAACAATGTAGAAGTGAAAGGTTTATCACCATCGAATAATGAAAACTTATTTCAAATTATATCCAGTATTGGTGCCAAAATTAACTATCCTATTGCCAAAAGTCAGATCAATTTTATAACAAGAGTGCCTACGCGCGAAAAAGATCACATAAAACCAATAATTGTTTCTTTCTGCAATCGCTACGTTAAAGATGATTTTGTTGCTGCAGCCAGATATGTTTCCAAGACATCGCCACTAACAACCAACCAAATGGGATTAGCAGGGAACCAGAGAATATATATAAATGACCACCTAACGACAAAAAATAAAATATTACTATCTAAAACTAAAAAACTGGCGTCCGAAACGGATTTTCAATATGTATGGGTGAAACATGCAAAAATCCATGTCAGAAAAACGGATACCACTCCAGTTATGATAATGAAATCAGAAAGGGATCTCTCAAAAGTGATCTAATATTAACGATTAGCTTTAATACAATAGTGCTTAAATATTCTATCAGCTGTGCCCATAAACAGTTTGGGAACCGCAAGCCGTTGTGTGCTACTTGCGTATTCCAAATTGTTCTGTGTTATTACGCGGTGCTATTTAGTAAGTTCTTTAAAATTAACACTTGGGTGAAGCTATTATATTCATGTAATAACGACCTAATGACGTTTGTTTTATGGTCTAATTTCGTATACTCTGTTATGTGTGTTATTTCCTTTGTAAGCTGCCAGCAATTCTTATCTTGCCGTTTGTCACCTTTTGTTTGTATTCAAAGCTCATGTTGGTTTTGCATTTTGAAGTTATTTATTTTTGATCGCTGTGCCGTGCTGTGCTTATTAGTTTATTGTAAATCATTACCTTCTACCTCAGTAATATCACTTTATCGAAAAAGTAAATACTGCTTACAATTTTTAGCTATTAACTTAATTTGGTTCGCCCTGTTTAAATATTTATTTTATCATGCTATAGTTTCTACTTGCGATGGCTAATCTCAATGTTTATTATCAGAATGTGCGTGGTCTGCGTACGAAGACGAACGATATATTTCGAAAAATATCCTCTAGTGCTTATGATGTTATTGTTTTCACTGAGACGTGGCTTGTGGATGATATCTTTAGTAGTGAGATGTTTGATGGTCGGTATTTAGTTTATAGGCGTGATCGAGATTACTCTAGAACCTCTCAAAAGCGGGGCGGTGGCGTTTTGATAGCGGCAAGAAGTGAGCTTACTGTTGTGGAGCAATATGATTGGCGAAGTTCTGCGGAAGATATTTGGGTCTCACTTATTTTAAAGAGATCTAGACCTGAGGTAAATTATAGTTTACACATTTGTGCTTTATATCTTTGTAAAGAAAACCTTGGCAATTCATATTATGATCAATTACATAATTTTGGTACTAATGTTAATCACTTGATATTGACCCACCCATTAGATAAATTCATAATTGTGGGTGATTTTAATTTTGGTAATAATGTAGACTGGATAAATGCTGACAGTAATGAACTGGTCCCAGAAAATGTATCATGTCACCACTTGAGGGAGTTTTTTGATGGAATTCTCACTTCTAACCTGTCCCAATATAACGGCGAAAGAAACAGCAATGGTAGATTGTTGGACTTGGTTTTCTCTAACGACTCGGTCAATGTTACTGAATGTCACGATCCTTTGGCATTGCCTGTGGACCTACACCATAAACCATTAACGATTAATGCTGAGTTTGTTGAGATTCACAAGTTGACTGATAAATTGACACCGAAGTATGTATTTTCTAGGGGTAACTACGAGGCTATTAAATCTGAACTCGACCAAATCAGTTGGAATGAGTTTTTACTTGCTGATTCGTTAGATAGTGCTGTTGAACTCTTTTATAATAAATTGTATGAGCTTAGAGATATGTATATACCGATTAAACCGGTTAGAAAATCATCTTATCCGCCCTGGTATGACTCGGCTTTGGTCAAAGTACTTAAAGAGAAATATAAATATCATCGCAAGTACAAAACGTATGGAAATATGTCAGACTTTCACTCTTTTTCTGTTTTACGGAATAGAGCAGTTAAATTGGAGAAAACTTGTTTCAACATTTATATGAACAAAATTGAGTCGTCAATCATTGAGAACCCAAAATCATTTTGGTCGTATGTAAAGAGCAAAAAAAACTCTGGTACTTTTCCTAAGGTAATGCATCACGGTGATATAACCGCGAGTACAGGTGAGGAGATCAGCAATTTGTTCGCATCCTATTTCCATTCCACTTTCTCAGAACCCGATCCTGTGCCCATGCCCACTACATCAGGCACCATTAGCGTTGAACATAATGCGTCATGCATCGGCTCAATTTGTGTATCTCATTCTCAAGTTTTGAAGTTATTAAAGGCATTGGACCTTTCAAAATCCGGCGGTCCCGATCTTTTACCTCCAGCTTTCATTGTAAACTGTGCCGACAGCCTAGTTGTGCCACTGTGTATTTTATTCAGGCGGTCACTCTCAGAAGGTTTAGTTCCGAAAATTTGGAAATCGGCATTCATTACTCCAGTTTATAAAAAAGGTAATAAGTCGGATATCTCGAATTACCGACCAATATCTAAGATATGTCTGTTCTCCAAAATCCTAGAACGTATAGTGTTTACTGATGTATATAATGCTATGAAGTGCAACTTTGGTGATGAGCAGCACGGCTTTCTCAGGAAGCGTTCCACTACATCGAACTTAATTTTGTCCCATGAATTTATATCCGAGGGTATGGAACAGCGTGCACAAGTTGACGTTATTTATACTGATTACAGTAAATGTTTTGACCGTATTGACCATAGACTGCTCATGGAGAAGTTATTAAGGGCCGGAATACATGGAGATTTGTATCGCTGGTTCTCCTCTTATATTGATAACAGAACGCAGGCTGTGGTGCTGCAGGGGTACACATCTGTATGGTATTCTGTCCCTTCAGGAGTGCCACAGGGTTCCATTTTAGGGTCCCTGTTGTTTACTCTATTTATTGCTGACGTGAAGAATTGCTTTAAAAATTGCTATATTTTACTTTATGCTGATGATATGAAGGTTCATAAAACCATCAGAACCATATCTGATATTCACCTGTTACAAGCTGATCTGAATAGATTTGAAGAATACTGTAGACGTAACAGGCTTGAATTGAATGTTTCGAAGTGTTTTCACATGACTTATACACGACAGAAGTCTGTAATTGATTCCAACTACACACTGCAAAATATTGATATAGGCAAAGTCAATAGTATTAGGGATCTTGGGGTTATACAAGACAGCAAGCTACTATTCGATCAGCATATTGATAGTATAGTGAATAAGGCATCGAGAGCACTTGGCTTCATAATGAGAACCTCTGCATGTTTCAGATCACTAAAACCCATCAAAGTCTTATATTGTTCATTCGTACGCAGCCACCTTGAGTATGCATCGCAGGTCTGGAACCCTCAGTATGGGATCTACAAGTCTCGTATTGAGGGCATTCAGAGAAAATTTCTTAAGTACTTGGATTACAGGGCGAAACAAATATCTGTTGACTACAATCACCGTTGTAGAAGGTACCATTTTCTGCCGCTGGAACAAAGACGTCAAATTAATGATATTTGCTACTTACTGAATATCGCAAATGGTTCAATTGACTGCCCCGAACTTGTTTCAAAATTAAAGATACGCACTAATCAGATGGGGCTACGTCAGCGACCACTTCTGCATGTGCCTCGCGTAAACAGTAATTACAGGCGTAATGCATATTTTCAGAGAGCCAGTCGCAGCTTTAATGAAATTACTTGTGAACAAGGCATTGACCTTTTCTGCACCAATGCAAGCACGCTAAGAAAGCTATTGGCAAAACCATTTTTTGAAAAATAGGTACCTGAATACATTTGAACCAATTGCTGTATAACAAACTTACTTAAAATTTTACGAAACCAATCAACTTTGAGGGAATTTCTAAGTTAAATAGAAAATATAAGATGTAACTTGGTCTATGAAGGAATTATCTAGTTTGTATTTATCTGTGGAGACTTGTTATTAGCAATTTAGATATTATTTTGTCATTATAATAATATTAGTCTGTAAGTCTTCCGAAAAATAAATAAATAAATAAATAAATAAATAAACCTACCTTTTTTGTTCGCCCAGACCACATTAAAAGCACTCTTTCAATTCCGCAAGCTTGCAGGCTTGCATATTGTTTACAAAGCCGCCCGATGCAAATCCGTGAAGTATCGGTAGCCAAGGTTTATTCTAAAGGAAACCAGTCAACACATTCTTTATTGGTTCTGAGAGATTTATTTTATTTGTGGTGAAAATGTCGGGAAGATTGACAGGATTTTTTTATTTCAATGTTAAGGAAATTTATTTTCCATCTGATAAACTTTCACAATAAATTGTCGGTCGTTCAAAGCTAACATTTATAGCCTACACAAGATAAACTGTAATACGTAGATACTCTATCATAATTATTTATCTATATGTCGTGGATAATGATATTATTTAATAATTCGTTTTTTCGGTGATTTGAGTATTGTAGTACTAAGATGGTGGTAGACGTCGTGACGTCAGTTGTCAGTTGTAATGGCGGCACGTGGACAGAGTCGTGTTGGAGAGTGAGGACTTTACCTCGAGACATCAACTAGGACATCCTCCAGAAGGGAACTGTCGGTTTACCTGTTTCAATTGTATTCAACCAACTTCTTTTATGATCTTATAAATGCGAGTTCTTTTAACACAACAGACAGAACTGTTTCTGGGGAGTTTCTTGGCCATTCCTGTTAATCATTATCATGGTTATTGAAAGTTTCTGGTCCCATGAAGTTTACCTCATAGGACAAGAAGTTTATTATTAAAAAAATATCATTTTCTGTGATGAAAATTGGCATCGAAGACTTTTAATTTTTTTTTTAAGTACGTCTATAGGTCCCTTTGAAATTGATGGTCAAACTTTTCATGGGAAAAATCATTCTGACCACCCAGGTCAGAATGATTTTCCCTATGAAAAGTATAGGCCTTTAAGACCTTTAAGCAAGAACCAAATTCCATCAAAATAAGTTTCTACATAACCCTGAGCCATACCATCAAAGTTCTAGATAAAACTACAATAAAGGCGAAACATGGCAGGTATATTTGGCAGGTAAACAATATAATAATATTGAAATAGTTCGCCTACCTCACGAACAAACAATGTGATTACGCAGAAATAAGTTTCTAAATGGAATAAGGGTGCCTGTCCATTACCGCGGAGCGGAAAAACGGAGAAATTTTAACCAATAGAAATGCATGAAGTCTCTGTACCACGTGACTTTTTTTGACTGACATGAGTGGTTAAAATTTCTCCGTTTCTGCGCTCCGCTGTAATGGATAGGCACCCTTACTAGGCAAAGAGTCATTGAGGAGTCAGTGAATGGAGTATTCATGATAAACTATAGACCTCTTGGTCCGATCTGAGTCTTCCGAGTCTGGCTTTTAAGTGATAACGGTCAGCACAGAGTAAAAGAGTCAAAGCGATCGTACGACCCGATATTGGTTTTTTTGGATTTAGGATCAAGTTGCTGTCAAAACACTTATCTTTTTTTTTATGTCAACGTCATAAGTTACGTTTTCAACCTTCAGCCTAAGTGGCATCTACTAGTGGCATGAATTTTCTTGAAATTCCACGTCAAAAAAGGAAATAGGTATGTGTGCTCATTCACTTTACTAACTCTAGATCTATTATTTTTATGAGAGTAAAGTGTCTATTTCCTAAAGCTTTTTTTAAGGGTAAAAATGTGAGACTGCTTAATGAATTTGTCAAAAAAGATTTGGACCACTTTACCAAAGTACAGAAGTAGAGGTATTCCATGAAGCACACCCAGACAAAGCACACCTAAAGTATTCCACTTAGCACACCCGTAGGTGGGCTTCAAGTAAAAAATTAAAATAATTAATTTCCTATTCCACGAAGCACACCTACGAATATCACTCGCATAGTGCGGGGACTAAGAAATAAAAATGTCGATAGAAGAAAATATTTATTATTTAAAAGACTAACTTAAATTTCTAACATCATTCAGCTTCATTATAATAATGTGACACAATATTTGTCGTTTTTGTAATCTTACTATTTAAAATCACAGATTGTTTCATAATTATGCAATAAAAACTTGGACAAATGTCAAAAACATTGTCAATATAGTTTTTCATAGAGAACTATGTTGAAGTTTTCTTATAGCTACCTGTTTAGTGAATAATAAAAATACTCTACTTTAACATAAAAAACAGATTGTTTCATAATTACAATAAAAAGTTGGACAAATATCAAAAACATAGTAAATATAGTTTTCCATAGAGATCTATGTTGAAGTTTTCTTATAGCTACCTATTAAGCGAATAAAAAATACTCTACTTTAACGTAAAAAATCACAGATTGTTTCATATAATTACAATAAAAACTTGGACAAATATCAAAAACATAGTAAATTTAGTTTTCTATAGGGATCTATGTTGATGTTTTCTTATAATTAATAATAAAAAATACTCTAGTTTTATGTAAAATCACAGACTGTTTAAAATCACAAATTACAATCTTTAAGATTCTTAAATAATATTGAAGAAATGGGCTATTAAAGATGTTAGATTTGTGATTGAGATTAGAAATTAAGTTAGTCTTTTATATAATAAATATTTTCTCCTATCGACATCTTTATTTCTTAGTCCCCGCACTATGCGAGTGATATTCGTAGGTGTGCTTCGTGGAATAGGAAATTAATTATTTTAAATTTTTATTTGAAGCCCACCTACGGGTGTGCTAAGTGGAATACCTCCAGAAGTAGATGTCAACATCTACATACTGCTACATAAAAGTTTTGAGTGCCTTTTTTATCTCAAAACTAGCTGTCCTCCGCGGCTTTGCTCCCGTCAACGAGCAACTTTCTTAATTTTGTCATTCATAAAAACCTTTTGTTGATAATAACAAACAAAATACAAAAAGAATTAGCGAAATCTGTCCAGCCCTTCACGCGTGATGCGATGACCAAGGAAAAATAGTTATTAATTTTTATATTATCTCAAAATGAAGAACATACTGAAACGAGTGAGCAGCGCCGCGGTATAAAAAAGTAACAATCTGAAATGTTTATATAAAATACAAATACAAAATTCTTTATTTCAAAAATACCAGTTTCAGGCACTTTTGAATAGTCAAGGTCTGTCACTAAATGTTATTTTTTGTAAGCCTGCACTTGTTTCCCACTACTGGGAAAAAGTCCATCCTTTTCTTCTCCAAATTTCTCTGTCATGGGCGATTTCTAGCCAAGTTTGTCCCGCAAACATGATGAGATCGTCACACCACCTTCGCCGCGGTCGACGACGTCCTTCTTAAGGCGTCCAGTGAGTGCCGATCCTCACCCATCTTTCCGGGTTCATTTGAACGACGTGGCCAGCCCACTCCCACTTCAGCCTAAACCTATTATACTGCGCTATATAGCCCGTTGGAAAATCTTGAGTCTGGAATTTTGTTGTTGTTGTTCAGTCAAATAGATAAAGAAAATTCTGCCGCGCTAGCAATAAGAGCAGCAAGTTGTTTTGTAGCAAAACACACTTACCAACTTTATTTCCAGCGCGACAGTTGCACGTTGTAAAGAGTAGATCCTATTGAGAAAAACGTGCAACAAATTCCATGATTTAACTGTGAACCACGTTTTGTAATGCACAATATTCTTTATTTGTTCTTTTGCGCACTGAACATTCCAGTCCACTCACTACTCTGTGTCTATAAGTATATCGGTATCGATTACGTTAGAAGATGAGATGGGTCACGTGGAATCGATTCGAACTATAAGTTTAATGTTCTAGATTGATGCGATCTTTCTCCAAAGTTCAGCTTCGGGCCAAGGTGACTTTTTATTTACCAATTTTTGCGCTGAAAAGTGTCAGTGTCTGAACTATTTATAGGGTATTCATTTTTGACAAAGGATAGATATTTTAGAAGATATTAAAGTTTTTCAGCTTTAGAAAAATGGACTGTAGGATTGCGATGCATTATATTTTCAAACTAGCTGTTGCCCGCGACTTCGTTCGCGTGTATGTCGGAAAGTAAAATGTCGTTAGGTTAGATCTCTAAGATATACGAACAGTCAATATCTAGCATTGCTTGACTCCTCTTAGCATTTGGAACTTGGAAGGAGGTTATGCAAGGCACTGGCGCTTTCACCTCTTCTGTTCGGTTTTCGTAATGAGAAACTTGGGTTGGCCATGGGAAGACACCTACCGGAACAGCAATCTACCCCTGCAACAGATACTACACCGACACTACTATACTACTATACAGACTCCGGTATCCTCACCATGTTAGCCTCCTATTCAGTCCGTTGTGCGCAGGTGTCCTGGCTAAGTTAGCCAGCCTTTTTTTATGGATTGGAAATCATCAAATGACTTCTTCCGCTTTGGGCGAAGCATAACGGAGTGTCAGATTCTGGCTGACTAAAACCCATCCGTGTTCCTCTTAGTGCCCTATGCGTTCCAGGTCCGCGGTGACTATTCGAACAAATTTTGCAACCCTGGCAGGCACTGGCTCTAGTGGGCCCCGTCTACAATACTGGCATCTCTTAGAGGCGCGCATGGACCACAACGTGCCGTTGACCCGAGCCTGGTTTTGATCGGACTGCGTGCCACCCAACGCTCGCTGTACGCAGGCCCGCGCCTACGGTGGCAGGGAATCGCGTTGCGGTCGCCCAGGGCGTCTTTTTCTGTTGCGGCGGCTGGGGCGTGAGATTTCCCTCTCTCTCACGCTTTTGGCCTCCCCCTTCGCTAGCATTACTGCTTCGTAAAATGAGGTGACCGCTTCCCATGCATCCTCGCTCCGGTCCATAGACTGAATCAGGGTCGGTCGCGAGAGGTCGCCGCCGTCTATCGCCTCGATGAGGATGCGACGGTGCTCCGCCCATGAAGGGCAGACATCCACCATGTTCTACCGTGTCATCCAGGTGATCCTCAAAGTGTTGACACCCGGTCGTGTCCTCCCGCTGAATCCGAAATAGTTATCTCCCGAAACAATCGTGACCGGTGAGTACCTGCGTCAGGCGGAAGGTGCGGACGCTGTGGCGCCGCTTTTGCCACTCGTCAAAAGGGGACTTACCGCTGCAATTGTGGCGTGCCCAAAGGTGGTAGAGCTGGACCTGTATTCTCAGTTTCGTACGTGAATTCGACTATAGATTGCAGGCAGTCTAAAATAGCTATGTCAAGCTGTGCGCTGTATTTCACGCGTGCCTCGAGGAGTTTTCATCAAAACAGATGGGACTATCGGGCCCTACCTCCTAGGTCAGTGCCGGGGTTGCGGATTTGTTCGAAAGAGTCACTTGACGATATACCACCCTTAAAAAAAAGCTCCACCAACTCTAAACCTATCTTTACAAGTTAGCCTGTGTCGTCAAAGAACGACACGATTGGCGCAGTGGTTGAGCGACTGGCTGCTGCGTCGCGTGTCGTGAGTTCGATTCCCGCACGGAACTAATATTTGTATGACCTACAGACAGTACCTATTCTATTCTATTCTACAGATAGCTGATCCGAGTCTGGCTGTTTGTGTTTCTGACTTTTTATGTTTGTCAACGCACCCACGATACAGGAGAAATCCCTAGTGTGGGGCAACATTCTTTAAAATGAAAAAAAAAAAAAGCCTAGGGATCTATAGTTCCCGTTGTTCCACTCGAGAGTGAAGCCCGCAATGGATAATTTCTGGCCCTGGGCTGGTCATGATGTTTCATAGGCTCACCGGGAATTGAACAGTTTTAAAATTAAACAATTTGTTGGATTTAATATGTGAATTTCAGCCGTGTGTGCCTTTGCAAAGTTTTGAAATTTCTAAATAGAAATCATAAAACTTAATCTGAAAACATTTCTTAATATTCTGCGTATTGATGGCTGTTGCTTCCTCGTACACAGAAGAAATGGATCCAGGCTGTGAAGCAACCGGTCAGCACATGCTATCTTCTAAAATTACTTAACCATGCTCTTGAAACTCACGCCAATCTTGATGAATCAAGTTGTTTTTTTTTTTTTTGAAGAACGCAAATCGAAACAATTTTATATTTTTAAAACTATATACAGCGGAGCTATTGCAACACTTTCGACTCCTCTACCATTGGACTTTGCCATCTAATCGTGGTTGTTATGACGTGACCCCTTTTATTAAAGAATGGGAAATCATCAAATGACTCCTCCCGCTCTGGGCAAAGCAGGAGAGTGTGTCAGACTCTTACTGACTATAACGCATCCGTGTTCCTTCTTATGCCCTTTGTGTTCCAGGGCCGCGGTGACTCTTTGAAACAAAATCCACGATCAAAAAGTGAGATCAAATGTATAACGCCATCTATGGAATATGATGTTGGATCACTTTGTTGACCGCCCGTCCGTCTGTTTATCAAGACTTTTTATCTCGGGAACGGTAGGAGGTATTGAGTTGAAATAATATACTCAGAACTACAGTTCCTTGAAGCTGTGAAAAAATAAAACTTCTAAGTTAACGTAAAATAAATTTAAGATACGGCCGTGTACGCCACATAAAATGTACATTTCGACACTCTCGAGGTAATCAAAATTTATAAGGTATTTTCCGTTGACGTAGAACTTAAAAAACCTGAAAACTACACATTTAATGCAATTAAATAAATAATTTTAAAAATTTGGTGTAATATCATACTAAACTATCCAAAATAAAACAATAACATGTTATAAATATTTGAAAATTTTAAGAAGAATGAGAAAAGTAAGGAAATGCTTTAGTTAAATAAAATCCAAAAATAATTACGAACCCACTCCATGTCATTCAAAAGGCAGTCTTATACCCGACGGGCTATGACCGCTGTTGGGAAATTGATTAAAATAGTCTATCATATTTATGTCATGGCTTTTCACTGCTTACCCCCCCAAAGGTATAGCGTGATGGTAATAATTGCTGAGATTAGATCTATAAGTATGTGCAATTTTGTAACATGTTGTGGCTTCTTATAATAATCCCTCGCTGAGCTGTTTGGAAAAATGAAAAATTATAAGTATAATGTTATTTTTAGTGCGCAAAAATCCATTTTATTATTATTTTGGCAATGTAATGGTGTAAAAATCCAGTTCCAAAGATAAAATAAATACAAAAATAATATCTGTTTGCAGGGTTCGACCCATGTGCACTTTCTCGTTTAAATCACACATTTTTGATTATTGCTCGTCCTCCATAGCATATAACGTGATAATGTATAGCCTATATGTTGACCAAACCTTAAAGGATTATTTGTGCAAATTTGAACAAAATCTGTTCTGTAGTTTTTGCGCCAATCGTAATCACACAACTCAAGATTTACTGTTTTACTATATGTATAGATAATGCAATTTTACTTTCAATAAATTCGGTACCACAGGCGACATGCAGAGCATCGATGGTGCACGACGCGGCGACGTTTCAGTCGAACCATTGAGTACCATGCGGCCAGCTTCAAACCTAACGCAAGAGTTTTTTAACGCATTGATTTCATTTTATACACAAAAAAAAATTACTTCCAAAATTCGATTAGTAATTTTACAAATAGTAAGATATATTTAAAGGTGTCTGTCGTTACGGGTAGACAGACGCCAGAGAATCGACCAGCAGTCTTGCTAAAGGGTATCACCCAGATAGGTACTGGGATGTGAAGTTCAGATGGGAATTCACTCCATGTAAAAAACTGGTATTCAGCTGCATCCATTAACGCTGGCAGCCGACCTCAATTTTGTTGGAAAACCGCTACCCAGACAGATTGATATTCAATCACTCTGGGTAGTCCTTTTCAAGTCAATATTTTTCATTTTAATCTTGTTTGTACAGATATAACGACATTGAAGAAATTAATTATCTATTTAATATCATTAGATAATTACAAAATTCTTTGTGCTTACTTACAAAAAAATATGAATTAAAAATGAACAAAAATAAAATCCATTTGGCAAGATTCGAACCTTTGTCACGTCAAACACAAGACTTGACGTACAACCGCTCTGCTACGTGCTGATTAGTTTTAACTGTGAAATAGCCGTCCTTAACACGCTTCATGATTTTCTAATATGTTTTTTTTTTTATTCCTCGCTAAACTGTTAGGAAAAACGTCGCATAAAAATTTAAATGTTATTTTAAGTACGTAGACCCCCATTTTATTATTATTTTGGCATAAAATACAGTTCAAAGATAAAATAAATACAAAAATAATATCTGTTTGCGGGGTTCGAACCATGTGCACTTTCTCGTTCAAAACACACATTTTTGATTATTGCTTGTCCTCCATAGCACATAGCGTGATAATATATAGCCTAATGTTGACTATACCTATAAGGATTATTTGTGCAAAATTTGAACAAAATCTGTTCAGTAGTTTTCGCGCCAATCGTAAACATACAAGCTCAAGATTTACTGTTTTATTATATGTATATAGATTACGTAGTAAATCTGTTAATACAAGTTGCCATAATACCTTTAATTAACAAACCATTAATCACAGAATATGTGGAAGCTGTTGTTTGAATTGGTTTGTATCTAAGTATGATCTTTAATCCAAGGTGGACTGCAATCGTCTCTAATTGTCTGTGCAATTGCTGTGTTGGATTTAAAAAAAGCTCCCACGCATTATACTGTGAGCTACACAAGTAGAGCCCACATATTTATAAAAAAGAAACGTTGCCCCACACTATGAGTATATAATAAATAAATAAATAAATAATATGAATTTCTCCTGTATCGTGGGTGCGTTTACAAACATATTTCCTCTGTGTAAGAGGATTCCGGGGGAAACTCGCTTCCATCTTCGGCCTAATCATCACTTTCCATCAGGTGAGATTTGGGCCAAGAGTTTCCCCGTTTTGAATAAAAAAAAAAAAAAATATAAACTCCCATTCACAAATAGCTAGATCTGGAACTATCTACAGATTTGTTCCGTGTAGGAACCGAATCCGCGACATACAGTGCAGCAGTCACTCGCTCAGTCTACATTTTGTACTTCTTGACAGTCACTTTCACTGTTTAGGGCAGATTTCACCAATGAAACTGCCGGTCGATTCTGTCGACATCTCACCGTGATCACTTAGGTGAAGTGAACGACAAGTGAGCTGTCATGCCATCTTGTTTGTATGGATTGACAGGTCACTTGTCGTTCACTTCGCCAAGTGGTCACTTCGACATGTTGCCGGTCGATTCTGTTGACATCTCACCGTGATCACTTAGGTGGAGTGAACGATAAGTGAGCTGTCATGCCATCTTGTTTGTATGGTTTGACAGCTAACTTGTCGTTCACTTTTTTTTTTTTTTTTTTTTTTATACAAAACGGGGAAACTCTTGGCCCAAATCTCACCTGATGGAAAGTGATGATTAGGCCGAAGATGGAAGCGAGTTTCACCCGGAATCCTCTTACACAGAGGAACTGGCTATCATACCTCTAACTGCCGGAACACAACAATGCTGTTAACATTGTTGTTATGGCGACAGACTTAGACATGATGGTGGTAGCTTGCCAGGCGGACTTAGAAGAAGTCCTACCACCAACCAAACCGAGCAAAAAAAATGTGCCCCCGCTGGGAATCGAACCCGGGACCTCTGGGTCTGAATCAGTTGGTATTACCACTAGACCACGGAGGCGGTTAGTGTCACCTGTTTAGCACCACCCGGGGACCACGTGTAGGGATTCGCTGAAGGGTATTCTCCTACGGACGCGGGTGACTCGGCCCCCAATTACGCGCCGACGACGTAAAGCGCTTATTACACTACATGGTATTCAGGGCCCTAAGTCCCGATTCATAGTGGTGTAATAAGAGTTAGGGGCCCTTATTAGGGTAACTGGAGCGGCCCGGTATTGAAGGCCCTAAGTCCCGATTCAGGGTAGTGTAATAAGAGTTAGGCATTCTAATTAGGGTAACTGGAGTGGACCGGTATTCAGGGCCTTAAGTCCCGATTCAGGGTAGTGTAATAAGAGTTAGGCGTTCTAATTAGGGTAACTGGAGTGGACCGGTATTCAGGACCTTACGTTCCGATTCAGGGTAGTGTAATAAGAGTTAGGCATTCTAATTAGGGTAACTGGAGTGGACCGGTATTCAGGGCCCTAAGTCCCGATTCAGGGTAGTGTAATAAGAGTTAGGCGTTCTAATTAGGGTAACTGGAGTGGACCGGTATTCAGGGCCTTAGGTCCCGATTCAGGGTAGTGTAATAAGAGTTAGGCATTCTAATTAGGGTAACTGGAGTGGACCGGTACAGAATCGCACTGCTGCAGTGCGATTCTGTAAACATGTCGAAGTGAACACTTAGGCGAAGTGGCGCACTGCTGATCGCGATTAAGCTGCGTTCAAGAGTTGTCGTGTCAATATTCCATAGAAAATAATGACACTCACAGCTCAAACGTGGTTCATACATATGTTGATCGCGTTCAGTTTCAGATTGATGAAATCAGCCCTTAGTGTCACAAAACATTAATCTTTGTTTCGCACATAAACAAAAAAAAAAAAAACACATAATCGGACCAGTCTTAAAAAAAGTTATCATTTTATTGATACGTCCCCGTTGGGATTCAGTTGATTATCCGTTTACATGGACCTTTCAGACAGTCGCGCATTAACCGTCTTTGTTGCGAACCGTACAACATACAAGTGGATCCGCTTCATATAGGGAAGGATAAAATAAAAATGCTGTAAAAAGATTTTCTACCCAGTTTCTTGAAGCTCCTTTGTCTTTGGGTATTTCTGGTCTGGATTATGGGATCGCTTACGCGTGTTTAAGGATTGAAAGCGGTTGGCGATATTTTGGGTAAGTCTGAGAAAGAAGATCTCAACCAATATAGTAAGTTATTCATTTAAACGTAAAAATTGTATGGTAAATATGGAGAAGGTCTTTGCCTTCAAAGACAGAAAGAGAAAAAAATTACCACAGAGCAGACGTGCTAGGTATAAATGATAAACTTATTTATACTTCTTTATATTATAATGCAAAGATTACTCTGTCTGCCTACATGCCTATCTTGTTAGTTGTGTATCCTCTACATGTCAAAAAAATAACGACTTAACGGTTTTGGATTGATCATGGTGAACGAGTAAACCATGTCCTGGATCCACCTGGAGGTGGAACTTATCATCCCAAGAACTTGTTCCTTTATTATCATTTCCGACATCCAAGCAGGCGAAGCTGCTAGCAGACTTTTAGCTTTCAATTCCTAATTGTAGTATTAGTAAAAAAATCAGAAAACAAAAAGGAAAACAAAAAGGAAACCCTACAAATTCATCAATGCACCCCGACATTACAGCCGGAGCTAACCCATCCGATCTACGTGCTCAATGCCGATCTGTTTATTGAAAGCAAATAACGAAACGTCAGATGCATTAGAAGTTTAAACTTGTCTACTCCAGTCACGTCTCGCGGCTGTATTCTGAGCGATTCTATTTAGCTAACTTCATGGTGTTGCGCTTCTTGGTGAGTGGAAAAAGAGAAGTGGCAACACTCGTTCTTAAACAGTTTTCAATTTGGGTCTTGTATATTATGCAGCAAAGATGAAGGCGTTCACCTGATGATAAACAGCTTAATAAATTTTATAGGTTTAAGTACAGTGAAAATCTCTAAACACTTTAGCTAAGCGTGCTAGGTTGCGTGGTAGGTAGCAAAGATTTTTAGGAATAAGATTGATAATGTCTGTCGTACCGGGGGCATTGCAGACAAGGTAACCATGGAGATCAAAGTTTCTAGTTACAGAGGCACAGGAGACCTTAATAGACCTTAGATTCATTGGAACACTATTGAAATCGAAACAATAAAAATGTTAAACAGTGCAGCTTAGCATCAAATTAAGTTAGGACGAGCACCTTTCTGTGCTTTTTTCTTAGAAATTATTACTCTGTTCTACTTTATTGAGATTTAAGTGAAAATTAAATTAAATGTGTATTATAAACACACTAGCTTCTACCAGCGGCTTCGCCCGCGTGATCTCTAGGGAACATACTCTCGGGATAAAAAGTAGCCTATCTGCTATTTCAGACTATATCTCTATGCCAAATTTCATCAAGATCCGTTCAGCCGTTCTCACGTGATTGAGTAACAAACATCCAAACTTCCGTATTTATTATATTAGTTAGATACTTAGAAAATAGATTTTCTATCAACTACATCTTTTCCTACATTCTCTCCTATAAACAGAAAGTAAAATTTATTAGATTTTTTATTGGAATACGGCTACGCAATAGAGTAATACCAGTGCCCGGTATGTGAGGGCGGCGATGTGATCGGTATAATACAAGAACGTGATTCCAGGAATCATTAACTGTAAGTGTGGTACAATATCCTGCAAGATTTTCGACAAAGAGCTCGAAGTTTTTTTTTTTTGAGATGGGTTTGCTCTTGACTCTTGTATTGGTCAGAGATGACAGAGACAAAGTCTACGATGGAGCGAGCTTACCCAGAAGGAGCCTGTTCACTCTCATTTTGAAGAGACTAGGGTTGTAAGCGTTCGGAAACACAGACGCAGGCAGAGTTCCACTCCTTTGCTGTGCGCATTCTAAAAGACGGTGGAAACGATTAGTGCGAATTCGTGAAATAGCAACAAGGTAGGCATGGTAAGTTGCAGTGCGTCTGGATGTCCGATGGTAGAAGGGGGCCGGTGGAATGAGGTCGTGGAGTTCTTCGGCACACTCATCGAAGTATGATATACTTAATGAGATTCAGTTCTATGTATTTATTGCGACCCCCAAAATTTGTTGTTTTTTTTTTTTGTGAAAATCTTAATGCGGTTTACAGAATAAATCTACTTACCAAGTTTTAACAGCATAGTTTTTATAGTTTCGGAAAAAAGTGGCTGTGACATACGGACGGACAGACAGACAGACATGACGAATCTATAAGGGAACCCTAAAAATACCCAAAACACTAGTTCCAAACCATTATCATAAAAATATTTTGATTCAAAACAGCGTTCAACTCTAGCCATAACCCAGATTCACCAGTCATTACACGTATTCCCCAGTCATGAAACTAGCCATTATTTTTATTCTGAACCATAAAAACGGAACGATTTTCGATACCATCTGAAGCATGAAAAATTTTCAGTGCACGGAAATTTAATTCCAATGAAATTTCAGTGAAATTAAGCCCTTCAGGAACGTTTTGCGTTTCACTCACAATACAGATATTGCATCTGCGATAATTTTTTGTTTATTTTATAGTTATTTGTGTGCAAGCTGAATGAAAATAATAACTTGATCCATTTTATGGAAACACCGGCATCATTTTCTTTACTCAATTCACAAAATAAATATCATTTATCAATCAAATAATCTTTTGTTAAACGTGTACGTACATTTAGTTATTAAGTATTATTTTTAATTGATCAGTGAAGTGACGCAATGCACAGTTATGGCAGAAGTCCTGCAGCTTTTTTATGAAAATCGGATTCTTCGGGCCGATTTTTCAATAGTCAGATAATATTTAACTGAAGAATAAATATGGCTGCTTGACATATTTTCTATGCAAAAGCTGTCAAACTGGCATTTTTATTCCTCTGATAAAATTTATCTGACTATTGAAAAATCGGCCCTCAAACGTATACAATTCCCAAAGTTAAAAAGTTTACAGATGTGACGTTATATGAAACCAATGCGGCGAACATTAAAAGAAAAAAACTTCTGTGTATATCCGGACACGTAAATCCGGAGCTATAATATCGTCTCTGCCGCCTTTATATGAAGACGACGAAGAATAAATCAACTTAAAACATTTCGAATAAACAGTAAGATAATCCAATAACAGTCCACAGTACAGTTACACCCTGATAAATGGCCCCGAGATTCATTTGAATAGTTTCCTTAGTACCAACAAATTATTTGTTACTCCACAATACAGAGCCGGAATCCATTGAGAGTTATTATGCCATAAATATTCCATGTTTTGTAATTTTGTAGTCGGCAATTATGAAAGGATCCTTGTATTGGCTATAAACTATGGAAATGGCTTTGTTTTTATGTTAAGAATTGAATATTAAGTTAATGAAGTGGTTTTTAGTTGACTGTTCGCTGTGTTTTCTCTTGGAAATAGCGAATTAAAATGTAGAACAGAGTCAATTACCATCTCTTGAAAAATAAACTGAAGAATTTTAAAGTAAATTTCATCTCATTAGAGACACTTTTTAGAGGAGCACTTGGCTCAATACACACAGTCGTACTGGTCGGTCTTCAAGGTCAAGCAGCGCTTGCCGAGGTTGGTCTGTGGATGTGTGACCATCCTAAGCTACCGAGACACCCCCATGCCTCGGAAAGATGCCACGCAAAGCCGTCAGTCCGGCTGCCATTTGTAGACCTTTGGCAGTTGTTACGGATTGTCAGAAGCAAGAAAATCTGACGGCAGTCTTGCCAACAAGCAATGTGTTACCCGGTGAATGGGTTGTGAAAGTCTGGTAGGCAGCTGCTCCATGTAAAATACTGGTATGCAGCGGAATCCGGCCCGACTGGAAGCTGATTCTAATTTAGTTGGGAAAAGGCTAGGCAGGCAGATTAAATAAATAAATGTTTTTAATGAAAAAACAGTTTATAAAAACTTGTTTGAAGCCTCTGACTCCTGAACTAGGTGTATCTGTATGTCAGGAGTCAGCGCCCTCTCCCATTGTCAACGTAGAAATGGACCAACATGCATGCTGCAGAATACTATTAAAAAAAAGTAAAAAACAAATGAATTGAAATACAATACATAGCAAAAAGAAATCATTAAAAAAGATATTAGTCCTAAATAGTATTTAATTTATATTATATCAAAATATATCGTGCTGTTTGTGTGCGTGTGGGAATGATGATGGTGTGCGTGTGGGTGTGTACCTATTCCTGTTTGTAGGTAGATAAAGAGACATTTTTACTTGTAATGGAGTTTATTGGTTTAATTATCTACTTTTGTGAGAATCCTGGAAGTTCTATTCTGCATTGCGATCCATCAATTTAAATCTGGTAAGTCTTTATTTAACTACAAACCAATTTTCAAACATTGGATCGATTTCACGTTCTAGAAATCAAGGACTATAATTGCCACTACGAAAACTGTATACAATACAGAATTAAATCTTTCCACTCTACGATAATTGTAGGTACAAAACCATCTTAGCATAACAAGACATCTACAACCACTCAACCAGTTGAAAATTTAAACATCTTTAATTATGTTTTAAGCAGAGACCTTTGTTAATTAATTTCTTTATTAAATTATACTTGGTCTGAGAAAGCCGTTACACCAAAAGATATGCAGTAGGTCAACTCCATACAAGGAGCGTGCGCACACATACACACGCTTCACGTACAGTGGGTGTAAGCGCAATCGCAATCGGCATTTGTTTGATATTGCTGAACGTGTTCTATGTGTGCATTTAACTACTGTCGCTCCATGTTTTAGGCACTTGTCCCACCACCACCGGCGATCAGCGAGTAAAGCTTAAAACTCGAAACGATTTGGTGAGCAGTGAGTAGCGAGTGAATAGTTTCGATAGTTTTGTCGCTCGACTTCAAGCGGGTACTTTTTTGCGACGAGCGATTACTCGCACCACTCGCTCCAGCCCTCACTATAGGTAGAAATTACCGCTGGTTGATGAGTTCTGAACGAGTACAATCTTTGATAGCTCTTGTCACTGCAACCAACCAGTGGTACGAGCCGGTAGTGTGAACAGCCAGCTATCGACTATAACTGTATGTCTCTCTTTTACTCTAACGAGATCTATATCTTTTTGTCCCTTTCCTCAGCGAGCAAATATTCGATAGCGTATCGCTTCCTCGCCGGCGGTGAGATAAGTTCCTTATGTGGCCGGGAAAATACACTGAATGGGAGAAGCAGAGCCGGTCTAATCTGTTAACATCTAACCGTTAACACTGAGGTGTAGCGAGCATGAAGTGAAGTAACATTCCATTTTATTATTAAGAATTGACAGCTCACTTCACTTTAGCTTACACAGTGAGATGTTTACAAAATCGCACTGCAGGATTACTGTTGTACGTATGCCGTAGACCTTCAACCTATGTACAAAAATGGACGTTTGTTTCACTGTGTGATTCTTTTTTAAGCTCACTTTACCTCAGTTTTTACGGTGAACATTTTACAAGATTATAGAATTGAATTACTGATTTAATTTTGTTTTGTGTCGTCTCGTGCTGATTGACGCTGGCAAAACTGGCACCAGTTTTCTATCTGATTGCACCACTTGAACTTACCTTCTGAACTAAAATTTTGGGTCAGCATTATTACCTGAGACGGTGTTATTTTCGGATGGAGCTGGATTTTCTGGCTGATTTCATTGTGAGAGGAAATTGTGGTTCTCTTGAAGTACAGGATTTTGCGAAATATAAGAGGGTGAATTTCTGCAACTTTGAAGCTGCTAGGTAGCTGAAGTGTGGTAATGTAAGGGATGTTTATAATGCCGATGTGTTCCGTATCCTAAAGTGTGTGTGTTATTTTTGACATTTGAAAAAAAAATATCAAAAGAAAAGCATATCACCAGTTAAATTAACTAAACAAGGAATTTTTACTTTTCATTATAAATCGTAATTTATAAGAATTGTAATGGCAATCATAAGCCATGACAAGACATTCTAAGCTCTTTTCTATCTTTTAAACCTAAACATCAAAATTCTCCTCAAAATATTAACAAATCCCGAAAAGTCTTCCTATTTTACCTAGAACATTGTTAACAATAACCATTTAATGCACAAAATTTTGACAGCGTAAGTACCCGACTTCGAAGTCGTTTGCGAATGGCTTTGAAGTCGTTTCGCTACTTTATATAAGTTGGAACAAGTCGGGGTAAAATCAGTGAGCCACAGGTGTGCCAATGACTGGTTGCTATTGCTTGAAACTTCGTTTTATAATACCTGTTTTATAGTATCTGAGTTCGTACTAAGTTGGCGAAGAAAAACTTTAAATTGTTAAGACTATGTAAGTTGTTTTGGTCGTTAATAAAGTTTTTAGTATGATTAAGATTTTAAAGGTACAAATATTCAGTTCTGAATAAGACTTTTTCAAATTAACTTTTGTAGATGCAGGTTTTGTATGAGATATTATTAAAATCGCAATAGCCGTTTTCACGAAATGAATCAATAATCATCGTAAAGAGGAGTAGGGCAATGTCAAAACATATACCGTCCAGTATAATGGACGGTATATGTTGACACACACACATACTAACTATAGTTAGAATGTGTGTGTCAAAAACGTTGGGACATTGACGTATTTTGATAGATTTCGACTAAAATGAGAAAGCGATCGTTGAAGTTGAGAATTTCTCAAACTATAATTTTGCATGAAAATCAATATTAGCAGTAAACTAGAGTTTGACACTGTCCTACCCTGAGTGAGAAACAAGGTCAATGTAGGGTAAATTAACCTTGTTTCTATACAATGTATTTTTAGTGAATAATTTTCTTACTCGTAGAAGCAATTAAAAGAAACGTTTCTAATTGCATCGCAGTTGCAAAAATGTTTTATTGTAGGACATGTGCGTTACAATGGCAAATTCTACTAATTTTTAAACAACTTTCGCTTTCGCATGACAGTCGTTAACTGTCAAAAAAGCATTAATTTCCATACATTTCTGACAGATTGCGATTGAGATGCGAATTTGAAAATGTGGAATTGGCCCTTAGTACATACGTTTCATTTTCACCTTTAAATAATCGCCTACAAAAAGTCTGACGTGAGTTGGCAGCGTTATCTTCTAAGTTCCTAACCTTCTGACAAGTTTTTGTTATTATTGCCTGCTCCCGCTGGGATAACATTGCTATTAATTGCAACTTGAATTAAATCGCAAAAATCAGAATTGGCTTTTCTGCTCATAATTTCCAGAATCCACAACTACGTATTTATCTGCATACCTACACTAGTATTCCAACAGATCATGTAAATGAGATAGCCCAGAATGGTTAAGAAGTCTCAGTTCGCTACTAATCGCAAACCGAAAGTAACACAATCGAAGCCGGCTCACTGCAGCGCTTAAACTTATTACCGAGGAAGGATTAAATTAGCTTCAGTTTGGAGTAGCTTAATTAGTGAGAGAATATTCACTAAATTTTGTGTGGTGTTTCCCTCTTTATTTAGGAAAAATGTTGGCGTTTAGCTTATAGGAGCTTTGTAGTTAGTGTTATGGAGATTTAAGCTGAAACCGGACGCGGTTTTGAGTTATAGCTGCAGCAAACTGCTCATTGAATTGAAGTTCTAAAAAGCAGGTTAATATTAATTATCAAGTCGAAAATTATACGTTTAGTGAAATCAGCATAAAACATTGGATATTTTACGTCTGGGTCACAAATACAAGTACCTGCTCTGTGACGTGGCCAAAAAATCCACCACGTATGGCCAATGCGGATCAGTGGCTACTTTGCTCATACGCATTGCCAAGTTTTTCAAAAATAAAATAGAATTATAAAAATTACCTTAATACGGAATTGAAGCCTTTTGTTTGTCAAAACCTCACATAAGTTTAGAAGACTCAAGTCTATAATACTTTTAACCGTCTCCAAAAAGGAGGAGGTAATCAATTTGGATGTTTATGAGTACATTACTGCAGCGGCCAGTAAAAAAAAGCATGAACGAACGTGCAATACACACACGTAAGTTTATCAATGCCTAGTTGTGGCCAAGGCTTGTTTAGTAATTTCCTCAAATAATGCGCAGAAACTAAAAATAAAATAACTTTTAAAATTCAATGACGAACAACCAAAAACAATAATTGTTCCCGCGTAAAAGTATTCATTTTGTATTTTAATAAACAGCTTTCTATTTGCAAGCCAGTTCGAAATTTAAATAAAACCTTTGATAAGTTATAAAGATCGTTCACTTTTAAATTACATGACAGATGTGAGTTTACTATGCAATTTAGTTGGCCGCAAAACACGACACATATGGATTTTCATATAACTTTTGCCGACCACTGCTTTGCCAATACAGCAATTTCGATTTATCTCGAAGAAGTTTGTCAAAATATTGCTCAAATTTCCAAGCATGTTTTAGAAAATGCTTATTTATTTTTTAACATGCAACTTTAATTTTGGAAGTCGGTATCAGAAGCGAAGAAACTAAATTAAAACCACTACAAAATAGGTACAGTATTTTCTGTTAAGATTTTTTTTTTTGGTTAAGATGGAATCAATAATACAAGACGTCAACGATGTTCGGATTACCCCACTAAAATGTAAACAGCCCAGAAATCCTTTCTCTTATCATGCCACCAACCCAGCACAGTAACACCGACATTTGCATACATCGCACGCCTGCCTCCGATACGCGAGCGAAACAGTTAAATTTTACGAACGTCGTTATAGCTATCAAATAAAAATTGAATTTTTACAATTCGACATATCTCGCGGGATGCGACACTGATGTTTTTGATATTGTATTTTGGGACTGTGAAGCGTAATATTGGCTGTAGTTTTTAATTTGTCACTGCTTTTTTGGGAGAAAATGTTGAGCAGATATGTGGGCTGTCTTTTTTTTAGATTACTGAACACTGAACTGAACAGCCTTCATTTTAATGCATTGGAATATTTTTAGTTAGTATTCGATGATATTTTTTATTGTTTCTTTTAGTATTTATCATGTATCTACATCACAAAAACATGGCGCAAGAAACGTGCTGTACAGAAACTCATGCAGGTAGATCATCTGAAATGTAATTCTGATCCTCACCACGATCCTCAGACATAGGGACCGACCACAGGTCAAAGAAAGACACATAATATAATATTTATTTACAACTAGCTGTCCCCCGCGGCTCCCGTCAACTGTCAATTTCATAATAATCTTCTCCTGATAGTACCAAAGACAACAAAAAATGAATTAGCGAAATCGGTCCCCCCGTTCACGCGTGATGCGATGACCAAGCGAAATAGGGGTTCATTTTTAGAGTTCCGTAGCCAAATGGCAAAAACGGAACCCTTATAGATTCGTCATGTCTGTCTGTCTGTCTGTCCGTCCGTCCGTATGTCACAGCCACTTTTCTCCGAAACCTTAAAAGTTTTTTCATCGTACCCATACGTGTGGGGTATCTATGGATAGGTCTTCAAAAATGATATTGAGGTTTCTAAAATCATTTTTTTCTTAACTGAATAGTTTGCGCGACAGACACTTCCAAAGTGATAAAATGTGTGTCCCCCCCCTTAACTTCTAAAATAAGAGAATGATAAAACTAAAAAAAATATATGATGTACATTACCATGTAAACTACCAGCGAAAATTGGTTTGAACGAGATCTAGTAAGTAGTTTTTTTTAATAGGTACGTCATAAATCGTAAATCGCAACTTCTGCTTACGGAACCGTCAGTGCGCGAGTACGACTCGCACTTGGCCGGTTTTTATATATATAGATTAGATTTCAACTGGTTTGCAGCCGTATTCTTCAATGTACCTGCCATGGTTGCAGAATTGGTTCGAAAGATTCACCACGGCCTTGAAACGTAATGGGCATTTGGAGAAACACGGATGAGTTTTAGTCAGTAGGAAACTGACATTCCTTCTCCTCCGCCCAGTGCAGAAGGCCATTTGATGACTTTCCATCCTAAAAAAACACACAACGTAAGGTTCAGTTGAAAACCAGCGCCAGGTAACTAGTAGTGGTCAGGCATTCTGCTGAACTGGACCTAGTTGGCTCAGACGTGAGGATCATAATTTTATTGTTTTAAAATTATTCCTACATTTTAAGTAAGGTGCCAAATAAATTTGGTTTCCTTTTCTCTTATATTCTAATATCGTAGGATAGTTTACCTTTCAGATTTATTTGGATTGTCTATTACACACACATTACAATTCAACTCCATCCCACTAAATTAGATTTATATAATTGAAGTAGCTGACCGTGATACGTTGTTTCGCCATTAATAAGAAAAAAAAAATACCCCGCAACCTATTATTGTATTTTTTTTTTCTTTATTTGTAGATATAAAGGGGCTTTTACGCATAGCGTATGTCAGTCCCATCGTGTCCTAAACATTATAGTATTGTCGACTTCGCATCGTCGGCCTTTCGAATCGAATCGTCGAATTTTTTTCACAGAAAAATCATAAAAATCACTTGAGCCGTTTTGGAGGAGCTCGATAACAAACACCGTGACACGAGATTTTATGTATCGAAAAATAACGCGGTTTACCTTTTGTTTAAAATTTTAGTAGGTATCCAATTTTGCTACCTGAAAATTAACGAAATGAATGTAAAAATAAGTTTCATCATTTTTCAGTGAGGATCTACTCAAAAACGTTGTAACTTATTTTTAAAGCGAAGTGTACCTACTTTAAAAACAGCAAAAATTTAAACGGGCAGCGTGATCAACTTAAGCTCTTTATAACCCTTTTATACCAAAATCCGCATAAAATACAAATTCCAAGCTTCTGAGAAGTTTAGAGGGAAGGAAAAAACGCTAAGTTGGTGAGAAAAATCACCTTCTCCTGAAATAAGTCGCAATTTTCACATTACTTTGCGTTTTATATTGATCGAATCTTACTTTTCGGGATTTCCAAGCCTTTTGTGAAAGTGCTTGGCGTGTAGAATTAAAGATTTATGGAGTAATCTTATTAAGATGTCGTTTTGGGCAGACTGAGTCATATTAGATGTAAGTTATTCAAGCTCTTATGAGCTGATTTTTCTGCGAGATTTGTAGTTTTCGTTCTTGTGAGAACATACTTAAAATATATCCAATAACACGCTTAGCCTCCTCCGTCCATTCTACAGTCTGTATAGTACATATTGTTACGAGCTTGGGGTTCGTGACAATAAAAACAGCCGATTATTTAACCAAAAAAAATGACACTTTAATTATCAAAACTAATTAACACTTTAAACGCACTAATTATAACACACAATCGCACTATTAAACACTTCACTTCACTCAATTCGCAGTTGAAGATCGCTTCCGAAGATTCGCTTGTATCGCCAATTCAATACTGACTGAGTCGCGAGCTTTGCGCACCTTATATAGTCCGACAATAATTTCCAGAGCCTTCGAGAATGGAAATATCTAGAAAGTTCGGGAACATACCGGTCCCGACTGACTAGGTGTCGAAACATCGAGAATGTTCTAGCATCGAAAAGTCTAGAAAGATCGTGACCCAATTAGTTCCACTACTCGATACTAGATGGCGTTAGTAGTACGTTGTGTACCCGGCATTAAGTCTGGCGCGTAACAATATTATTATGTTTGTCAGCAAGCTGTATCACATAAACAGTAATAGGAAGACAAGGTTGTTAAAAGTTGGATGTGTTTTAAAAAAAGGGTCAACCAAATGTTTTTTTTATTTTTTTCATTTTGATTTGTCACTTTTTTATTTGAGATGATTTTGCTCTTGACTCTAGTCTAGGTCAGGGATGTCAGAGACAAAGTCTACGATGGAGCGAGCTTACCCAGAAGTAGCCTGTTCACTCTAACTTTGAAAAGATTAGGGTTATACGCGTATTTTTTCGAATTGTGGAAATAATAATAGATGTCCTACGCCCTGAGCCAGGACCAAAGTAATCTCAGACTGTCTCTGACTTAAACCACACTATGTTCTGCAACTACCTTTGGCTGGGGCACTGGAGCGTTTGCTCGTTTCTTCATGCTCTCCTAAACAGGTATTGACCCGCATATATTTTCATGCGGATCCCGTCACCCCTTTTTTTGTTAAGTATGGGAAATCATCAAATGACTCCTCCCGCTCTGGGTTAAACAGGAGGGAGTGCCAGTCTCCTACTGACTAAAACCCATCCGTGTTCCTCCTAATGCTCTTTACGTTCCAGGACCGCGGCGACTCTTTCGAACAAATTCCACAACATCCCGTCACCCGTACATCCGTACATGGCGTAATTTCTCTATAGGCGCATGTTTTAAAACAAAAGTATTACATAAGAGATCACCTCAACCTACCAAAAACCACTCTAAAATCAAGGCCTGACCATCAAAACACCCGAATATAGCCCGACCGGCGACCTCCTGTTACCATTTCTTAATCACCCCTTGAAACTCGATAGGGAAGTAATAACGTCTACTGCGAACCGCACGGATATCTATGGTCACCACAAATAGCCAATAGTTTGCAACGATCCGTCATCGTGAGACGCACGGACCACCAATGAGTTATGGACAGAAGGTCTGCACAGGGACATTTTGTGTAAAATAGATTGAGGTATTATAATTATAGAATATGATAGAATAGAAAACATTTATTCGCGACAGACACAACACAACAGCAAAAACACATTATATAAAATAAAATAAAATAAAAAGGAGAAAAACAAAAATAAATAAATAAATAAAATGGTACAGTAAAATTCCATGCCGAAAGGGTTACCATCTCAGCATATGCTGGGCGTCAGACACCCAGCGCTGGTTTTCAGTTGGCACCCTGCAGTATTAGTATTTCGGTGATGAGCGAAATAATAATAGCTGCATGGTATAATCTTCGAATTTAAGCTGTGATTGGCAATGTCGGTCTGCGGATGGGTGACCATTCATAACATACAGATACACCTCAATGATTCGGTCTTCATTATTGGTCCTGTTTGTCATTTGAAGATTTTTTTAAAAGTCTCAAGTCTTACCAATGAGTACCGTATTATGCAGTCATACGGTGGTGGAGTCCGATTAATAAGTTGCCATACTGGAATTCAACTGGATCCAGTTAGACTAAAATAAATCAATCTGCCTGGCTTTTCTTATAAAACTGATTAAAAGACAAGAAAAAAGGTAGCTGTAACTAAAAAAAACTACCAGTCATCTATACTATCTTTACCAATATTATAAAGACTAAAGTTTGTGAGTTTTTGTGGTTGTAAGGGGTAACCTCGGGATCTACTGAACTGATTTTAAAAATTCTTTCACCAATAGAAAGCCACGTTATTTGTGAGTGTCATCTATACTAATATTTTATATACTAATATTATAAAGAGGTAACATTTGTTTGTAAGTTTGTATGTACTAGGGGGTAATCTCAGGAACTACTGGTCCGATTTGAAAAATTCTATCAGTGTTAGATAGCCCTTTTATCGAGGAAGGTTATAGGCAATACATCATCACGCTAAGACAAATAGGAGCGGAGCATTAATGGAAAATGTGACGCAAACGAAGTTGCGCGGGTCACCTAGTTTGCTACAATTTAACCCGAAGAATATCGCCAAACGGAGTGGGCGTGGGTCAGCTAGTAGTAGTAGAATGTACACCAGCGCAATAACACAATGGAAACCAAAAAATAACCTGTTAGCACAAGTGAAATCCCAGCATCGCAAGTAAGTAAACCTTCTTTTACTTTTCTATTTTGTGAAGGTAACCCCGCCAATAAATCTGGTCGGGACAAACAAAGTTTTGGATGTCGCCCAAGATGGCGAATCGCTTTCGTTCAAAATAATTCGATGATAAATTGTCCAGCATTGTTCAAGTACCGTTTTGTTATTTATATCAATATCAAAAGCTACCTATTGTGCTTGTTTGAGACAGAAAATAATAGTAACAATGGCTTTGATTTTTATTCAGTCCCTGAAGATTTATTGTTTTCGTAAGAAGACGAACTAAATTTTGGGGAATTGAGAGGAAAAGTCTGTAAAGTAATCTTCTTATGTGCTCACAAACTAGTGTCTTTTGTGATTTTGTTTGAAATGAAAAAGGCATTTTTTTATTCTAAAGACAATAAATCTCGAAAACATGCGAAGATTTTTTGATGAGTCATAGGTATGTAATCTTAAATTGTTCTCCAACCAAGGCTTTCAAAATGTCGATATTTCTCTTGTAACAATATGTTTTATTAATTTGTTGCATATTTTAATAACACATAATCTTAGTAGCTGCGAGCTAGATTCGGTCGGATATGCCTTTTTAAGCTAAAAATCTTTTTAAAATACTTTTGGCTGCTGTCATAGGGACAGGGCTAGCCAACAGGGCTCCTGTTTTATTGATAAGTCTATGATACATGAAATCGGTAACTCCAAGGCGGGTACGTGTTATGATCAAACTTCAGTCAGGTAAGTTTGATTTTTTTTTTCTCAAAAAGAACGTTGCCCCACACTAGGAATTTCTCCTGTATCGTGGGTGCGTTTACAAATATAAAAATTCACATACACAAACAGCCAGACCCGGAAAAACTATCTGTAGGCCATACAAATATTTGTTCCGGGCGGGAATCGAACCTACGACACGCGACGCAGCAGTCGATCGCTCAACCACTGCGCCAACCGTGCCGTTAAGGTGTAGTGCTCTCTCGACTAGCTTAATATATTTGTTTTCTGAGTTAGTAACACAAACGGGACAAGCATCTTCCTCCCATTTATTTATATGTGCTTTATCGTACACCAAAATATAAAAACATAAAGAAACTAAAAATATATAAATGGCGTCATTTTCACTTTCCGCGATCTCTTCAAGGCAATCAGGATTTGTCCGACCTCCCATGTACAATCATAGGTAACTTGCGTCAAAATCTACATCGTAACACTCACTCGCAAACCTACCTATAAACACGATCCTTAACGCGACCGAACCACAAACTGTGGCCAGACGCGGTTATAACGTCTGTGACCCACAACATGATACTTACCTGAGAGGAGGTGACAAACGACAGCTCACTCGTAAACTGGGCGACTGACGTGTGACCCACTGCGCTGTCCGCAAGAGAATTAGGTGCTTGACAATCTAACACACAAGAGAAACTATGTAGTACTTATGTGATGAAGAAAATGATCTATATTTATAACATTTACCGAATCTTAATGAGATCGTGTTAGATCTTTAGAAAATAGGCAAAAATAATGACTTGGATCAAAAAACAGTTAGTGGCATTTATTTAACAATTTATGTACACACACACACACACATATTCGGCTGATAGGATACACCATAAGTGCCGAACTTACGCGGCAAAAATTCAGTTGCGCAACTTTGTGTGTATTCAATGTCTCTAACGCTGAAAAACCGGCCAAGTGCGAGTCGGACTTGCGCACTGAGGGTTTCGTAAGCAGAAGTTGCGATTTACGATTTATGACGTATTAAAAAAAACTACTTACTAGATCTCGTTCAAACCAATTTTCGCTGGTAGTTTACATGGTAATGTACATCATATATTTTTTTTAGTTTTATCATTCTCTTAAAAAAAGAAAAAGGAAAAAAGAAAAGGAAAAAAGGAAAAGGAAAAGAAAAGAAAAGGGGTCGAAAAGGATTTTTTGTATGATTAAATAATTCACCTTTTCTGGACATACTATTATATCTAATTAATAATTTTGACATTTAGAACATACTAATATTTTTGACTGTATCCTTTATTACTATTTTGACACTAAAACTGATTACTATTTTGACATTATAACTAATTACTACTTTGACATTATTACTTATTACTATTTTGACATTGTTACATAAGATTTTTTGAATAATCCTTGTAAGGAACTAGGAAATTTTTTGATTTTCGCAAATTGTTATTTCATTAAATGGTTCATTAAATGGCATGGAAATATTTGTACGCCGATACTTACGGCTAAACATGACTGGACTGAAACTATGTAATATCTTGCATGCTCCTGTATGTATACAATGTTTAAACAAATATAGAAATCTTATCTTATCTTATCTTATCTTATCTTATCTTATCTTATCTTATCTTATCTTATCTTATCTTATCTTATCTTATCTTATCTTATCTTATCTTATCTTATCTTATCTTATCTTATCTTATCTTATCTTATTTTAGAAGTTAAGGGGGGGGGGACACATTTTACCACTTTGGAAGTGTCTGTCGCGCAAACTATTCAGTTTAGAAAAAAAATGATCTTAGAAACCTCAATATCATTTTTGAAGACCTATCCATAGATACCCCACATGTATGGGTACAATAATTTTATTTTTTTTTGAGTTTCAGTTCTAAGTATGGGGACCCCCAAAATTTATTGTTTTTTTTTTTCTATTTTTGTATGAAAATCTTTATGCGGTTCACAAAATACATCTACTTACCAAATTTCAAAAGCATAGTTCTTATGGTTTCGGAGAAAAGTGGCTGTGACATACGGACGGACAGGCATGACGAATCTATAAGGGTTCCGTTTTTGCCATTTGGCTGCGGAACCGTAAAAAACACGGTACGGTACGATACGGCGACTCAACCGCGTAATATTTTTATCTGAATCAAACATGGTGTAAGTACCTACCTATGTTTTAAAGACACAACAAAGCACGTGCGTCGTGTGCAGGCAGAGGCGAAATGCTCGGGAATGTGTACTCTACAGTTGCTGCCGAATGGTTGCTGAACTGACGCCCGACTGAAGTACGGTATAACACAACGAAATTTCGGCATAATGTGTCGTCAGTAATTCAAATAGCATTGCAAGCGTAATCATGCCGATTTTCAGTCGCGTACATTCGGCATACTGTGTTTAGACATTTATTGATAAACTAGCTTTTGCCCGCGACTTCGATCGCGTGTAGGTATGTCAGAAAGTTATCGTTAGGTAAGATCTATAAGACAAGATATGCGAACAATCAATTTCTAGCATTGCTTGACTCCTCTTAGCATTAGGAACTTGGAAGAGGTATATGCAAGGCACTGGCTGTTTCGCCTCTTCTGTTCAAAATGCCGACCAGCCCTAATAATTTTTCGTTATGGAAAACACTTTGATGATAACGCTTCTCTGTACATTTTATTAAAGAAAGGTGCTAGGGTTTTAAACACGCTATAGAGCTACATTAAGTTTGGCCATGGGTAAACACCAACCGGAAGAGCAATCTACCCCTGCCACAGACAGAGTAGAGTAGAGACTGCACCATGTTAGACTCCTATTCTTTATAAATTACAGAAGAGACAAAAAGGTTGACGGTCGGTTGATCTGCCGGTCGATTCTGTAAATCTATGTAATCAAAATGGCATGACAGCTCACTTCGTGATCATTTCACCCAAGCCTTCACTTCGACATGTTTACAGCAGTATTGCCTCCCATGTGATCGCGCAGTACTCAATCATATATCTTGGCCAGTCCTTGATTTCTAAGAGAATACTTAAACGTTCTTTATAAGACTAATAAATCATCGTTACCCTCAACATCACTGTTCAGACTTAAAATCTGCTAACAGGTGCGATTTCGACACTGCAAATGCAGTCCTTATTACCACGACCTCAATATCAAACATGCTCAAAATTGGTTGAACATCCCAATTTTCAGACTGACACTGACACAAAACTGGACCGTCACATGCCTTCATACATAACACTTCGAGGCTGAAAACGAATTTCAGAAAGTGCATTGTGCTATAAAAATTCTCTCCTACCGGGAACCGAGGTGCATAGCTCCGGCGATTTTTGTGCAAAATGGACTACCGTAGTGTGGAATAAAGTATAGGAATGTAGCTTTTGTCGAACCTAGCCTCACATATTTTCAAGTGTATTTTGATTTTTTTTTTTGGAGTGCGATTTTGCTGACCATTTTCATTCAGCTGTGGAATGTCGTTCAATTTGATTTTCTCGTAGGTATTTGGGGACGTTTCTTGTTTCTGATTTTTTAATTTTAAAGCTTTTTTTTGCTTTACTTTTTTGCTATCTTTTGTTTTTTTTATTGTTTGGTTTTTGGATTATAAGATTTTTTCTATTTTCGCATCCGTATGGTAGAGTGTGTTGGAACTGTGTTTTTATAATAACTTCATCCCATTTTGTACCCACATTCATCGCAAAATAAATTATTTCTGATTTATTGATACTTACAGATTAATTATAAACATTCTGAAGTTACTATTCAATGACAAGAGTTTTTTTTTTTCATCTTTCACCATTCTTTTTTGACAAAATGTTTTTTATTATTTTTAAAGGCTTTTATTTGATCTGTCTCACAGTAGTGCTAGTGCAGTAGTGGGCGTTATGCGGTTGCAGTGCTTTAATAAAAGATATATGTACACCTCAACTGTCAACCAATATTTAAAACAAAGCGCAGAGAATAATCAACTTTATTCCCAAGAAATTAGAAACATCAAATCCCAGACGAAAACAAACTACAGAACAAAGCCCACTTCATTAACAACTAAACATTTTAATATGAAGCAATTCAAGCTCACATGTTAATTTCAAGCACTATTTATGTTTGCTCATTCCCAGGGTACGGTGTTTGAAGCCGAGATTAAGTGGAGACAGACCTTGACAAATCCTTGTTACACACGACGGAAAACTTGAATCATTAGTCTTTGATTATAAAGATAGGTGCAGAAAGCCTACTCTATACAACGAGTGAAAATAGACAAACGCACTGATGAATATTATTTTCGTTTTTTTTTTTATTGATTTCCACTAAAAGTAATATAAAATTAATATTGGGCTTAATTGAAGTTGGTTTTAGAATAACAACTAAAAAAGAATGTACACAGAATAGCACCATCTGAACTTTTTCCTCCGCCGCGTTTGTCTGTCTGTTCGCGATAAACTCAAAAACTACTGCACTGATTTTCCTGCTGTTTTTACCAATGGATAGAGTGGTTCTCAAGGACGGTTTTAGTACATAATTTGTCAAGCGAGCGAAGCCGCGGGCATTAGCTCGTGATATACGTGCGTGCGGTTTCACTCAGTGTATGAAGTCCAACTTCTGAGGGGCTAGCATGAATATTTTGACGTAGAGTAACGTTAACGTAAGTGGAATTAGAATGTGAAAAACTACAAACCCATAGTATTTTGGTTTAGCTTCAAGGAACATACACAATTTACATCATTTAAAAATACCACGTGTATCTGACATCGACGCACAAACGATTTCCATGGGTCCAGGGCATGATTCTGGACACCCCAGTGTTGGAATTTTTCGTCGGTTCTTTTCTCATTTTTTAATTTTTTTCAAGAGTACCACAAATAGGTATCAGCTCAGCTGAGCTGATATCTATTTGTGGTTTTATTCAGATTGCTCTTTTTAGTGAAAGTAGTTAATTCATTATTTTTTTATTAAAAATCTCATTGGGTTAGGTCAGAATAACGATTATGAGCAGTCTAAAGTAAAAAAAACCCTTGAAAAAAATGAAAAAATGAGAAAGAAGCCGACAAAAAATTCTAAGTCTAGGGTGTCCAGAATCATGCCCTGGACCCATGGAAATCGTTTGTGCGTCGATGTCAGATACACGCGGTATGAATATGGTATCTAAAACGAGTACTGTAGATATTGTCTAATTCAAATACATATATACGTATTTGGATTAGCGAGCGATCGGCTGCTGCGTCGCGTGTCGTGAGTTCGATTCCCGCACGGAACAAATATTTGTATGAACTACAGATAGTTGTTCCGAGTCTGGCTGTTTGTGTATGTGGCTTTGTATGTTTGTAAACGCACCCACAATACAGGAGAAATTCCTAGTGTGGGCAACGTTTTTCTTTAAAGAAGAAAAAGAAGACAATATAATATTGTAAAATTTTACGTAACGTTACTATTCGCCAAAAATATTCGTGTTAGGCCCTCTGGCCATATATATTCTGTGTGTCTTATTTCTGGTTGATGTGCGCTGTCTTAATGGAGGAGGCATGTTTGGCAGTTTTCGTGTTATCCAAGAGTTACTCGAGGCTCTGACATTGTTATGGGTTCGGGCTATTGATATGTTACTTGTCATGCCTTTGGTTAGGAGTTAGTTGGTGGTATGTGCTAAGAAGTTGTTAATGGTATAGATTACCTACATAGGGATAAGTGGCTAGCTTGGTGTGTGTGAGTAAAGGATTTCAATAAATAAAGAGACAGACGTTATTTGCGTTTAATTTTATGAAAGGTATTCACAAGGCAGATGTTATATGATAGGCAGATAGTACGACCTAGAATGATAGATACAGACTTAAGAGCGTGTATTCCGTCCACTAGCGCCACCAATTGTTTTTTATTATTTGTGGTAAATTTAAGACACGTAGATAAAAAACCGCTCTGTAGTGCACTGAAGAAATGTGTATTTATTATGTTTTGAGAGTTATGTTTTGTACTTTAGAACATAAATAGTTGCCAAAGTCGATATTTTTGCAAAAATTGGCCACTTTTAGCAATAATTGCCGTTTTGGCTATTTAGCCATGAGTTATGTATTAAAAATAGCTGTCAAAAAATAATAGATACATTTCTTCAGTGCACTACAGAGCGGTTTTTTATCTACGTGTCTTAAATTTACCACAATTAATAAAAAACGATTGGCGGCGCTAGTGGACGGAATACACACTCTTAAAGCTCTATAAAATTGCCATTGAGATTTAATTTCTAATTTCGACAACCGCGGTCGTCAATTCCACACATTTTTGACACTTTGTCAATGTCTAGGCTACCGTTGACGCTGTGGAATTTGTTCGAACGAGTCACCACGGCCCTGGAACGCAAAGGAAATCAGGAGGAACACGGATTGGTTTTAGTCAGTAGGAGTCCGACACTCACTTCTTCTTTACCTAGAGCGGGAGGAATCAATTGATGTTTACCCATACTTAAAAAAAACCGTTGACTGGCTGTCACTTGTCTAGATTTTTATAGGTCAATAGGGAATATGCATAAAAAAAAATATTTATTATCTAAACACTTTATCTAAAAATATACAAAAATATATTACTAGCAGTGGAAATAGAATCAAAATTGCTCGAAAAACAAACGAGATATAATTATTTTAAACAAATATATCTGTCCCTCTCGCGAAAACGCTGTTTTCTATGGCAGATGTATAGACGTCACGTAATGTGACGTCAAATTCCATGTCGGACTTCTCATTCTAAAAGTAATCTTTGAAGAGTTTTACCTTCATCGCTGATGAAGATATTTAAAAAATAGTTTTCTGAAGTGTTTACTGGAGCTTATAAGTAATTCATTTTAAAAATAAAAAAATCGCGTGCATATTCCCTATTGAGGGCTGCATCAATATTATTTGAGATGGGTTTGCTCTTGATCTAGGTCAGAATGACAGAGACAAAGTCAACGATGGAGCAAGCATACCCAGAAGAAGTATGTTTATTCTAACTTTGAAGTCTTTATTTTGTTTTGAATTAATCATTCTTGACGCACTGTGGCTGTTTTTGTCATTATTACGATCCAGACTTAGCCTAAAATTAAATATATTCCACAAAATTCACAAGAAAGACCAAATGCCGAAATTATCAGAGATTTATAAAACGAACACGTTTGCCAGTGATTTGAAGTCGACTCATTACGCTTAGCATTCCGGTCAAACAATACGCTGGGGACAGTAATGAGCTATAGAGGAGCCGAGCGTCGTACGTGTGGCTACATGGAAACGTCTATAGGTACGCTACAGGACTTTGGTGGCAATTTAGGGGACGTTTTTTAGTTAAGACAAACCGGCCAAGAGCGAATCGGACTCTACCTAGGGTTCCCAACCATAAACCGAAAAAAAAAAACACTTATCTTGTACGGGAGGATTTTTTTATAAATTACTACAATGGTTTTTTTAGCGGCAATAGAAATACGCTCTCTGTGATAAAATCAACTGCATGTACTTATAACGGTTCTTGAGATATAGCCCGCTGACAAACAGATGGACGGACGGACAGCGTAGACTTAATAATAGAGTTTCTTTGGTTAAAATCTGCTAGGTATAATGGCTGCCAGTCGGGAATTAGGCATGTTCAATGGCAATGATGAAAGAAAGAAAGAAAGAAATGAAAGAAAACAAATTTATTTGGCACATACAGATACACACAATTTAGGTATTAGTAAAAGGGAATTCATTCTAAAACAATACCATTGTGTCTCCCGCGGCTGCGCCAAATAGGTCCAGTTCAGCAAAATGCCGGACAACTAGATGCTGCCCGACGCTGGTTTTCAACTGAACCTTACGTTGGGTGTACGGATGTGAATAAGTTTCACAGTTTTAAATATATACAGGTTAATAAATGTATAATAGTGTGTAGTAAACGTTAACATATATGAATAACTAGCTGACCCGTGCAACGACGTCTGCGTAACATTTTTCATTACTGCTCCGCTCCTATTGGTCTAAGCGTGATGATATATAGCCTATAGCCTTCCTCGACGGCTATGTAACACTGAAATAATTTTTCAAATCAGACCAGTAGTTCCTGAGATTAGCGCGTTCAACCAAACAAACAAACAAACTTTTCTGCTTTGTAATTTTAGTATAGATAATTTGGTGTCAAGGGATAGACAAGTATAATGTGTCGCAAATAGTGTCTTCGTAGTGGCATAATTTGATCTATATGCTTTTGGTGTACCCCCTGATCAGATTTTACCTTATATGTAACTGCTCCAGTGCGCTCAAAGACCTCTCCTTCCATCCATTTGGGATTGTTTCTCGAGTAGTCTCGAAATAGCACTCGGTCTCCTGGTTGGACCTCTCTTTTCGTACCTTGAGCTTGTTCAACCTACTTGGTCTGCGCCTCCTCTACCGCATCCACCGTGTTGCTGCGGAGCAAATCCAAGCGCATGCGCAGCCGCCGTCCCAGCAGCGCCACAGCTGGCTCGCGTTGTGTGCTTGTGTGTGTACTGTTTCTATACACTAATAGAAAATTGTTAATCGCTCGTTCGATATTCTCACCTTCTGATGCCGCTTTTTTAATAGCTTTCTTTACAGTTTTGACAGCGTTCTCGGCGGCGCCGTTGCTCGATGGATGGTAAGGGGCTATTAAAATGTGTTTGATTCCGTTGCGGGTTAAGAATAACTCAAATTCCGCTGATCGAAATGGCGGTCCCCCGTCACTCACCAAGCACTTGGGGAGCCCAAATCGGCTGAAGCATTCTCGTAACTTGTTTGACACTAAATTTGCCGATGTACCGGTCCCCATCAGAAATACTTCGATCCACTTAGAGTGTGAGTCGAGTATCAAAAAGTAATATTTACCTTGATATTGTAGAAAATCTACGTGTAGTCTCGTCCAAGGTTCCGAAGGCCATACATACGGTATAGGAGTGTGTCTCGGTGGCGCGTCCAGCTGTTGGCGGCAGGCGTCGCAAGTGGCGGCGCGCGCCTCGATGTCGGCGTCCAGGCGTGGCCACCACACGTAGCCGCGCGCGATGCTCTTCATGCGCACGACGCCCACGTGTCCCGCGTGCACTTCCTCCAGGATCTGCGCTCGCAGCTGCTCCGGCACCACTATCCTGTATCCCCAAACTATACATCCGTGATCTATATGTAGATTTTCGCGTCGATGAAAATATGCCTTCTCATCTTCTGAATCACATATTATGAGTGGCCATCCACTCATTATGTAACCGTACACTTTACTTAAAATTTTATCTTTTTTAGTCGCCTGTGCTACGTTTTTGTGACTAAGAGGAAAACTGTCCTCAACGAAATGTAAATATGCCGCGTCGTCTTGGTCCTCCACCTTGGTTTTCGCTAGAGGTAATCGTGATAACCCATCTGCATTGCTATTCTTTTCTGAATTTACAAACACGATATTAAAATCGTAAGCCGCCAGGCGCACAGCATATCTTTGTAAGCGGCTGGCTGCAGTTTGCGGTATACCCTTTTTAGGCCCGAATATATAGCTTAAAGCTTTATGATCGCTCCGTAACGTGAAATGCCTACCAAAGAGATATTGATGGTGCCTCGTAACACCGTACACTATGGCCAGCGCTTCCTTGTCGACCTGGCTGTAGCGGCGCTCGGCGTCGTTGAGCGTGCGCGAGGCGCAGCAAACAAGGCGCTCGCCGCCGTCGGGGTGGCGCTTCGCTAGCACGGCGCCCAGGCCGTACGCGCTGCTGTCCACGGCCAGCACCAGCGGCAGCGCCGGCGAGTAGTGAGCCAGCACTGGGTCACTCGTCAACCTCACCTTGATCTCCTCAAAAGCGGCATTACAGTTGTCCGACCAAGCCCATTTGACTCCCTTTTTTAAAAGAGCATGAAGTGGATGTAAAATCATACTTAGATTAGGTATAAAACGTACATAGTAGTTTATGAAACCCAGCAAAGCTCTTAACTGTGACACATTCTCGGGGATGGGCATTTTCGTTATTGCATTTACTTTTGATGTATCTGTATAAAGACCGTGTTTGTTGATTCTGTAACCCAAGTAACAAACCTCATCTTTTAAAAACTCGCATTTGGAAAATTTTACTGTTAAACCAGCTTCTCTTAGTCTAGTGAGCACCGCTCTTAAGTTTTCCAAATGATGAGATTTATTCCTGCCACTGACACATTAGCCTTTATTGATGACATCATCAATAAAGGCTACCACATATTCTAGACCATTTAACGTATCGTAAACAATTTTTTGAAACTTTTCAGGTAGGCACTTAAGTCCGAAAGGAGCCCTGCGATATACATACGTCCCTACATGTGTTGTAATCGCTGTAAGCGGTTGTGAGTTGTCAGTTAATTCTAGTTGCATAAATGCATTTTTAAAATCTAATTTACTATATTGCTCCCCACCACTTAGCGTTGCAAATAACTCTTCTATTTTCGGCAATGGAAAAAAATCTTTCAATAATTTATTCACGGTTACTTTGTAATCGCCACATAAACGAATTGAACCGTCCGGCTTAATAATTGGCACAATAGGTGTTCCATAATCGGATCTGTCTACTTTAAAAATTATACCTTCGTTTTCTAAGCGTTTAAGTTCATTTTCCACTGGCACGCGCAGTGCAAGTGGTAGGGGCCGAGACTTGCAAAATTAGGCGTGTTATCAGTTAAGTACAATGATAACTTATGTTTATAGGTTCCTATTTTTTCTGTAAATACTTCTGAAAATTCTTGTTTCAATTTCAAAACTACAGGATCTATTTCTTCTTTTAGTTGAAATAAATCTAGTGGCATTAATTTAAGTTCACGCATCCAGGTGCGGCCGATAAGCGGAGGACCGCCCTGCTCAATAATAAATAATGGCAATAATATGGCGTCCTCTGCGTTTAAACAGCTGACTCGCACCGAGACCCGGCCTAACGGTATTATTGAGTCGCCTGTATATGATTGTAGTTTTATGCTATCTCTTTCAATCGGTAAAGTAGGTAGATGTTGATCGTAGAATGATTTAGATACCGCCGATATTTTGCTGCCCGTGTCGATTTCAAATAACACAGTTTTATTTTCTACTTTGAGTTCACAATAATATGGACCGTCTTTTACATCTTGAACTGACTGACCTTTAATAGTATACAATCCTTCGAACTCCTCACCTCCAGACTCCGATGAATCTGTTTCCATAAAGTTTTGATATTTAGAACCAGACCTGCCCGCACTCACATCTTTTTTTTCGCACATGGACCCCAAGTGGCCCTTCACTTTGCACTTGTCGCACACATACGACTTGTATCGGCACCTGTTCGACGCATGGCCGTCTCGGCCACAGCGCCAGCACCTTTTGCGTCGCGGAACCTCGGCGTCACGACCGGCGGCGCTGGCTGGCCCGGCCACGCTCACCCGGTGCACCCGCTCGCCCGCGTCTGCCTGGAGTCCCGCTGGCCCGGCTGCTGCCCACGGCGCGGCTGGCGAGCACGATACGGCCTTAGCCGCGTGCTGCTCGGCCGCCTCCAGCGCTAGCGCCAGCCCCACTGCCTTCTTGTAATCGAGAGTGGTCTCCGCAAACAAGCGAGACCGTATCTCTTCGCTGCGAAGACCCGACACGAATTGATCTCGTATGTTCACTTCCAACTGGTTCTCAAAATTGCAATAGGTAGCCAAGTGTTTCAAATTTTGTAAGAACACTTTGATATTTTCGCCTTCTCCTTGCCGCCGCTGGCGAAACACATGACGCTCTGCTATTTCAGACCTTTTGGGTTCCAGATGATTTTTCACGAGCTCCACTAACGTAGTGAAGGTTTTATCCTCTGGATTGTCTGGAGCACACAGGTCACACATCAGTCGGTAAGTCGGCGCTCCGACATGCGTCACCAGCGTGGCCACGCGTAAGTTTTCTTTGATGTCATTTAGCAAAATAAACTGTTCCACCAAATGCACATATGCTGGCCAGTTTTCACCTCCATCCAGGTCAAATACGTGTATTTTCCCGATCGGCATCTTGATATTTTATAGTTTTTTTTACAATTACTCGTCGCCACTGTGGAATATCGATGCAAATTCAAAGACAGTTTATGCGAGACTGATTTATTATTCGTTTACCCACATCACAATATATTACAAAATCCAGCAAAATAAATGATGGGCAGACGACATAATGGCAATCATTTATTGCAAGAGTCGTTCCGCCTCTCATGTCGCACGCCTACTCTGACTCAGCATGTTTCATCTCTTATAACTGAAAAAGTACCTGAATAGTAAAATTAATATTGTTCGTGCGGCTGTAGTAAAAAATAAATGTTTTCAGAATCACCAAATCTAAACATTCTCGTGTTTTCTACCTCGATGATTAGAGTCCTTCTGAATCCTTTATTTTATCAATGATGATAAAAACAAAGGCAACTCAAGCGGGCGTTACTCTAACCGTAGAAGTGGCTACGGCGTAGCAATCCGGTGCTACGCCGTAGCCACTTGTAACGCTGTTTTGATTTGTAACCCTCTGTACCTACCGTATGATTTCAGTTGGTACACGTCAACTTCCTGTAGATTCTAACTTTCCCAGACGTACAATTTCCTTTCCGAATTGTATTAAAAAATGCTGCCTTTGTTTCAAGCAATTTAATAATAAGTAACGATTGCCAAGATACGATCCATCATTCAACACTTAACGCTCAGAACTGACACATTCGGGAAACGATACCAATACATAAAAAGGCCGAATTTATTCATAAACAGACGAACGGAAATATTTCTTGCGTCGAGACCCAATTCTTAGCTCAGTCACGGAAACGGAAATCGAGATACAGATGGTCGTCGAAGGAAATACTCGGTCAACCAACCGACAAGTAAAAATGATCATTGTGATGTTGCCAATTACTTCTCTGGAAAAAATGGTAGGTTTGACTTTTTTTGCGGACTACCCACAGATTTGCGCAGATCGGTAGAGATTGATGAGTTTACTGTATTGGGTTTTGGGTAAAAAGAGCTTTTTATGCAGATTCGGAATGAACGAAATAAATTGTAGAACAAGTCCTGCTGGGATAATCAATCTTATGTGTGAAAAAATGTTACTGAATCCTACTGGCGATAAGTCTTTGACGGTTAGACAAAATAATGATTAGATCTATTTACGGTTGTGTTGTTTTTTTACTTGTGCTACTTTAATATGTTTCAAGTAGCTTAATGGCCGCCAAGTGGCGGTCGTCAAATAAACCATGTCAGAGGACCTTAAGACGGTTTAGAAACTCTGTGACTAGGGTGTGTGGCCGGGGTCGTTAGACCTTATTGCCCACACGAAAGAAAGTAAGCCCTATACAGGTATGCGGTACAGGGAACCACTATTGGATTTAGTATATTATGGTTTATTGTTTTTTGTACATTTTAATTTTGTGTATTTATCTATGGGTCTCAGTTGCCTGATAATAAAATTATTATGATTATGATGATGATTGAAAAAGATCCACCCTTTTTCAACAGTACCCCCCCCCTCCCCTTTTTACTTTACTCGGGTGGATCCTCCGATCGGAAAGTTTTTGTGTCCGGTGTGGGCAACTGTCTGATAGTTGATATTTGGATGGTTGTATACGTTAAAATCGCTCGGTAAACTCTGTTACTGCGATGCAGGAATAAGTCGTAGTAGTTCGCTGTTTATTGGATAGATGGCGTTGCGGTTCTTTTTATTGCGATGTAGATTTGCTCCATTGGTTTTTCTTGTGGCGACATTGATGCTACAGCCTTTTTATTTACAATTTTTCATTCATCAAGTGGTCTTGCACTAGTACACTTGTTTGATTAATATTCTACAACCAAGTATCACACCGCAGTGTTTAAATAATGTGCGCGTAGAACAAGTATAGGTACGATTTATTCAGTAAATTACTTTGTCAGAAATTTTACAAAATCAATATGGGTCACAAAATGATTTCTATTATTTTTAGCAACTCAAATGGCTGCTATCTTTGTAGTGCACAACATAAAATGAAGTCTCTCCTTTATTACCAAATTCAAACATTCAGGTACATCCAAAACCAGCTTTATTTTAGGTGCTTTGAGCTGCATCTGTTACCGCCGGCAGCTCATACTTCCTCACTTAAATGTATCTCCCCCTTAACAGCTCGACAATATATTCGGCGAGATAGTTCTTTACTATAATATATCTCACAGTTCAACAATGTTACTAATATTAAATTAGGAATTATGTATGTCTGTGTATTTGAAGGTTTGTTTTATCATTAAATAGAAAAAAATAACAGATAAAGAGATGAGTTAACAAAAATAAAAATAAAATCTATCAACAACCGACAGCAACAATAACAACACCAGAGGGCTATTTCTACTAATTTTAAAACAATTTTCGCATTCGCATGTCAATCGCAAACTGTCAAAAAAGCCTAAATTTTCATAAATTTTTGACATTTCGAGATCGAGATGCGAATGCGATGCGATTTTTTTTGGGACAAGCCCGCCACACATTCCCAACCACTGCAACTCCTGAAAGCCAGAATCAACAGTGGCGACCACCAGAAAAACGCCGAGCTAATGAAGCCCGACGAGTCGCGGAGGAACAATTCAACTGTCTTGGATCCTGCATCGAAATTAATCAGAAAGTACAGCGGAAGAGTAGGAAAAAATAAATATAATTTCCACTTTCACACAGCAGACAGATTTGAGTTAGGCCAATAGGCACCAAGGGACATATACAACTGGGTTAAGGTCAGTGGCCAAGCACCACGGATTATTTATTTATTTTAAATAGAACGGCCGAAGCCAATTACACTATTTAACATGATTAAAATTGATTTCACTCAATAATGCTTCTTCTCACAAAAAATCAAACATTCTGACATTATCATCTTCCATTCATTCGCAAACATATCCAGTAGTCTCCTTTTGTTTTTTTTTTGTTTTTTTTTTTCCGGCTGGGAAAAAATGTGTTACGCATACCCTCTCACTCGGGGGAGTGGGAGGGGTATGCGGGACTCCCCGGGCAAGCCCGGTATACCCACTAAAACAACCCAGCACTGAAATTCCCGCAGCGTCTTAGTGGGGGTGGACTGGGAGATCGGCGTAGCCTTTACGTCCAGACCACCTCCGACGACCGCCCGCCATCACAGCGGGCCCTTCACACCCTCCCCGTTGGGGGAGGGCCGGGAACCTCCGACGATGGTGGTGATGCGTGCAATGCGGGCGGAGGCGCCCCCGTGCCTGTCGCCCGCCCATCACCACCGCGAGGAGGGAGAAGAGGACGTCTTCTCCGACCTCGCCTTCATCCAGTAGTCTCCTAGTCCAGGAGAGCGTTAATAGAGGCTACAGCGTCCGAGGAATAGGTGACTTGGAGTGTGCAATAATACGGCTAGTTGGAACAGCCAGTAAGCGGTGCTTTCTGCCACGACAGTAATTGTCTGGGACAAATAAATTGCAGACTTCATTATGCAAATAAGGATCATCGATAATCCCCCTAAGAATTTTAAATATTACAGCCATCTGATCACGCGACCGTCTTACTTCTAGAGAGTTGAAACTTAAGCAACCCAATAGGAATTTAGTGGGATACAAGGAGGTATAAAACTCGTACATGTGCTTGTAAAGATATCGGAGGAATGCTTTTTGTACTTTCTCTAGAACCAACGCATACTGCTTCATTAGTAGAATTGGCACTCAAATCTTCAAATAGTAATGAAACTTCGAATACACATACCAAGGGAACCAAGGTCTTTATTTCCATAGATTATGACATAGGTTACTTTCTGGTCGGGTAATACAATCCTATGGCATGCTTAGATTTTTTAAGTGTCACGCGGACGAAGTTGCTGACAAAGGCTAGTATATACTCAGCAAGGCACTTCTTCACAATCCTACTTATTATTATAAATGCGAAAGTTTGTGAGTATGTATGGATGTTTGTTACTATTTCACGCAAATAATACTGAACCGATTACGATGAAATTTGGTATATAGGTAGCTGAAGACCCAGAATAACACATAGGCTACTTTTTATCCCGGAGTTTCCGAGGGTTCGGGATTTACACGGGAATAACGAGAATTCATACGCGGACGAAGTCGCGGGCGGCCTCTAGTAATGTATGTAACTGAAGCTTGTTCGTTTTCCAGGCGTTCTGTTTGTTATTTACGAAGTACTTTACTGTAATTACTTAAGTGGTAGAAACTTTGTAGTGCATAGTTTGCAGTTTTGAGCCTTCGCTTTGAACTAAAAATATAGAACTTGGTATTGTCTGTTTCAGTTTGATATTGGGTTTTAAGTTTTCAAGTCAATGATTTGACATTGCTCCTACCTTGTGGTCTAACTTCATTGATCATCATCATCATCTGCCTCGCCTTTTCCCAACTATATTGGGGTCGGCTTCCAGTCATACCGGATTCAGCTGAATATCAGTATTTTACGTGGAGCAACTGCCTACCAGACCTCCTGCACAACCAATCCAAATCCGTATCCGTAACGAGTGCCAAAAATCTCCAAATGACAGCCGGGACCAACAGCTTAACATGCTTTCCGAGGCACGGGGGAAACTCGGTATGTTAAGATGGTCAGAAATTTCACCGTCAGAGTGTGTGTTTCTATTGCCGTTTAAACAACTAAAAAAAAAATGAAAAGGGGCTCCCGTACAACGTGTTTTTTTCGGTTTATGGCACGGAACCTTTCGTGTGAGATCGCGACTCGAACTTGGTCGGTTTTTTCACAATCTTTTTTAAATAATGTTATTTCTAAAAATAAACTTACAATCAAAAAGTCTTAAAATAAAACAAAATTAATTACATATTTCCATTCACTGAACAATAAATTGGGTACAGAGATGAAAATACGCAACAATTAATTTGGTTCTTTTAAAAATATGACTAATGATTGAGAGTATTAAATCTTAAGCGCTTTTGAGTGGCAAATTAAATGTATTTGTCAACGTCACGACGAAAATAACGTGAGCCAACAACAGCTGGGCTTGTTCGTTTATTTATTGTTTTATTTTGATTGGGAATTTGCTGAAAGTTGGAGGAAAAGCAGCGATCGGAGTGTAAGGATTTTTTAACCGACTTCCCAAAAAGGAGGAGGTTCTCAATTCGGATGTTTGTATTTTTTTTTATGTTTGTTCGGGCATATCTCCGTCGCTTGCCAACCGATTTTAAAAATGATTTTTTTGTTGGAAATGGAATACTTCCCAAATGGTCCCATGATAAGGAAAACAGGATCTGATGATGGCATCCCAGATAAGTCGAGGGGAACTTTCGAAAATCGTATGGGCAACTAGTGCGTTTGTTAGGTGTGGGGTACCACTAAAAAGTGAAAAATAAAAAACTTTTAACAAAAAAATACAACCGAATTCCAAAAAAAAAAACACTATAAAGTAAAAAATAACTTTAATTTCGGAAGTCGGTGTCAAAAAACGAACAACTTAACAAAAACACCGAATTCCGAATTTAGGAAGTTGGTTGTATTTTTTTTGTAAAAAGTTTTTTTGTGAACATATTTAAGGTGAATTTAGGTCGCCTTCAAACGTATAACTTTGACGAGATTAGAATTATGTTACATTTCTGTATTATAATTTCATAAAGAAGAGGTAAGTTTAGTATTACAATATACCAAACTTACCTCTTTTTTATGAAACTATAATACTAATAATCGTGCAACATTGTCTGCGTCACATGTTTAATTAATGCTCCGCTCTTGTTGGTTTTTTATTTATTTATTTATTATATACTTTATTGTACACCTCATAACAAATACAGGAAAAACTTTGATCAAAACAAATATATAGCTATAATAATATAATATATTATTATTATAATATATATATATAATAGTTATAGCGTGTTGTTAAATAGCCTATAGATAATTTCCTCGATAAATGGGCTATCCAACACTAAAATAATTTTGAAATTCGAACCAGCAGTTCCTGAGATTAGCGCAAACAAACAAAAAAACTCTTTAACTAATAAAACAGACAATCAAGCTTTGGTTTTCAAGTGTGATTTACTTGCATATTTGGAACATTTTTGGTGAAATTAGCCCGAAAACAACCTTTTTCTGGCCTTTACGCCACAACGTATCACAACTCACCTCACGGTATAAACGGGATTGGTTAAAATAAAAACAAAGGTAACATGACTCGACAAGAAATAATTGTGTTTTATTCTAATAATACATTTCCATGGAACATTCTCCTAATTTCATATTATTATCATACCAGCAAAATTAGTTTTTGAGTTAAGTACACTACAAAATTATACTAACCACAACAATAACATTATTTGACAAAGATCAGATAAACCAGTCACAAGCAACCGTTTACGAGCCAAACTCATTAACAATATCATCTCAAATCTTATCTCGCTATTTATCTAAACATAATCGCGCGGATAGTCGCGCAACCCATCCAATTACTAACCTCCATAAATACCGCTTACCCTATCGCACTATTCATAAACAAAGCGACCCTCCGTATTATAATATAAATAACACTAATCCCAAATGGCGACACTTTAACAATGAACCTTTGTAATCCAGGAATAGGCGATTAAAAATAATTGTGATATTCTCCTGAGTTGTGAGGCTTGTAATCTTACGGCTATGTCAAGCTTTATGGGGTGACCGGGACATATTGCGTTTCCTAGAGGTTCAAAGTGAGCAAGTTAATCCTTCGGGTCTAATTGTCTATTGAAGGAAGACCAATGATCATTTTAGTCGAGCCTAGTTTAGTTGTCTCTCTGTAAATTTTACCTATACTATAATTTGGATGTGTGACCAACTTTTTACAAAAAAAAACCGGCTAAGTGCGAGTCGGACTCACTTGCAAAGGCTTCCGAACCAGTTTCATTTTTTAACATGTTATTTTAACACTATAGACATCTTTTAGGTTTCCTGTAATCTGTAGGTATAGACCTTATTAATAGCATTTTTTTTTTTTTCAAAATTTTAGACGCAATACTTTTGTAATTACCCCAAAAAATTTTATTTTAAAATTATGAAGAAAATATAATTAAAACAGTAAGCTCTTTCATTGATATTTCGCACGATACATTCCGAAAAAACTTTTTTTTAGTTTTCTAGTTTGACCCCCAAAAGTGACCTCCATAATCAAAATGAATTTATTTACGACCGTGCTTGGGTCACAAAAGTTCATATGTGTACCAAATTTCAACAGTATAGGCCCATTAGATCCGGATAAAACTGCCTGTGACAGACAGAAAGGCACTCGAGTGATCCTATAAGGGTTCCGTTTTTTGTTTGGAACCCTAAAAACACATTAATATGTCTAATATGAGATGTTTTACACAGGAAGCTTATCTAAAGAAGACTCTCTTTAGTTTCTTGGTGAAAAAAACCTCAAGGTATTGCCAAAAATTAATATTTCAGTCCCTTTAATGCTTTTTTAAAATGTAATGAACAACATGACGACGTGCATTGCGGTTTAGGGTCGGTTCACACTGAAGTTTGATGCGACAGATGACAATGGTTGAGGAGTTTCGTGCTGCATAACTAGCGTGTTTTCTTTCTCAAAAATGTGTAAATAATTCTCCATTATGTACCTATACCTATCTTAAAAAATATAATGGGTAGGTCTGTATCAAATTAAAAAGTAGTTAATTATTCCGCCATCATTGGGAGCCCGCCATATTGGATTTCTAAAGATGTTACTTGGTTACCTACTTATGCACCATTAATACTAATACCAAAATACTAACAAAATTATGAACCGTTGTCTGAAATAAAATTTAATTTCAATTAACCATGCTTTGTCATTTGAAAGAAACGAATATGTTAAATCAATAGATTGTGGACTGCTCTAAAATTTAGTTGAATGATTTGATCATACATATTATCCAACAAAGCAAGTGGAAAACAACTTATAATAAGAATCATCCAAATTGATCCACAAGTTTTGTCTCTAGAGCACTATAAAGAAACAAACATACATACTTAGACTTTTAAATACATTGCTTTCCTTTGTGTCGTACATTCGAGTAAAAAACTCAAAGCATTTATTTCAATTAAACTGGGATATTTACAGGCACCTTTGAAATGTCAAGGTTGGTCAGTCAAAGAGATCAAGCTATTGGCCTGTTCGAAAACGTAGATGACGGACACTCTTTAAATCAAGAATGCTGTAAAAAGACATAGAATATACGCTTCACGTCGTGACTTGGTGTGAATTGAGCCTTAGACGGGTGGCGAGCAGAGAGTGAGCGGTTTACCGAATTCTGTTGCAATAATTATGTAAGCTGTTAATGTCATCAAGCTTTTTTACGTGTAAGCGGTGCGCTAAATTACTTTTAGCTGAAATCATGGGCAGTGGATGATATAATGAATTGTAAAAAAGGTACCTATCCAGATATTATGGTCGAGTTCAAAACTGGGTGGGTAGTTCAAAACTCTAGGCTCTCTTTCGCACTTTTCGATTTCGGTGCTGATATACTTTTATCAATAAACGAAATCAATGCAATCACTTAAATCAACTGACCAAATTAAATTATCTTAGCTTGAAGTTATTATTATTTTACAGAACACCGCTGTCAATGTCCGTAATAAACTTATTTATTTAAATCCCAACAGTATAAAGATATTCATTAGGATAAATTATTATTAATGGGCCTATAATTTTCCCACTGGCCTCCTGTACACGTAAACCTACTCTTCGTGAGAAAAAGTGATGACTACGTTCATGCAATGCGATACATCATTTTCAGCTCTTACTTCCAAACTACTGGTCGTAGAAAGCTGAAAATTGGCATGTAGATTTCTTGAGGAGTGTACGAGAACACTAAGAGAGGATGTCCGGAAATTTCTACGGGAGAAAACGGGATATTTGAAAATTATTTTTTAAATATCATCATCAGTTATAAAGCTTCAAAGATCATAAATAGAAAGAGAATTCCGATATAGACTTTGACGTGAACGTCGTGACGCCTATACAGTTTTATCGTTTGTTTTCCGAGTAGTTTTGATTCTATTTTTACTATTGGTAGTATAATTTTTGTTTATTTTTAGATAAACTGTATATTATGATTATAAATATATTTTTTATGCATATTCCCTATTGCCGTCCTCTGCTTACCGTAAGCCTCCCCCAAACAGCGCCTTCCATTCCGGCCCCATCTTCTCCCAATAACCACGTTTGCAAAAGGTCCCAGTGTGTTTTTTCCAAGTAAAAGATGGTCTCACGATCGATCGAGGCCGGTTGCGTCTCGAAAAGTCGATTTGTGTAAGCGCCAGAATTTTAGAAAATCAAGTCTCACTATCGTATCAAGTCGGTTGTAAAGGGATAACAAGCGTCACGATATCACTCCTTCCCTTTGCTTTTATAAATAGTTTCTCACACAAACCTTCGGTGATTTGATCATAATTAAATGCCAAACTCTTCCAAAAGCCTTTCAAATTCCTGTCCAGTAGCCAATACAAAATTAACGAAACACATAACCAGAAAATCACGATACAATGCTTTACGACCACGCTTCAGCTGCCCCGCCATATGCAATATGCATATGAAATGCATATGCATATTATATGCAGGTGTGAATGTGTGACGTCACGCCAGCGCATCCTATTTGACCGACAATTATCGCCGCGGTCCACATCTAACATTCATGCATTCAAAACTGTGACAGGAGCGATAGAAATTTTAATAGATGCAGGGTAAGGTTGGCAGAAATGTAAACTTTTTTTTTTCTTCTGGAAATGGGTTTGATCTTGAGTCTGGTCTAGGTCAGGGTTGACAGAGACAAAGTCTACGATAGAGCGAGCTTACCCACAAGTAGCCTGTTCACTCTAACTTTGAAAAGATAAGGGTTGTACGCGTTCGGAAACACAGATGCAGGCAGAGAGTTCCACTACTTTGCTGTGCGCATTATGAAAGACGCTTAAGGCGCGTCCCCGAGCAAAACGCAGCGCTAGCCGTTTTTTATGTAGTTTTTTGGAGCTAAATACTCTTTATCCAAAAGAAATATCAACTTATAAAAAATACATTAAAATTTTACATAATCTTGGCTTCAAAATGGTAGATTTTTATTTTTTATTACTAAGTATAATGTTTAAGTAATCTCCTCACAAAGAAACCACAGAAATGAGAAAAAATTACTGAAAACATGCATCTTCTCGAAAACTAACGATTATTTTGATTTTGTACTAACACTAATAGATAGGCAATTCAAATATGATCATTTTGGTAGAAATATTTTTTTCAAACGACCAAAATTTGATTTTATAACGATTTTATTCAACATTCTGAGCATATTCGCTATTGTATCTCTTGCGCTGTTATTGAGGGAAAAGTGCTCAAGGTTATTTGGTCAGGGTACGGCCTTAAGGAAGGGTAATTTAGTGCGAGTTGGTGGAATAGCAAAAAGGTAGGGATGGTAAGTTGCAGTGCGTCTGGATGTCCGATAGTAGAAGGGGGCTGGTGGGATGAGGTTGTGGAGTTTTGGGCACAGTCTAGGAAGTACAATCTGTGGAAGACCGACAAGCAGACAAACTGTTGAAATTCCGTTAATTTTGCTTCATCTTTATTTCTTCTACAGTTGTAGGAGGAAATAGTGATTTTGTTCTCACAGCGAATGGCATTGCTCGGCTTCTGTTTGCTAAACCACTTCTTCTTCCCAGCTAAAACACTACAAAGTGGTTGCTTACGCTCATTTTGGAGACCGGTCTTTATGCAACACTTTGTTCAAACAGGTTGACTGCTGCGCAGCATGTCGCGGGTTCGATTCCCGCACGGAACAAATATTTGTACGACCTACAAGTTTTTGTTCCGAGTTTGGGTGTTTTTCTATCTTCTATCTATACTTATAATAAATCTGTAGAGAGGTCAATTCTGTACATGAAATATATTTCCAAAATAACTATCAGGGGCTGATTAGGGATCGATACTGATGCCAAAAATGCAATCTATCTATCTATCTATCTATCTATACTTATAATAAATCTGTAGAGAGGTCAATTCTGTACATGAAATATATTTCCAAAATAACTATCAGGGGCTGATTAGGGATCGATACTGATGCCAAAAATGCAATCAGTACAATTTTTGTCTGTCTGTCTGTCTGTCTGTCTGTCTGTCTGTCTGTATAACCGTTATAGAAACAAAAACTACTCGACGGATTTTAACGAAACTTGGTACAATTACTATTCATACTCCTGAGCAGGTTATAGTATACTTTTCATCACGCTACAATCAAGAGGAGCAGAGCAGTGAAGGGAAATGTTGGGAAAACGGGAGAAGTTACTCCATTTTTTAAGCTTCCGTCGCGTGTGCAACCTTTACGGTGAAAGCTACACAGAAATCATGTATGACCGAAATGTTCTCCTTAAAATTATATAAAAAATATCCAACGACAGCATATGTCTATCTTTTATGTTTGACGAACAATAACACGTGTAACTCCCGATAGCTTAGCAGTTCGAAGCTTTCTGATTATATTTGTCTACTCTTACGTTTATAAAACTCTCAGTCGTCCCTAATTATAGTTATATTAACTATTCCATAAAAAGAGTCATAGAAATCGGTATAGAAACACCAAAGTTATACATGAAATACGCTAATAATAAGCCATGGTCGCGAACGCATTATAGGCTAGCTACTCGCTAGTAGCTTCGTAAAACGCCTTACGACAGTTTGCAATATCTACACTAATAATATAAAGAGGAAAACTTTGTCTGTATGTTTGTTTGTTTGATTGTAATGAATAGGCTCAAAAACTACTGGACCGATTTTAAATATTCTTTCACCATTTGAAAGCTACATTATCCACGAGTAACATAGGCTATATTTTATTTTGGAAAAAATAGGGTTCCGTAAGATACAAGGTGTAAAAATCAACCAGAAAAGTTACTTATTTTGCGTACGCTGCCTAAACTATAAAAGATAGAACCATAAATTGTTCTAATTAATTGTAGATCTTATAAATATCTACAAAAAGTCCGCGACACACTGTACCGATTTATGTCGAGTGAGGCACAACAACAATTTTTTTATTTAAAAAACTTGATTTTTTTTTACTACATTTAAACGCGTTTATTTTACTCATGCTATTAATCCGTATCAAAATAAAGTATTTCATCACTAAGTACAGTTTATGTAGATAATATTTGGTCTTTGAATGATTAAAATCGGACGTTTGGTTTTGAAGTTATGGCGAAATTAAAATATTACGATTTCTGCTGTTATTTAATATAATAAATGCGAAAGTTTGTGAGTTTGTGTGTAGGTTTGTTACTCAATCACGTCAAAACGGCTGAAGGGATCGGGGTGAAATTTGGAACAGGGATAGATTATGGTCTGAAATAACACAAAGGCTATTTTATCCCACGGGAACGCGTACGAAGTCGCGGGCAGAAGCTAGTCTATAATATGTATGTATTTACAAAAAAAAATGTATATAAGTAGTTTATCAGCCATTTCGTTACCATAACACAAGCATTAGGTTGCGTAGCTTGGGACTATATGGCGTTGTGTGAAATGTCCAAGGATATTTTTTTTATTTTTTTTTATTTGTGATGGGTTTGCTCTTGACCTTAGTCTTGGTCAGAAATGACAGAGACAAAGTCTACGATGGAACGAGCTTACCCAGAAGGAGCCTGTTTACTCTAACTTTGAAGAGATTAGGGTTGTAAGCGTTCGGAAACACAGACGCAGGCAGAGAATTCCACTCTTTTGCTGTCCGCATTATAAAGGACGTTTGGAATCGCTTAGTGCGAATTCGTGGAATAGCAACATGGTAGGGATGGTAAGCTGCAGTGCGTCTGGATGTACGATGGTAGAAGGGTGCTGGTGGAATGAGGTCGTGGAGTTCTTGGGCACATTCGCCGAAGTACAATCTGTAGAAGACCGACAAGCAGGCAACCTTGCGGCGATGAGCCAAGCTGTGAAGCTTGGCATCCACCAGTTTTTCGTCACCGATGAGCCTCTTAGCTCTGCGTTCCACCGAGTCAAGCGCGGCAAGCTGGTACTTGGCCGAGCCATCCCAGAGGTGGCTGCAATACTTCATGCAGGATCGGACTTGTGCTTTGTAAAGGGTTAAAAGCTGTCCAGGCCTGAAGTATCGCTTCACTTTATTCAGAATGCCCAGCTTTTTGGCTGCAGTTTTGGCTTTGTACTCAATGGTGGCGCCGAAGTTCAGACTGGATGTCAACTCCATGCCTAGAAGCTCGAGCCGATCAGTCACAGGAACAGATACACCCCGAAAAGTAGGAGTTTGGGCGAAACGACTCCTTTTAGTGGTAAAAAGACACGCCTGAGTTTTGGTAGCGTTAAAAGTGACCAAATTGTCACCCCACTGGGAGACAAGGCTCAATGTCAAATTTGTCCGCTCTACCATGGCCTCTCTCAATGAACGAACTTCACCCCCGCTGGTTGTTGCGCTAGACATGTATCTCTCTGAAACCGTACTGTCATCTGCGTACCCAACAAGACCAGGCTGAAGTAGGTCATTGATGTGCAGCAGGAAAAGAGTTGCAGAGAGAACAGACCCCTGAGGAACTCCGGCATCGATAGCCATGAGGTCAGAGTAGCAACCGTCAACAACGACTCTGATCGACCGTTCACTGAGGAAGTCTGATATCCAGCTACAAAAACCAGCCGGGATGCCATAAGCAGGAAGCTTGCTGAGTAGACTTGCGTGCCAGACCCTGTCAAAGGCCTTCGAGATATCGAGTGACACGGCAAGTGCTTCGCCGTGTCTCTCGATGGCCTTGGCCCAAGCAGTGCGTGACATACACAAGAAGATCGCCAGTAGACCGTCCCCGGCGGAAGCCATATTGATGGTCACTGAGGAGATCATTGTCTTCAAGGTAGGTCAGCAACTTACTGTTTAGAACCTTTTCCATAACCTTGCATAGGATGGAGGTAATGGCGATCGGACGGTAATGAGCAGGGTCCGCGCGGTCTCCCTTTTTGGGCACCGGTTGCACATTTGCAAGCTTCCAGGATTTTGGCACCGTTCTTTTTTTTTAGAGAGAGGCGGAACAGACGTGTCAACACAGGAGACAGTTCAGGCGCACATTGCCTCAAGACTCTCGATGGAATGCCATCAGGTCCGCTGGCCTTATTCACGTCTAGACTGCTCAATATTCTCCGGACCTCTTTAATGTGAACTGTGACCTCCGGCATCGAAGAGTCATAACGAGGTAAAATTGGTGGTTGCTTGGAGCCAGCGTCCAGACGCGAATTGCTTGCAAAAAGAGATGCAAATAAATTTGCTTTCTCACTTGCAGAGTGAGCCAGCGACCCATCAGGTTTCAACATTGGAGGCAAAGTGGGTCGACAAAAGTTCGTTTCAACCGCTTTCGACAGGGACCAAAACTGCTTACTACCCGGAGGGTGCGATGCTAGTTTGGCCCCGATACGTCCTACATGGTCAAAACGTGCCCTACGTAGAACCCGCTTGCATAACTTAGCGGCAGAATTAAATGCTCTTTTCCTCGGGCGAACCCTACGTGCTTTAACTTTTCGGTCGCGGACCTTGATCCACGCTTGATAAGCAGACTCTTTACGGGCCTCAGCGTGGGCGCATTCTGCATTATACCAAGGCCGCGACTTGTTACCGAGTGGGACTCATCCCAATCTGCTGACTCGTATCGCCATACTCGTCTCGTGCCTCTAGGACTCTAATCTGGAGGAGAGCAGGCCAACACGGATTTCACCAGGCAGTGGTCAGACGTTCCCAGTGGGGCTGAGACCGATACTGAATGACTGTCCGGATCAGTTGCCAGCAGAAGGTCCAAGCAATTGGGTGTATGGGCGTCAACATCCGGTACCCGTGTTGCCACATTCACCAGCTGGGTTAGATCTAGCGTTAAAGCAAACTTGCGCGCCTCTAACCCGGCATGGTCAGTTCTCTGGTACGGGAACAACCACTCTTTATGGTGGGCGTTGAAGTCCCCCAGAAAAGTGAACCTCGCTGTTGGGTACCGTTGCTGGGCTACGTCGGTCGACTCCACGAGGGAGTTAAATAGCGCTGTTGTCTCCTGGTCGCCGCTGTGCGATCGGTAAACACCGATAAAGATATATTTTTCCACACCAGTGTCCACAAGTAGCCAAATGGCAGAAAAACCCGATTTCTCAAAGCAACGGAGACGACGACAACAGATTCTGATGTCATCGCGGACGTACACACAGACCCCAGCCTGCTTCTTGATCTTGTGTTCCAGAGAGTAGCCCGGGTAGTTGAGATACGCCACGTCCGACGGGGTTGTTATTTTCGTCTCCGTTAGGAAAAACAGGTGCGGCTTCTCGGTCTCAAGGTGGTGATGGACCGGGTCGAGATTGGAGTGCAACCCTCTTATATTTGTGATATAAGAGGGTGATATAGTTGATATTTTATGTGATATTATTATTAGTTGTGGCTCTGAGCCTAAATTGACTAAGTGATATTAGATTTTATAACCTGTTCTGGCCTCTGAAGGGTCCACACACCTGCCTTTCTGAGGACTTGAAATGCCACTGATGCCACGATAGGCGTGACCAACTTATTCAATCGAAAATGTAACATAAATACGCTGTCTTACACGCGCTATGAACCAAGGAATGTATAATACTTTCTAATATAATGTCTTCCAAGACACAGGTGTTTGCCTATTTTAGGAGACAGCTGGCTATGTACTTATGTTAAAACCAACTGTCCTTGTACTAGATATTAAAACTCTGTAATTTTTGGTAGTGTTCCAATTAAAAAATATTATATTATTAAAAACAAAATATATATTATCCATTTACCATCAGCTCTAATAGAAAAATACACGTACAAAAATCACTCACATCGTGGTCTCTAACGAATGAATAATATCGCGCACCATAAATTGTCAATGATTGTGTGAACGTGTCCATAACAATGTATGGGGCGCGATATTGGTGTGCTATGAGCTCTAAACTATATGCTATTATATTATAGCGTAGTCTGAAAGCAGCTTTATAAAGTACAACGAAAGAAAGCAAAAAATTCAGAAAGTCCATCACGCTACCCGTCACTGTCATATATTTCCAATCAACCTTGAACCTAATGCGTTAGCGTTAAGATGAAAATTAAATTTGACAGATTGTTCTGTGATTCATATTATGATTCTTCTAATTTTTAGCCCCACAGTACACCTGTGTGATGCTAGTTGCAATGTTTGAACTCAATACATGTTGCTTAAATTTTTACTTCCATTTAAGCTAGTGTGAACTTCAATCAAGACCACTTTCATTCAATATACCTATGATAAATTAACTACCCAATCAATCCTAAGCTTCTTAATTTATAAAATTCTTCTGTTACTGAGTGAGTGAGTGACTGACTCTACAACAACAACAAACAACACAACTACAACAACAGTTGTAGAAAACTGAAATTTGGCATGTAGGTTCCTAGGGTATTGTAGGGGAGCACTTGTCAACATGTTTTTTTGGGTTCCGTAGCCAAATGGCAAAAACGGAACCCTTATAGATTCGTCATGTCTGTCTGTCTGTCCGTCCGTATGTCACAGCCACTTTTCTCTGAAACTATAAGAACTATGCTGTTGAAACTTGGTAAGTAATGTATTCTGTGAACCGCATTAATTAAGATTTTCATACAAAAATAGAAAAAAAACGACATGTTTTGGGGGTCCCCATACTAAGAATTGAAACTCAATTTTTTTTTTTCATCTATCCCATACGTGTGGCGTAGGTATCTATGGATAGGTCCTCGAAAATTATATTAAGGTCTTTAATAAAATTTTTTCCTAAAATGAATAGTTTTACGAGAGAGACACTTCCAAATTGGTAAAATGTGTCGCCCCCCCCCCCTGTAACTTCTAAAATAAGAGAGTGATAAAACTAAAAAAAAAAATATGTAATGCATATTACCATGTAAACTACCAGCCAAAATTGGTTTGAACGAGATCTAGTAAGTGGTTTTTTTTAATACGTCATAAATCGTAAATCGCAACTTCTCGTTTGTACGGAACCCTCGTTGCGCGTGTCCGACTCGCACTTGGTCAGTTTTTTATTTTTTTTGCATACTTGAGTTTGCCTATTTAATTCCCAATATATTTAGTATTTACCTGTGTCTCACATTTAGTTGTTGAGATAATACAGGGAAATTGAAAAAATACCCGAAACCTCTTAGGCAGTGAAAGTACACATGATTATAAGCAACTTTTGTTTTGGTAAAACTCCGAAATCTCGAAAAAAATATCAGCTGTTTCATACATTTTCATTGGCTAAATACTGCATTTTGTATGAAACAGCTGATATTTTTTTCGAGATTTCGGAGTTTTACCAAAACAAAAGTTGCTTATAATCATGTGTACTTTCACTGCCTAAGAGGTTTCTGGTGTTTTACAAATAACCCTGTATAGTGTGCTATGCCATTTAATTGAATGTTCCAAATCTGTTGAATAATACCTGTTTATAAATTCAAGATCTTCAAACATAACTGACAGTTGTGTTGCTAGGGAGTTTGTTCCGCCACTTCTTCTTCCCAGCTACAACACTAGGAAGTGGTGACGGGCTGGGCGATTTTGGGGACTGTTTTCATGTAAATTTTGACGTTATAAAAGTGCTGATTTTTAGCCTAGTTTGAATTAATGTCTTTTGACTCGGAGAGGATTAGAGAGAAATTCTTACAAGAACGAGAAGAACTAGTTCTTAAATTAAAACGGTAATTCTAAAACTCGTGACAACCCTAACCACACATATGACGGCAGCATTCAACTGTTTGATTTCAATACTGATAATGTCAGGAATAACTCAACCAGTATTCAGCAATGCGATTCGTGGAACTTTGGCGCGAAATGCTTTCAAAATGGATGACGCATCTAGTAAATAGCACTTTTATGTACGAATATTAAGTTAGGAAGTTGAGGTGAGCCCAAGAAGGGGATTATCTGAATTTTGAGACTATAAATTTTACTCAAAGAATATTTTTAGGGTTCCGAACAAAAAGCGGAACCCTTTTAGGATCACTTGGATGTCTGTCTGTCTGACCGTCTGTCACAGCCAGTTTTCTCCGGAACCTGAGCGATTCTGATGACTTTTGGTATAATTATATAAATAGGCTTTTGTGACCTAACCACGGATGCGTTACAAAAATTAATACTTTTTTAGTGTGGTTAGGTAAAATACGCCCACAACTAAGCCTGAAACTACCTCCCAGGGCCACGGTGCGTCTGTCGAAGAAATTATGCAACCCTTGCAGGAACAACAACTACTATAGCTTCAATGTTCAACCATCATAATTACAATGAACTATATCCCATACTCAAAACAACACTTCACTATGCGGCTGTATATAATTCTCTATAATACCCAGCTAATAGAAATACTCTAAACAACATTTCTGTATGTGGTTGTACGTATTTTTCTTCCCACCCAATAGCTAGGTATGACCTACATATAAACCTAACATTTCTAACTACATAAAACTAGGTTGAATGTAGGAGATGTGCTGAGCTTAGCCCGTGTTTGCAGAACACAACAGGTGAGAACGATACACGGAATCTCACGATTGCAGTATACCACAAATATGAAATGAGTTTCGCGTGCAAGCCAACTACGCGTTTTGAAGATTCTCATAAAAAACCAGGCTTTGAGATAAAATTATGAAGGAAAGGTACTCACGGGACGTTGGGAGCCAGCATATCACCACACAGTTCACTAGTCGTCGTCTTTTCACGGTATTTAATAGTTGCAAATAAATAAGGCGAATCTATATATATAAAACAAAGACGGGTTTGTTACAACACTTATAACTCGAGATCTGCTGAACCAATTTTCGTGGTTATTGATTCGTTGGATTTGTCTCCGACCTGAATAGCAGAATACATCTTAAAAGCAATGAAAACTCGATATGTGCAATGAATACTTAATTGACGGGAGCGAAGCCGCGGGGGACAGCTAGTTTTTCATAAAACTGGACTAGGTGACCCTGAATTTCTTACACCTAAAATTAAATTGATTGTACTTAAAACTTTTTATTCTCAAAGCACTATAAGCGAGCAAAACAAAAAAAAAACTATTCGGTCGAGCCAATTGCATTTTTCTATTAAACATATTCAAAAGGCATTCGATTTTCTATAAATTAAATAATATACATTCATAGGAATCGGGTCTATTCATAATATTAAAACAACGTGTTATTGAAAAAGCAACTAGAACATTTCTTACATAAGGACTAATTCTACTAATTTTCAAGCAACGTTTGCATTCGCATCTCATTCTGACCTCATCATCGTACTCTGTTTAATATTTATTTTTTCCAGTAAGCGTGTTGAAAAACGTCGTTTGATTCACTTGGGCATTCCTCAGTATCTTGGGACCACAATGGTCTCGGTATGGGCGTCTACTCCAAAAACTGCAAAGACTAAGTTCGTCTGACCATCTGACAATACTTAATCAAAAACCCCCAAAGTTATACTTAGCATTCTAGTTATGCTAAGTATAACTTTTGTGGCGTTTGCGTCGAATTAAACCTCGCTATTTTTTAAGTATTGTTAAAAAATAGCGCTATTTTTTTAAGAGAAATATTTAAAAAACAAACATTAAATTTCTCCTGTTATTTATTATTTAACTACAACATAAATTAAAAAATCATAAATATAAGTAATCATTTCCAACGTCAGCTCACATTTTGTATTATTCGCGGAAATATAAATAAATACTTTCAAGTTTATTGCAAACAAATAGGATGTACCTACGCGTAATAAAATAATTCCTAAATTTTTAACTAGGGCAACATAATATGTTACGACAATAAAACACTAAATTCGTTATTTATTGTGATTATTATTATTAAGTTCAAATAACAACTGCCTTTGTCAGTTTTATGAAAAGGCTATAACCCGGTAAAATGACGGAGTGTGTTATCCCGCTCGCTCCCAGTCGCCTGCTAGCCGCTGTGAGGGCACGTCGCGGCGCGCGTATTCTGCACGCGATCGATACCACAATGGAACTAAATGCTTTCGACGCGCGGAGCGGAAACTTATTCAATGATTCGGTGGATTTCAGCGGCACGGAGTACTTCGAAAATTTGTCCGAGGACGGAGAAACATGTCAAGAAATGACGATGTATCTTCGGGAGCCGCCGGATGGCGATCCCCCTACAGAGATGCCGCCGACTGAGGTTCGAGACACTCCCGAGAAGGTGGCGTGGGCGCGTCCTGCGACACCACAGAGCTTGACGTCATCGCGAAATTCCACTGTCACTATCCTCACAGTGACATGCGAGCCGTTAAACAATTCAAATGAACCCACTGGTATGTCAATGCAAATGTCTGATATAATTACTCCGCAAATGACTCAGGAATTTTCTGAAATTTCTCCGCAAAGAAATGAAATATTATCTGATGTGACTCAGGAATTTCCTGAATTATTACCGGAATTAACTGATCTGACACAGGACTTACCTGATAATTCTCCGCAAATGGCTGATATGACACAGGAATATTCTGAAATTTCACCGCAAATAGCTCAGGAGTTTTCTGAAATTTCCCCGCAAGTGACTCAGGATTTTACAGCAATTTCACCACAAATAGCTCAGGAATTTTCTGAAATTTCACCACAAATAGCTGAAGAATTTTCTGAAATTTCACCACAAGTTGCTCAGGATTTTACTGAAATTTCACCGCAAATGGCTCAGGAATTTCCTGAAATTTCAACGCAAATGACTCAAGATTTTACTGAAATATCACCAAAAATGGCTCAGGAATTTCCTGAAAATTCACCGCAAATGACTCAGGTTTTTACTGAAATTTCACCACAAATGGCTCAGGAATTTCCAGAAATTCCACCGCAAATGACACAAGAATTTACTGAAATTTCACCGCAGATAACACAGACTTTTATTGAAATTTCACCGCAAATAGCTGATACGCCAAATAAATTTACTGAAATTTCATCGCAAATGATAAGTTTGCCATCACAAATGACTAATGTGACACAACAATTTACTGAAATTACACAGCGGTTTACTGAGATTTCACCTCAACTTACTGAAATATCACCCCAAGTGATAAGTTTGCAATCGCAAATAACGGATCAGACACCGCAATTTACAGAAGTTTCGCCTCAAAGCATTGATATATCACCTCAAGTGATAACTTTGCCATCGCACACGGCTGAAATGACCCAACAGTTTACTGAAATTTCATCTCAAAGCATTACTATATTACCTGGAGTTATTATTGTACCATCGCAAATGGCTGCAATGACACCACATATTGATGAAAATTCACCTCAAAGTATTAAATTATCACCTCAGGTAATAACTTTGCCAACAAAAACCACAGATAAGACATCACGATTAGCTGAAATGTCACCACAAATAACTGGTTTGTCACCACTGATGACCGATATGTCACTGCAAATGGCAGAAATGTCACCGGAAATGACTGACATGGAACCAGAACTTACTGAAAAATCAATCCAAATGCCTAATAAGTCACAGCAAACGAAGCCACGCAAAGTCGCAAAGAAAATAATAGTTAACAATATGTCACTACAAAAGACCAATATTGAATCGCAACTAAATGATGATTCAATGGACATCCCTAGTATTGAACCCCAAATAACTGATGATTCAGAAGAAATGCCTGATTTGTCAGTCCAAATTCCTGATTTGTCACTACAATTGAATGGACGGCAAACGCCTGGGATCCCATTGAAAAAGATTGCGAGAAAAATAGTAGTGCTACCAGTAAAGCCACGCAAATTGATGGGACCGCCACTTAAAGTCGCGAAGAAAATAATAGTTCCTGATATGTCCTTGAAAGTGACTAATATTGAATCGCAATTTAATGATGATTCAATGGACATACCGAGTATTGAACCCCAAATAACTGATGATTCAGAGGAAATGCCTGATTTGTCAGTTGAAATACCAGATTTGTCACTACAATTGGGTGGTCCGCAAACGCCTGGTATACCATCGAAAAAGATGGCAAGTCAAAAAGTAGAGCTGCCAGTGAAGCCAAGAAAATTGCTCGGGCCGCCACTTAAAGTCGCGAAGAAAATTAAAGTTCCTGACATGTCACAAAAAGTATCTAATATTGAACTGCAACTAACTGATGATTCAATGGACATCCCTAGTATTGAATCCCAAATAATTGATGATTCAGAAGAAATGCCTGATTTGTCAGTCCAAATTCCTGATTTGTCACTACAATTGGGCGGACCTCAAACGCCTGGTATACCATCGAAAAAGATTACGAGTCAAATAGTAGTGCCGCCAGTGAAGCCAAGAAAATTGCTCGGGCCGCCACTTAAAGTCGCGAAAAAAATTAAAGTTTCTGACATGTCATTAAAAGTATCAAATATTGAACCGCAATTAGATGATGACTCAATGGACATACCTAGTATTGGACCTCAAATAACTGATGATTCAGAAGAAATGCCTGATTTGTCCGTTGAAATTCCTGATCTGTCACTACAATTGAATGGACCGCAAACGCCTGGTATACCATCAAAAAAGGCTGCGAGCCAAATAGTAGTTCAGCCAATGAAGCCGCGCAATTTGCTCGGACCGCCACTTAAAGTCGCGAAAAAAATAAGAGTTCCTGATATGTCACTAAAAGAATCTAATATTGAACTGCAACTAAATGATGATTCAATGGACATCCCTAGTATTGAACCCCAAATAACTGATGATTCAGAAGAAATGCCTGATTTGTCAGTCCAAATGCCTGATTTGTCACTACAATTGGGAGGACCTCAAACGCCTGGTATACCATCGAAAAAGATTACGAGTCAAATAGTAGTGCTGCCAGTGGCACCACGCAAAATGCTCAGACCGCCTCTGGTTCTTGCGAAAAAAATAATTGTTCCTGATATGTCCCAAAAAGTGACTGATATTGAACCGCAACTGAACGATGATTCAATGGACATCCCTAGTATTGAACCCCAAATAACTGATGATTCAGAAGAAATGCCTGATTTGTCAGTCCGAATTCCTGATTTGTCACTACAATTGAATGGACGGCAAACGCCTGGTGTACCATTGAAAAAGATTGCGAGCAAAATTGTAGTTATGCCAGTGAAGGCACGCAAATTGATGGGACCGCCACTTATAGTCGCAAATAAAATAATAGTTCCTGATATGTCGCAAAAAGTGACCGATATTGAACCGCAACTAAATGATGATTCAATGGACATACCTAGTATTGAACCCCAAATAACTGATGATTCAACGGAAATGCCTGATTTGTCAATCCAAATACCTGATTTGTCACAACAATTGAATGGACGGCAAACGCCTGGTGTACCATTGAAAAAGATTGCGAGCAAAGTGGTAGTTATGCCAGTGAAGGCACGCAAATTGATGGGACCACCACTTATAATCGCAAATAAAATAATAGTTCCTGATATGTCGCAAAAAGTGACCAATATTGAATCGCAACTAAATGATGATTCTATGGACATACCTAGTATTGAGCCCCAAATAACTGATGATTCAATGGAAATTACTGATTTGTCAGTCCAAATACCTGATATTCCACTGCAGTTGAATGGACCGCAACCACCTCAAAAAATCGCCCCATCGAAAAAGACTGCAAGCAAAATAGTGCTGCCAGTAGAGCAACGAAAATTACCGGGTCTTCCACTAAAAGACTCAAAAAAAATAACAGTCCCTGATATGTCACTAAAAGTGACTAATATTGAACCGCCATTTAATGATGATTCAATGGACATACCTAGTATTGAACCGCAACTAAATGATGATGCAGAGGAAATGCCTGATTTGTCAGTTGAAATTCCTGATCTGTCATTACAATTGAATGAACCACAAACCCCTGGTGCACAATCGAATAAGGCTGTAGTGCTGCCGGTGAAGTCACGCAAATTACGGGGAATCACACTCAAAGACGCGAAGGAAATAAGTGAAGCACTCTCCATTGAATCCCAGCTTATACATCACTGTGATTTTCCAGGCTGCGAAAAGGCCTTTGCGAAAACCAGTCATCTAGTGGTCCATAAGAACGCGCACTCTGGTGAAAAACCGTATTTATGCTGGTGGGATAACTGCGACTGGCGGTTTTCTCGTGCAGATGAATTAAGCCGCCACGTTCGCTGCAAGCACTCTGTTGAAAAACGCTTCCAGTGCAGCCGCTGTGACGCTTGCTTCACGCGCTCAGATCACCTCGCTAAACATTCAAGGAAACACGAGAAAGGATGGGGTGGACCGATAAAACTAGCCCCCCGTAAGCCTAGGAAAAAATAAGTAAAACACCAGTGGTCCGTATTTGTACTCGTAAGTGATTCTGAGCGCGATTCTGTAAACATGTTGAAGTGAACGACAAGTGAGCTGTCAAACCATACAAACAAGATGGCATAACAGCTCACTTGTCGTTCGCTTCACCTAAGTGATCACGGTGAGATGTCGACAGAATCGACCTGTTTATAGTCGTGAGTTGTGAATTGGACTTAGAATTGATTGTGTTGAAGACACTGCTGTACAGCTTCAAGCCAAATAATGATTTTACATCATAGCCGAATGAAAATTGCATCAAAAAGATTAAATAATTTTCATTTCGCAAACTTAATTTTTGTTCCGGATAAGTGTCTAGATGTGTTGGTCGTCGTAGCTTCGTAGTTTGGTGCGCCGCCACCGTGCAGCGAGGCGCTGAGGTGCCGGGAGGGGGGAGCTTACCTCCCTCATGCATTTCAATGGCGGTTGTATTTTGCGCGGGAAGTTTGGCGTTTCATACCACAGACGGCAAACACGATTTTATAGGGCTTTTTGCGTCGCGTAACCCGATGTGTTCTAGGACTGTAAACGAACAAAATTTGTTTATCATGCAATACTTTTTTTTAACATTATTTTTCATTGCTTTTATTAATTAGATAAAAATTATGTAACCAAATACCTAAATATTTTACACTCTCGTATACACTAAGTGTTGACTTTTGGTGAAAACGAATATTATTTTTTGAGTATGTATTTTTTCGACTTGTTTGTGGTTTTTATGTGGTTTTGATTACCTTGTCTACCGCCGTAAAGGCGGTAGTTTTAAGGATTATTATTCTATAAACTATGTATTTAATTGAGAGATTGAGATTGTGAGAAAACGACTTTAAGCCTACAGGGAGGGTACTATAATACTTTTGTATTTTTGTAATGTGAGAACTTATGAAGACTTAAGAAAGTGTTTAGAGGCCTTGTGTTTTATGGATGTCCTTTAACACGTGTTTAGTTTAAATCTCAGTAACGTATAGGGTTTTATTAAATTACCTAACAAAACTCCATAAACGAGATGTTTTTTTTATTTTTAGACAAGAAACAAAATTGTACAAAAAATCCCATTCGTGTACTTGTATTAATTTAATCGGATAATGTTTAAAGTGATTTTAAATTCATTGTGAATTAATATTGTTATGTTTTATCTTTTTTTGCATTAATAAACAAAAAAAATTAAAGGGAAAATGTGAAAAAATAGAATGGAATGTAGACGGATTGTGAATGGAATTTAGAAATGGGAATTTTCTTTTAAACTAAGATATAATCGAATGTCTTCAATTAAAAAAAAAAATACAGTGTCATTACATATGAGGAGTTGGTCTAGTTTAATTCCAATTTAATTCCAAATGCAATTAACTATTTTAATACGTTATTGTTGACTTATTTAAACTTATTGCGTCAATTGTTAACCTTTCCAATTTTAATTTTATATTTGTGGAAATTTTTTAACACTTTTCTGTGCTTTCATGTGCCAAATATTTAAATAAAAATTTCGAGTTATTTTTACAAATTTGAAGCAACAAACTATGTACTACGAGACAAAATTCAATATCCTAGCGCATTTCTATAGCGCATATTTTTGGGTTTCTGTGATACAATTGGTCAAATATAAATTAATTTAAAATACACCAAACTAAATTCAATATTTGTATGTGCACGATGTATTGAAATTTTCTCATTATAATAATTCAAGTGAAGCTAAAATAAAAATTTGCGCAAAATTTAAAACCGATTTTCGACAATATTTTTATGCAAATGATAGGTACTAAGATCTTAGATATAGTATAAGAAAAGTAGAGTTTTCAAACCATAAATAATTCACTAAAAATAATAAAAAATCCATGTTTTTTTTTTTAAGAAAATCACTTTTATTTTTTTTTAAATTAACTCACGTTTATTTATCAACGGTGTTATCATTATTTACTTATATGTAAACAATTACTATAATATATAATATAGTTTTCTGTGGTTTTCGCAAAAAAAACTGGTTGTCTTTAAGTGCCGTTGGAAAAAAGTGCGAGTTGGTTTTTTGTAAGTCCAGATATAAGCCTGTGTTTTTCACGTACAGGACGAATTACTGATTGCAAATAATGAAATAGACAATCTAAACACAGAAAATATGAAATTAAAATGTGAATTGGAAAAAAGTTATAAAAATTATGCTAACTTTGGTTATACACTGACACGAAAATATGTATTACATGTACGAATTAATAATTTAAAATCATAACCTGTCAGCAGTAGTCGTACATAATAATAATAGTTATTAATATATTATTATTATGTAATAATAATGTTTTTAGTTTTTTCTAGCTCAATGATTTATAGAATTAGGTAACAATCGTTATTATTTAAATTAATTCAACTATTTATTGAATTTCAAATAGATAGGTAGGTATTTGAAGATAATAGGAATATTTTTAATTTAAAATTTACAATGATAATAGCCAAATTAATAAATAAGTAGGTGTTAATACTTTATTTAAACTCAATAATGGCTGTCTATTATTATATTAAATGATATGAAAACTTATTAGCTAGGTTAGGTATTTAAAGATTGTTTTAATCGTTAAATTTACAATTAAACAGCGATCAAAGTAATTTGCCAAAAACTTTTTTTTCGTTTACATGTTTAAAAACGAAATTTCAAATGGTACATATTTGTTTGAAAACTAAATTGCGAATTAAATAGATTTAGTATTATTTTCCCGTACTGTGTTTCTTGTAGCTGGTTAAAAGTTATCGAAAGCACTGAAAAACATTGTTTTTCACTTTTTCTATCACTGTCTATTTGTATACAACTGTAAAACGTTAGAAAAATATGTATTTGTGATATGGGGCTATTCCCTGCCAAAAACTAGGATCTTGGGCTTAAACTTTGCTTTAACATACAAAGTTGCCCATTCTCCTTTATTTAAATTAGCACATTACTCCGTGGCTGTAATCAGTTTTACTGTAAAACGTTATAGTATGTAAGTAGGAACATATTAATAAATTTCGACTGTAATAGACTTTAAAAGCAACTTCGCGGTTCCAAATTGAAAGTTGTTCATGAAAACAATGACCCCTTTCGGATATTGCGTTTATTCTGTTATGCGTTGTATTTAACATGAATATAATTAGGTAGTTACATGCTAGTCTATTCTGTAAATAACCATTTCGATATTCACTTCACCTGAGTGACTAAGCTTACAAAGTGAACTTTATTTCACACAAAATAAGGTCTTATATTTATACGAATTTGAAACTCACCTCGGATTCCGCTGTCGAGACACGAAAATGTTGTTACAGAATAGCACTGCTGATATTAGTAATATGTAAAGGTGTAAACATATTTTTTTCTACTATAAATGCCATTTTGAGTGGTGAATGTATCTTAACCATGTACCAATATGAGCTTTTTATGTTCTCTTTATGAATAAATGTATTAATCTTTACTTCGTACTTGTTTTTCTGTCATTTTCATCCTTGACGTACAAGATTTTAACTATTCATCGATGACGAATCCCAACTTGAAGCAAATTACATAATGTTTTGGCTGTAACTTGATATTGTTTCAATTGTTTACCTATTTTTTTAATTTTAATGAATTATTCCAATGACGGAAAATTTAAAAATGGAATCGCTTGTATTGCTGTGGTCATGTGCAGCACATGTTACTCAAGGAGTTATGAACATAAAATATGTGGATGGATGAAAAGGGAGAGGAAGGCCAAACTAAAGATGAATGGATTGTTTGAGGAGCGATATGAAAGAAAAGGAAGTTAGAGATAGCGTGACGACGCTTTCTTCTTCTTCTAAGAAAAAAATGTGCTGCACTGACCCAAACTTTTAGCAAAAAATCCGCAAACCAGACGAGTCTGTATTTATAGCTTCCCATAAACGTTGCTTGAATGGAGATTTCGTATTCATCATTATCATTATTATAATATCAGCCGAAAGATGTCTACTACTAGACATGGCGTTCTCCAAGTGTCAAGATTTCGTACTACTGTGAAATCTATCTATCTATCTTCTACTTATATATAAAAATGAATTGCCGTTAGTTAGTCTCGCTTAAAGTCGAGAACGGCTGGTCCGATTACGGTAATTCTTTTTTGTTTAGTTCGCCAGAAAACAGGGAAGGTTTAAAAGCAAAAAAAAAAAATGCAATTGACGGGAGCGAAGTCGCGGGGGACAGCTAGTTACTTATAAACCGGTCAAGTGCGAGTCGGACTCGCGCACTGAGGGTTCCGTAAGCAGAAGTTGCGATTTACGATTTATGACGTATTAAAAAAAAAACTACTCACTAGATTTCGTTCAAACCAATTTTCGCTGGTAGTTTACATGGTAATGTACATCATATATTTTTTTTAGTTTTATCATTCTCTTATTTTATAAGTTAAGGGGGGGGGACACACATTTTACCACTTTGGAAGTGTCTGTCGCGCAAACTATTCAGTTTAGAAAAAAATGATCTTAGAAACTTCAATACCATTTTTGAAGACCTATCCACAGATACCTCACACGTATGGGTACAATAAAAAAAAAATTGAGTTTCAGTTCTAAGTATGGGGACCCCCAAAATTTATTGTTTTTTTTTTTCTATTTTTGTGTGAAAATCTTTATGCGGTTCACGAAATACATCTACTTACCAAATTTCAACAGCATAGTTCTTATGGTTTCGGAGAAAAGTGGCTGTGACATACGGACGGACAGACAGACGGACAGACATGACGAATCTATAAGGGTTCCGTTTTTGCCATTTGGCTGCGGAACCCTAAAAATGACCTAATAACCTGGTAATCAAACCCAGAAACCCACACTACAGATAAACACATACATAACATAACAGCAATCAATGCCAGCTTTTAAACTGTTTAAAAATGTAACATTTTAAAATGAATGTAAAGAGAGATCCAGAACCAGTTTGTTGGAATCTAAACGAGATAAAAACGTACCCCGTCAGTCTCAGCCAGGGATGATTGATTGGATTTCGAGCTATTAAAGGTTTCAACAAAAAGGGTGCCATGTTGGAAATTTTACGGTTTTTGCAAGGAGCTGTGTTCGCGTGATGCTGTTTTCGTGTTTTGCAGAATCATTAATGGTTTGTTCTTCTTGTGTGGGCTTGCCGTTTGTTACTTTTATGTGTGAACGTTTTAAAGTAACATTTACATCTGTGAACAGGAGTTCGTGGCTAAATAATTAGAGCAGCACGAATCGATCTTCAAGGTTCAGCAACGCTTTCAAGAGTTTCAGTTTCAGATGGCTACCGAAGCTCCTCCATGTCTCGGAAAGCACGTTAAGCCGATTGTGATTTGTAAATTATCGTTATTTTGGTGTTCAATCAGAAGTCCATAGGGTTTCCTACCCTAAGGCCGTGGACACGATCTCAGCGGCGGCGGTGGCGACGCTGGTTTTTTTTTATATACAAAACGGGGAAACTCTTGGCCCAAATCTCACCTGATGGAAATTGGTGAATAGACCGAAGATGGAAGCGAGTTTCAACCGGAATCCTCTTACACAGAGGAACTGGCTATTATACCTCTAACTGCCGGAACACAACAATGCTGTTAACATAGATGTTATGGCGACAGACTTAGACATGATGGTGGTAGCTTGCCAGGCGGACTTAGAACAAGTCCTGCCACCAACCAAACCGAGCAAAAAATTTGAACCTCCGCTGGGAATTGAACCCGGGACCTCTGGGTCTGAATCAGGTGATATAACCACTAGACCACGGAGGCGGTTAGTGTCACCTGTTTAGCATCACCCGGGGACCACGTGTAGAGATTCGCTGAAGAGTATTCTCCTACGGACGCGGGTGACTCGGCCCCCAAAAGTAGTTCCATATAATGACACGACCAGTGGCGCCTTCAAATGCATAAACTTATATGGAACTGCCCACGACACCGCCGCTGCCGCTACTTGCCCGCTGAGTTGTGTCCGCGGCCTTAGGGGTATCATGCTTTTGCCCGCTACTTTGTACGCTCATAACTCGATTTTGCCCATTTCTGTAGTAATTTCTGGAAATCCTCTATCAGGACTTTTCTATACAACCCAAGGAACCTTTTTTTTTTCTCTTGGACGGGATATCATCAAATGACTTCTTTCGCTTTAGGCGAAGCAACGCCAATTCATAATTTCAACTTTCTACTTATTTATTTATTTAACACTTTACGCACACAAATGTACAGAGGCGGACTTAATGCCATAGGCATTCTCTACCAGTCAATCTTTGGGTAATGCAGAGAATAATAGTGGTAAGGGCAATATGAAACCAGAAACACGATTATTAGTAAAATTAATACAAAGATAAATACATATAAACTATTCATACAATAAAATACTACTACATAATATAGGTACTCAAATGAATAAACTAATACACGATTATACTAGAACAGTTTAAGCAAACATAAATTAGCGCTGTGACGATACTACTGCCAACTTCTTACGAATGTGCTCTCGAACCTTAACTGTGAAGGTTAGTCGGTTGGTTGCCATCCAAATTTCCTGGGAAAGCGCATTCCACAGAGAAATTGACTGTATGTAAAAGGAATTGTGAATGAAGTCAGTACGGCCAGTGGTTTCGGCTGTGCATTGTCTGTTAGTCCCTTAGTCACACACTCACACAATCCACAATCAGTCAGTCATTCATAAGTAACGGAAGATAATTATATACTGATGATTGAACACGTGATATTTCGGCTTTGTATTACAATCCCATACATTCACAACGTTTTTAAAGTCGCCTTCACGACGCTACCTCTGATAGAATGTCACTTGTCTGATAGAGCCTAGAGTCATAGCAAAATGAGTATATTTTCCAGAATTTTTGTAATCTGTGTGCTTATGGAACTCTGACTATTTACAGTGTGAGTCTTTATAATGTGCACATATTAAAATTAAGGAAACTAGATCTAATTTTATCGACAGAAAACGTATTTTTTATGAATTTTTCAAAAAGTTTGCTCATATCTGTGACAGATTCTTGCTAAAATAAAATGTTTATTTTCAACTAGCTGACCCGTGCAACGTCGTCTGCGTAACATTTTTCATTACTGCTCCGCTCTTACTGGTCTTAGCGTGATGATATATAGTCTATAGCCTTCCTCGATAAATGGGCTATCTAACACTAAAATAATTTTTCAAATCAGACCAGTACTTCCTGAGATTAGCGCGTTCAACCAAACAAACAATCAAACAAACAAACAAACTCTTCTGCTTTATTATATTAGTATTATATTAGTATAATAAATAAAATAATAAAATAAAATAAAATAAAATAATTTTATTTCAGATCTTGATCCATATGATGTTAGTAATACACACTACTTAAAAACTATGTTAGTAACAGACACAATACAAAAGATATTAATTCATATATTTGTTGCGCTCACCTGACGCACCGGGCACATGCACATGTGTATGTACCCAATGCGCCATGATGGCGCAACACGGCTTATCACTAATGACCCTCAGAATGTCGTTGACGCTCCCACGGACCCTGCGCATCATGGAGGCCATCCTTTTCCGAAGGATGGTGGTGAAGCCATCAGTACGTGCTTCGGAAAACATTCCTGAAGCACTGCAGTAACGTGGGAGCCCCAGCAACACCCTGAAGGCATTATTATATTGAATCCTTAGGGCGTTGTATGCCCTTTGCGTATATCGAACCCACAGGGTGCAGGTGTACAGAGACTGGCAAAAAGCCTTAAAAAGAGTTTTTTTCACTTCTATTGTACACCGTGCAAACCTGCGGGCCAACATATTACATCGGACAGCCAACGCCCTTCGTTCTCTCTCCATATCAGCATCATCTTTCAAGTCCTCAGTAACTATATGCCCTAAGTATTTAAAATCCAGCACCCTTTCAAGGGCCACACCTTTTAACATTACTGGTGGGATGTGTGTTGGTTTTTTACGCTTTACCTTGAATACAAGAAGTTTACTCTTTTTAACATTATAAACAAGTCCATTTTCTTCTGCGTAAGCCTCACAAACCTCCAACAACTTCCTGAGTGCGCTGATCGACGGACTCAGCAGCACCATGTCGTCTGCGTAACTGATACTATTGACACACAGTATAGATTGATGGTAGTTTTTTTCCACTATCTTTATTTTATTAGGATGGCTAATTACTTCCGATCATTATAGGGTTTGTTTGATTGCGATGGAGCATTTAGTTGAAAAGTTGCATAGTTTTGTTTACACTGGTGTCATACGAGTAGTTGCGAACAAAGTTTTTTAAAAATCCGTAAAATATTTAAAAAGAAATACGTTTTCTGTCGATAATAATGGGTTTAGTTTCCCTCATTTTCGTATGTGCACATTATAAATATTCACACTGTATAGTAAGTAACAAAGATAAGCTACCTATGTATTTTCATTTGTACCAAATTCTTAGAAAATACAATTTTCTTGCAAAGTCACGGCAATAACAAAGAATGAAATGAAAAATCCTCGCATATTTTTATGCCCAACATCCTTTGGTTTATAGATATTGGCAGTCCAGTTATTCTGAGATGCTCGGGGCTAGTGTCCGACATATGGAGATTGAAAATACTAGTACATTACCTACACATGGACTTTGAAATCGAGACAATATGCATTTATCGTCAAAATGTCAACTTTGACTTTAACGTCATAGAATTTATGTCGAGTTTTAAATGACCTTAAAAATATAATTTCTATTCTTTCTAATATACAGAAGAAGACGCCCCGGGCGTTGAGGGTCGATTCCCGGCCACCGTAGGTGCTGTTCTGCGGACGGCGAGCATTGTGTGACTCGCCGTCCTATCAGAACCAGGCCCGGGTCGACGGCGCGCTGTGTTCCACGTGCTCCTCATAGAGCTGTCAGCATATAAAGTGTCACTCAAGTGGCTCCCTATCCGTCTTCGCAGGAACACTCGAATATTATGTCTCCTTTACAATATCCTGTTCAATCCTGCATACCCTGGCTACCTGCGTGATCGTTTCTTGTTTGCTCGCCCTGCCGAGGCGCTGTGTAGATCCCACCTCAAACTTCACCGAAACTTCCCATCCCATAAAACTCATTCATACTCACACTCCTTCTCTTATCTTGCGGTACGATTGTGGAACTCACTCCCATCTGACATACGAGAAAGTAAAAATATTTCTATTTTCAAAAAAGCTGTTAAAGAGCACTATCTCTCTTCTATCTATAATGTTATATTAAAGGTATGTATTATTTTATTATATTATGTATTTAGGTAAATCTATTTCTGTATATTTGTTTGTATGTTTATTGTATTTTAATGTATTTATTAGAAGATATTAATTAATAGTATGTTTAAGTTAAATTAGTTAAGTCTATTTTTAGTTTCCTTCTTTGTTTCTACACACTGTGTCTATGTTTCTTTTCCTACTCTCCTGTCGCAGGTCTGCTGGAAGAAATTTCATTTGAAATAAGCAGTACCTTTGTACTCTTTTTTCTGTATACATTTTTAGTTTTTTTAATTTCTTGTGTGTACATAAATAAATAAATATAAGACGAAGCCCGCTAGGGCCAGCGCCTGTCAAGGTGGCGGAATTTATTCGAAAGAGTCACCATGGCCCTGGAACGCAAAGGTTTACTTAGGAGGAACACGGATGGTTTTTGGTCAGTACTCTTACTGCTATCTGACACTCCCTTCTACTTCACCCAGGGTGGGAGGAATCATTCGATGATTTCTCAACCTTAAACCCAACCATACGTACTTTATAAGCTATCGCGTTCTCTCTCACAGTCATCACATACAGATTGCTGTTCGTTTATTTTCTGCTATCATCATCATCGTCGTATTAGCCTAAAGACGCACTGCTGGACATAGACCTTCCCAAATTTCGCCAGAACACCCGGTCCCGTCGGTCCGTTTCGAATCCATCGGTTACCCACAATCTTCACCACTTCATCGGTCCAACTTATGGGAGGCATTCCGACGCTGCGTATTCCGGTGAAATCCGGTATTTACTGCTAAAGTTGGTTTTATTCAGACAAATCCACCACAGCATAAGATTACCACATTCAACCCTTTTAAGTCCCTTGAACACAGTGTTTCACACTATTTCCTTTCGGAAATACTTCAACATACAACCCGACATCATCCCAACGATTGCACAGTTGCCACACAACCGGTAGTTACCATAATTTGCGTTATGTTATGACGTCACTTACCATCATATGGGGCTATGGCCATAGGAACATTCAGGCACCATCTTCATAAGCAGAGTAATGTTTAAGGGACTACATACACTTATTCAGCTCTATTCAGCGTATGCCCATTGAAAACAACGATTTTGTATGGAGACGCGTACGCGTCCGTTCAGCTTTCCGTATATAATCAGCTTTTGGAAATTATATTTATTTTTCCTACTCCTCCGCTGTACACTCTAATTAATTTCGTTGCGGGATCTAAGACAGTTGAATCGTTTCTCCGGGAATCGTCGGGTTTCATTAGCTCGGCGTTTTTCTGGTGGTCGCCACTGTTGATTCTGGCTTTCAAGAGTTGCAGTGATTGGGAATGTGTGGCGGGCTTGTCCTTTCCGCATCTATTCAGCCTTTGCGGCAAACAAGTATAAAATGAGGACAAAATATGTGTTATTATCATGCGAGTGCTATAAATAGAGTTCAGCGCTATTCTGCTGGTGCTGCCTACTCATTCTTACGACGGTGTACTTGGCTGATAGAAGCAAAACTGTATAAGTGGGACCAAAATCGATCAGCGAAACGCGAATAGAGCTGAATAAGTGTGGGTAGTCCCTAAGGCGTCATTTAGACATGTTTATGATGTTTTCCTTATAGTGAAAACACACTTTAGGCATGCCGTTATAGAACCAAGATATATTAGTTCTTACCTACCTACGTGAGTATATAATTTTGATAAGGCATTTGAAAGAAATGAACGGTGAACACCTTGTTCGGGAGTCGATGGTTGCTAGTCATTCATAAGTCATAAGTCATTTATTAATTTGTTAACATAGTTAGGTACAGAAAATAGTTGTTAAAAAAAATACAGGTGCGCTATGTTATGCCAGATGGCGTACAAATATGGATACACAGAATATTTCATCATAATCACACACATTAATTTTTAATATAGCAGTCATTGATTTTCTAAATAATAATAAAATAAAATTGAAAAGGTAAAGAAAGTAAATACAAATAAATGTCAAAAAAATAAATAAATAATAATAAAAATTCAAATAATGTGCAAACAAAAAACGTAAAAATAATACAAAATGTCACGAGCAATGTCAAAACAAAATGGACTTAATAAACATACCAGGTCAATTAGTACAAACAGTTATCACATTTTGTCTGTCAAAAAATCCGAAATGCTGTAATATGCTTTTGTCAACAATAAACACTAGACAGCGGCTTTTTGTCATTATTAGACATCGGATTATATGCACTATAAAGTTGCCGAAATATGCATGCAAATATGCACTAAAAAAGGGCGAAATATGCACAAAATATGTGCAGTCAAAAAACCATTTATTGTAAGAATTTAACGTTAATCATTATGATAGAACTTGAAATTTGGCGCCATTTCTGCAGTGACCTCTTCAGGCGGTGTTTTTTTTAAAAAAAACGTTGCCCCACACTAGGAATTTCTCCTGTATCGTGGGTGCGTTTTCCAACCATTCAAACTCACATATACAAACAGCCCGGTGTTAGCCCAGTTAGTCCGGTGCCGTTGATGTATGAGTAAATTTTCTTTACTCCTTGGTTTTATTAACAACACGCCTAACGCCTATAACTACTGAAATAAGCACTATCAATGAAAAAGTAACAAAATATGCAATAACGCTTTAAAATTGAATTATATGCATTTGCATATGCAAACATGCAAATGCATATAAAATAAATAAAAATAAAAATCTTTTATTCACAGACTACATAGGCCCACATTGTGTTAGTGTCTAAATTATCTTATAAACTATGTTAGTAAATACTTGAAACACAACAAAAAATAAAAAAAACGATTATAATAAATCGACAAGATAAAACGGTTTTCCTGGGAATTACGCTTGACCCCAGGCTACAATGGGGCCCTCATATAACATCTCTTTCCGGACGGCTAAGTTCAGCAGCATATGCTGTTAGAAAAATCCGCCAACTAACGGATGTCGATACCGCGAGACTGGTATATTTTAGTTACTTTCACAGTATCATGTCTTACGGTATTTTACTATGGGGACGGGCTGCAGACATCGAGTCTATTTTTATTCTGCAGAAAAGAGCCATCAAAGCGATATATAATCTCCGCCGGCGCGATTCTCTCAGGGAACTGTTTAAGAATATTAACATCATGACGGTACCTTGTCAATACATTTACGAAAACATCATGTATGTCAGAAAGAATTTACATCTTTTTAGTAAAAGAGGCGAGAGACATAATTATAGTACTAGAAATAGGGACCAGTTAGTTCAACCAGGCTTCAGACTGGCTAAAGTAGCCTCATCTTTCATGGGGTACTGTTTAAAATGTTATAATAAGATACCTCCCCATATATTAGAACTAAATGAGACGAAATTCAAGTCTTGTATTAAACGCACACTATGCAGGCAAGCATATTATAAATTGGGGGATTATATTGAAGATAAAAATGCTTGGCTGAATGCTGGTCCTGCTCCACAGCCACTAGGGAGCCCAAACTAATCTGTAAATAGTTCGGAAACATTGTTGGACCGGCTGAAGATTGTAAGAAAAATTTGCATTGTTAGAATCAACTTACTAAGCATTGTATAATTTCAGCCATTAACAGCACATGTGTGAGTACTGTGTACCTTTAACTTTAATTATCAGTTTTAGGTATGTTTTTGACTTGAATGTACCCTGGCGGTTGGGAGTGTCATGCTCACTCAAAAGTCTAGCTGATGGTGGCGTATGCGTTGGATCATTTGGCTCCCTTCAAAATGGTTGAGCCGAATGGTGCTGGCGCATGCGTCATGTTCGTGAACGGGCGCCGTCAGTCGGGACTGGTCATTTCTTAGCTGCCATGGTTAATTTTAATTATTTCTTTGAATTGTTCCTCTTTTAGTCCGGACGCTTTTATCCTGCTCGTTTTTTACATCGTTCTCACATGTATGTATAATGTCAACCTGATGTAAATAAATCTTTGTAAACAAATATTATTTTTAAAAGAGTGTCCGTGGAGTTTCTTGCACGTTCTTCTCCATAGAGATCTACGCTTTGGAACGTGCAAATAGCTTCAACTTTTTGGACCGACCGACCTTGACAATTCAAAAGTGCCTGTACATGGTTTAATTGAAATAAATGCTTGAATTTTGAATTTTTTGAATTTTGACCACAGACAGTTTCATCAAGCCCCGTTTAATACATGAAGCTTGATAAACCTATCCATGGTTGGCCCATCCAGCCTTTCAACAAACACCCTCAGGATACTGTTGGTGCTTCCTCTCAAAATATAATCCGATGTCTATTCATTATCATCATCATCGTATCAGCTTAAAGACGCCCACTGCTGGACATAGCATCTTCCTCAAATGTAGCCACAACAGCCGGTCCTGTGCGTCTCGCATCCATCAGGTACCTGTGACCCACCAAGTCATCGGTCCACCTTCTTAGAGGCCTTCCAACCCTGTGTATTCCGGTACGCGGTGGCCACTCCAGAACATTTATTAGTCAATTGACGGCAAAAGCTGAACACCTTCGTCAAAGCAAAGAACGCCAACCATGCCGTTTTTGAGGCGTCCGCATCCATCCGCTGGCAGCTACCTTCCCGTCCCATTCTAACTCATGTATCCAGAACATTACTGCTAGTCATTGTCCAGGTTAAAGTTTTCGTGTTTTCTGTTTCAATAAGGGTTTTAACAGAACAATTTTCGCCACCAGTTGGCGCCACTTGAGCTACGCTTAGTTTTACTTTGATAACGTTTATGGCGTAATATGTCGTTGATGTCAACTCAACTAATTTTGAGAACGTACCTAAGCATTTTAACAGATAGAAACAAAAAATCAACGATCTCGTACATTTATGTGCATATAACCAATGACGTATTATATATAGACACGTCATATACCAACATCGCGGCGCTTGAAAACGGCGAAAATACTAGATAGCTACTAATACGCATGAAGAAAGGGAAAGAAAATATGTCACTGTACGGCGGGATGCCTGTTGCTAGATGGAGATAAATATACATCTTCAGTTACGTCACAGGATAAGTAATAATCAAATTGACATCAAAACAAACGTAGTGTCGCGCGACAGGTTGGTGCGTTACTAAGCGCGATGTGGCCAATTGGCTTCATTTCATGTTGTCATTTTAGAGTGCGGACAACGTATCTATAGTTTTATATATCATTGAACGTACCAAAGCATTTTAACAGATAGAAACAAAAAATCGACGATCTCGTACATTTATGTGCATATAACTTCACAAAACGTACAGAAGAAAAACTTTCGATTTTATTCGCGATTTCCGTGATGGTCCCATAGTACCTAAAAGTTGTTCTTAATTATGAGTACAATGATCCTTAAAGACACATACACGTTGTAGCATCACCCTTTTTTTTGACACCAAGATTATATTTTCGGCATTATATTTTTTTTATGTAACTATTAATACATGGATGAATCTTTATCAGTCAATTTGTCATTAAAATTATGAATTCTTGAACTTATTACAAAATTTCATGATCTTTATACATAATCGTCTTATAATGTACCTCCTTTTTGGCCGTTTGATAATTCTCTTATTATTTAATATTTCGACGCTAGCAATGATAGTATGTGTGAAACTATATTTAATGAAAGATCTCAATGTACCATATAATGAGAAATGAATACTTTACGTACTTACATGCGTACTTTACTTGCTACCTAACTTATTTCAAAGTAGCGAATACAAATAAATTTTTATACTATTATCCCCAGTCACTCCTAAAAATAGCCAGTATAACAACTGAAACGAAGGAAAATACTAGGCGAGCAGGATCATTAATAATTCCAACAGAAATACGTGTTGTATGTGTACATAAAGCGTGAAGCTTAATGCGGAAATTGTGTACCTATGGTAGGCGCTAGATAAACTTGCAATAAAGTACATTGACCAAAATTAAAAATTCTAAAGTCATTTATTCAAATTAGGCTGAGAGCCAGCTTTTTTGGAACGTCAAGTTCTACAAAAAAAACAGTCCCCCATAACGCCCGCCCGTCACCACTTCTTAGTGTTTTAGCTATGGAGAAGTGGCCAAAACTCTCCAGCAACACCTCTCCCCGACCCTCGACCTTTAACTAATACGCCATCGTAGCTACCCGAACGCATTATGAACGATTTTTCGTTACTAGTAACGATTTTTCCTTATCTAGATAACGTAAAGGATCACGATAAATGTCGATTCGGGACAGCTTTGTGTCTTATTTCTATTTTTGCTATTAAAAAGACAATCAATGAATGTCAATGAAGGTCAATGACCGTTTTTGCACAATTATCTGGCGCCTACCATACGTATTATTTCATGTATGGACTATACATATAACTTTACAGTATATTATATACAGGGAATATTACGTTAACGATCCATGGCTGGTTATGTTGAGGTGTAATTAGCACGGAAAATCAGCTTGGAGTCAATTTGGAGGAATTATGTAGATATTTCGATAGTGGTGTATCGAATTGGCTGTCATTCGTCAATTTTGGACTCTCAAATGGAGTATTAGAATTTTAAGGTATGTAAAAAGTTTCATGGAAACTATGAGACCACTTGATTCGATTCTTGCTTAATGCCTGATATTTTCTGAGAGACGAATAATTTATTATGATAATGTTGATCAGTAACTATGTACCTGTACCTAACATTTCTTATTAAATTCTTCTGTCGCAGGTCTGCTGGTAGAAATTTCTTTTGAAATAAGCAGTACCTTTGTGCTCTTTTCTCTGTAAAAAAAATGCTTTTTAAGTATATTTTGTGTACATAAATAAATAAATAAATAAATAACTATGTAGTAATGCCTATGGCATTAAGTCCGCCTCTGTACATTTGTGTTTTAAGTGTGTCTATCCGTAACTACTCTCGATCTACAAATGATAGAAAGGTTAATGTACCTTCTGAGGCACGGAGGAATCTCGGTGTGTTATGTTGAGCACTCATCCAATGACTAACCTTAGCGAACGATTTTTAACATCAAAGTTCGACCCGTGTGGCTATTGTGAGCCACTAGTTCCTAGTAAAAAATCTATAATAAATAAATAAAAAATAATGAAACTTTAAAAACCAAAACTACCAATTTTCCCACCGTCCGTCCAACTACCGTTTCCGGTAGTACATATAGGTAAAATAAGAACACGCGTTTTTGGGAGGTAAATAACGTACTCAGATGTTACTTGATGGGTTTTATTCGCAAGAGACACCCTGGCTCCGGAACACAAAGGGCAATGAAGGAACATGGATGGGTTTTAGTCAGTAGAAGTCTGACACTCCCTCCCGCTACACCCAGAGCGGGAGGAGTCATTGGATGATTTCCCATCCCTAAAAAAAAAAATGTCTTTGATAGTTCAATGTTGATTTTATAATGAGTAAAATTAGATAGAAGCGAATGTTTTATGCCATGGTAATGGCCGCCATTTAGGGTGGATTTCACCAATGAAACTGATCGCGAATTCGCGATCAAGCTGTGTTCAAGAGTTGTCAGTGTCATTATTCCGTATAAAATAATAACAGTGACAGCTTATAAGGGTAGTTCATACGTTGATCCCGTGCAGTTTCAGATCAAGGATGAAATCCGCCCTTAGTCTGTGTCAAAGTGAAAAAGACGAAAAAGGGCGGTTCTTTTGACAGCTGGATGACACTTGACGTCGATGACATTGACAGCGTCACACTCACTTTTTTTTAAATTTTTTTAAGAATCGAACTTCAGCCGATCTTCATCCCTACCAATATTGATACGGGTATATTATTTGTGTTTCCCTTTACTCTCAATAGCCGAACTTTTCTTAAGTAAGTGGAAACAAATACGGCACTTAAACACACTCCTTGTTTCTTCGCAAAGGTTTGTTTGTGAGCTGTTTCCCAAATTAGTTTGTCCCAGTTACCGCCAAGAGCTGAGGAATTACTGCAGTCTGTCATTATACGGTGACAGGTAAAGGTAGGTCGCAAGTTTGCAAGCTGTTACATTTTGCTATTCTAAGAAAATGAGATATTTTTAGTGATGGTGGGAAAAGTTTTGAATGAAAGGTGTGTACTTGTTGTTCCAGTTTAGATAATCATCATCAGCCTAGCCTTTTCCAAAATAAATTTAACCAGTCGAATACTAGTTTTGATAGAGCGACTTTCTACAAACATCGTCATCATTTCAGCTAATTGCCGTACACTGCTGAAGGTAAGCCTCCCCCAAAGAGCGCCAACCATCCCGGTCTTGAACTCTACGATTTGCAAAATGTTAGGTCCAGCAATGTGCAATTATATGTATTCCGATTTTTTTTATTATTTGAAACTAGACGATGCACCCGGCTTTGCCCGCTTGACAAATTAAATATTCTCGAGAATCACTCTATCCATTGGTGAAAACAGCATGAAAATTGGTGCAGTTGTTTTTGAGTTTATCGCGAACAAACAGACAGACAGACGCGGCGGAGGACTTTGTTTTACAATATGTAGGGATGGGTTCATGACTCTACGATGGAGCGAGCTTACCCAGAAGTAGCCTGATCGTACTAAATTTGAAGAGATTAGGGATTGTTTTCATTTAAGAGTTTCTTAAATATCTTTACGCATCGCCCTAATTTAAAGTGATATTATACGTGACTAGCTGTCCCCCGCGGCTTCGCTCCCGTCAACTGGCAACTTTTTTTTTACACTAAAACCTTCTTCATATTATAATAACAAACAAGAGTCGGCGGGCGTCAGGCGCCCTCCGCCTCACGCTCCCGCGCACCGAGTATAGTATTTTGTTGCGGAGTTATTTTAAAACGATGATATCTCTCAAGACATTCATTGAAATTAAATAATTTCAATGGCAATTTTGTTCAAAATTAAATACTATGATGATTAACGTATTTATTTGGATAAGGATTAATACCATGTTAATAAAAACTTCTTCGCAAATAATGCATCATTTTAAAACAAATTTGATTTCCATAAAAAGGGTTATAGTGAGTTAACCTTAAGGGATAGACATATGTTATTCAAGACTTTTTTTTAGAACTATTAAATAGGAATAATTTCATAATACTTGATTTTTGTGTAACTTTAACCGTTTACGCAGCGCACGCAACGGGAGGATTTTTTCTCGCTTGCAAAATTTCTTATTGCTGCTCCGCTCCTATTGGTCATAGCGTGATGTTATATAGCCTTCCTCGATAAATGGACTATTCAACCCAAATAATTTTTCAATTCAAGCCAGTAGTTCCTGAGATTAGCGGGTTCAACCAAACAAACAAACAAACAAACAAACTTTTCTGCTTTATAATATTAGTATAGATCAGTAAAACTAAAAGGCAACCAACCGGAACGTTCAGTAGATCTTTGTCTGCACAACCACGCGTTCAGAATTGCCAAAAATCATCATAGTCTTAATATCAATTGAAATTTTTTGTTTCTTTAGCGAAGCAAATTGTCAACGTATGCCACAATAGAGGACTTTCAAACGAGCTGACTGACACAAAGGATTAGCTAGGTCTCCCAGGCGTTTCCATCGGACGGTTAATAAACTGTTTTGGATCTAAAATTGGCTAGATTCCATTATCTACAAATTGCAAAACTATTTAGTCCGTCAGTTAGAGTATTGAAAAATAATGGACATGTATTTTTTGTTTTTGTAAATCAATTAATATTGACAAAGATAAAACGCATCAAAACTCGGGAGTGGGGGCTCGTGACGTCACAACCTGCTAAAAATTATGCCACGGCGTGACGTATTGATAATTTTAAAAGCGTCGTAATTTCGTCAATTTCGGTTCCCGTTACAAAAGAAAAAATACGAGTCAAATATTTTTTGATAATCTAACTGACGGACTTTTCGAATTAGTTTTTTTTAGGACACAAGCCTATTGACGAATGAATGTCTATTTGATTATGAGACAATTTTTTGTTAGAGGGCAGTTTCGTCCTTAGAACTGGATGCCATTGCACTTTTCTTAGAATGGGTATAAATTATTAAACTCGCGTCAGGACACGTGATTTGATCGTAAATTCGTAAGACGGATGATTCAAAAACGCACATCGTTAATGTTCAATTTTTCACTTCTCGGCCCTCCCGGTGTGCAAACCATTGTTTTTTTTTTGTGTACTGTAATTTATTCAATAAATAAAATAGGTTCATTCTACCTTATCCCACTCCAAAATAAAATATTCCCACGACCTAATAACAATAAAATGGCATTACCATAAAATAATTTATACTGCCCATAACAAAATTACAACAGATCCCTCAGGGATAGGGCTGGAAATGAAAATTTTCTGATAAATCGGCGCCATATTGTATAATGACAGTTCGTGATAACGCGTCCTGTTAATGCCATATCCGTGTTGCAGTAATGAAGTTATTTTGTTTCGCATGATATATAGTGTAGTTTGAAATAAACGAAATGTAAGTGATGGTCGCGGTTTTAATACGATTATGTAGAAATTATTAACGGTGCTTCTGATTGGTTACGATATTTTATTAATTATTGCACAGTTGCACTCTGCCTTGGGAGTACTATAATTACAGCGAAATGAATGAGATTGATAAGCACTACTATCAAAATGAAAATGATGTAATCGTGTTTTTTTTTTACAGTTCGCAACTGCGATGCAAATACGAACACTTCTTAGAAAAAAATACATGAATTTAAAGAATCCGCTCTGGTAGCCAACCAGTGTTATATCAAAAAGTAATAAGTGTTTTACCTGGGTCTGCCAAAACTGTCCATCAGTCCAAAATTTGAATACGGAAACATTACAATAGGTATATAGTTTACTTGCATATCACGTAGAAATTTGACATCGAATGCAATCAGCTTTAATATCTTAAAGCTTCGAACTCGTGATGCACTGGTTTTTACATTATATTTTGCCATGAAACCTGCCTTGTTTACGTGATGACTATCATGGCCAAAACCTTTTGGGACAAATCTCTTTTTGAACTATTTATAAATACATTTAAATTTTATAGGAACCAAACCAAACCAAACCATATGGTTGAATATTTATGTAGATTAGAGAATTCTCTATTGAAATTATCTGAAAACAGGTTTTGAAGAGAAGATATTTATATTACCTGTGGTCTGAAATAGCACAAAGACTGTTTTTTTCCGGGAGTTTAATTTCAAAACTTAAGGTAACATTTCCAAAAAAAGGAACCAAAAAATCTGTCACAAATCTTAGCTAGGAATATAGGGTTACCGAGTTAATGGGTTGTGCAGGTCTAGTAGGCAGCTGCTTTACGTAAAATACTGATATTCAGCTGAATCCAGTTTGGCTGGAAGCTGACTTCTCCCGCCCTGGGTGAAGCAGAAGGGAGTGTCAGACTCTTACTGACTAAAACCCATCTGTGTTCATCCTAGTGTCCTTTGCGTTCCAGGGCCGCGGTGACTCTTTCGATAAAATTCCGCGACCCTGGCAGGTACTGATCCTAGCGGGTCCCGTCTTCTATACTGGCTAGCTCTTAGAGACAAGCGCGCGTGGAATACAGCGGGTCTGCGGACGGCGAGTCTCCCAACGCTCGCCGTCCGCAGACCCGCGCCTACGGTGGCCAGGAATCGCTTACAACTAAGCCTGGTACCTATTTGTAGTTAAATCCTAATATTTTAAACTCTTGCGTTACTGTGTGAGTAAGTGACTGACTGACAGACAACGTTCAGCCGAAACAACTGATCGAAGAAAGGTGAAAAGACAATGTCCAGATTTGGCATGTAGGTTTCTTGGACAGTGTAGGTTTGCACTAAGAGAGGATTTCCCGAAATTCTCACAGAAATTGGAATAAACGTGCAAAAGCTAAGTATTTGTATAATAAAAATATAAAAAATAATCCCTATTTCCCTTGGTCATCGCATCACGCGTGAACGGTTGGACCGATTTCGCTTATTATTTTTTGTTGTGATTATTACTGTTAGGAAAAAAATCTTTTGAAAGAAAAAAATAAGAAAGTTGCATTTGACGGGAGCGAAGCCGCGGGGATAGCTAGTATTAGATAAAAATCAGTCATTGTAAATAAGATCTTGTCATCAAATCCTGCTAGATTTCAAAATCATAACCGGTGGTTCAGTCTTAGGTACCTACATGTTTATTTCGAACTGACCCGTGCAACTTTATCTGCGTCACATTTTACATTAATGCTCCGCTCCTTTTGATCGTAGCGTGATGTTACATGGTGTTATTCTATTCTATTCTATTCTATTCTATAGCCTTCCTCGATAAATGGGGCTATCCAACACTAAAAGATTTTTTTTACACCAGTATATCTTGAGATTACCGCGTTCAACCAAACAAACTCTTCAGCTTTACAAGATAAGTATAGACAAAAACTCAAAAACCACGCTGTATTGTCCCAGTACTTCTTTAATCAATTTTCCCTCTGACTGTTATTGTGGACACCTTTCACATAAACCAGGCAACCTTTCCAACTATATCCCGATAAAGAGGTTGAATTTCAAGGTCGTTAACTGATTTACGACTTTGTTTTGGCCAAACGTTAAAAAAATGGCGCTAAAAGTTGCCAGATGTCGCCAGTTTAAAAGATTTATAGCTTAGTTTGAAGAAAATTACTAATAGAATTTGAAAAGATGATTTTAAAGCTAGCCTGTGGAATTAAAATGGAACTACTGAATGAAAGAACTTACAATAAGCATACTTTCGTTGGAATACAATTATCACAAAAGTTACTAATAAACATTAGCAATTTTTTAAAGTTATTTATACATACTTTAAGAGTGTGTATTCCGTCCACCAGCGCCGCCAATCGTTTTTTATTAATTGTGGTAAATTTAAGACACGTAGATAAAAAACCGCTCTGTAGTGTACTGAAGAAATGTATCTATTATTTTTTGACAGCTATTTTTAATACATAACTCATGGCTAAATAGCCAAAACGGCAATTATTGCTAAAAGTGGCCACTTTTAGCAAAAATATCGACTTTGGCAATTATTTATGTTCTAAAGTACAAAACATAACTCTCAAAACATAGTAAATACATTTCTTCAGTACACTACAGAGCGGTTTTTTATCTACGTGTCTTATATTTACCACAAATAATAAAAAACGATTGGCGGCGCTAGTGGACGGAATACACGCTCTTAATGTATACCTAATTAAAAATACATAAAGGAAACCTTAAACTAAAAATCATACAATTGGCAGCTTATCGCATTCCGCGATCTCTTCCAGGCAACCTGGAATGGAAAGAGAAATCCTACACGAAATGGGGTTGCACTTATTGCAAATACAAAGTTAGTAAATTTGTTGCAGAACTAATGTAAAACAATATACTAAAATAGATACACAACTATATACATATTAAATATTCATATGAATAAGAAAATAAGTGATTTAAAAAGTATTCATAGAGACAAAACAGGTAGTGTCCCCTTAAGGCCGTACCCTGACCAAATAACCTTAAGCATTTTTTCCCTCAATAACAGCGCAAGAGATATAATAGCAAATACGCTCAGAATATTGAATAAAATCGTTATAAAATCTAATTTTGGTCGTTTGAAAAAAAAAATTCTACCAAAATGTTCATGATTAAATTGCCTATTCATGAGTGTATCAAAATAATCGTTAGTTTTCGAGAAGATGCATATTTTCAGTATTTAGAGTTAGTTTTTAGTATTTTATGCTAGATATTGACTGTTCGTATATCTTATCTTAGAGATCTTACCTAACGACAAAATATTATTTTCCAACGTACCTACACGCAAACGAAGTCGCGGGCAACAGCTAGTAAAGACTAAAATTCTATCATTTTGAAGCCAAGATTATGTAGAATGTATTTTTTATAAGTTGATATTTCTTTTGGATAACGAGTGAGAGAGTGAGAGTGAGTGAGAGAGAGCTCCAAAAAAACTGCACAAAAAACGGCTGGCGCTGCGTTTTGCACGGGGACGCGCCTTAAACCCGCGCTGAATTGACACCGGCAATGCATTCCACATAGGAAAAGGCTAATTGAAAGAAAGCAACGGAACCTATCATATAAAGCATTTGACAGGCTGTAACCTAGCTTTTTTTTACTTCTCCCACTCCCTAGGCAGAGTGTCAGACTCTTATTGACTAAAACGCACCCATGTTCCTTCAAACGCTCCTTGCGTTCAAGAGCTGCGACGACTTTTTCGAACAAATTCCACACTCTTTTTAAAGGATAAGAAATCATAAAGAAATCATCAAAAATCTCCCTTCCGCTCTGGGCGAAGAGGAAGGGCGTGACGGACTCTCACTGACTAAAACCCACCATGTTTCTCTGAATGCCCTTTACGGGGCGGCCTGGAACCCGTTACGCTTTCGAATAATTCCACAACGCTGTTTTTTAAGGATGAGAAATCATCAAATGACTCCTCCCGCTAGAGCCCAGTGCGAGAGGAGTCATTCTCTGCGTGTATTCATCCAGCTCTGTGTGTATTCCTGCTAATGCTCTTTACGTTCCAGGGCCGTGGTAACGCTTTCGAACAATTCGTAAACCCTGGCAGATTAATAGAAAACTACGCTATCGCTGAGCAGCTAGGTATGTTCCGTAGACTTTCTGTCCCGACACGTTACTTGTAGGATAGGTGACTTGAGCAAATTCACGGGAAAAGGCTTGTCAAAATATAACATCAACTAGATCATTGTCTATTTCTTGATCATCATGGGTCATGGGTCTTTCTAGTTTAGGAGGCAGGGTTCAAATTTTATATTTGACTGTTCTATACCCATCTCTCGCGCATTGATTTGTTCATTAACTTTTCTGAATTAATAACAACTATACATTTATGTGAAAACTTACAAGATGTATAAATAATATGTACATATTACAATATGTACATTTTTAAATATTTCTATTACAATTAAAAAAAAAACACTTAAAAATGTAAAAAATAGTTGCCCACCGATATGGGGAACAGGGTCCAAGCTACCGGTGGTCAGGGCTCCCGAGAGAGGAACTTCCTCACTATACGCGCCGTGTCCAGGTGTACTGCTTTCTGAATCAAACCCTTGATCCAGCTGCCCAACGAGAGCCTCTTGAGGTCGAGGCTCTTGGCAATTATGCCATCGGCCGTCACGACTATCGGCACAATGACTGCTGTGTTCACATCCCACCTATCGACAACCTCGCGAGCCAAGTCAGGATGTCGTTTGTTTCTCTTTCTCAGACTTCACGAGGTTCTCGTCATGAGGGACTGCTAAGTATATAATTAACAATACTTATATGGTTATAGTTTTCTCTAATATATATGATTTACTTATTAAACTTCCTGCCCTTATCCTATGTTACTTGGGGTCGGCGCAACACGTTTTTTTCTTCCACTCTGCCCTATCACCCGTCAAACTATCACTAAATCCATTTTATTCATATCGCTCCTCAAACAATGCATCCATGTTTCCTTTGGCCTTTCTCTTTCTCTCCAACCATCCACATTTTTACCTATTTATATTTCTATCATTACCTACTTTATACACTAGAAAAAATAAACAAGATTCTTGTAACTAACATCACTGCTTCCCCAACAAGGATAAAAACCACAACGGTTTTTAGACAAGGAAGGTAATTATATTTTTAAAACAAAAGAAAACAATACCCCTGAATGTTGTTCGTTACATTTTTCCTTTCAGTTATAAAGACTTTTTTTTATTTATTTAATTTTATTTGAAATGGGTTTGCTCTTGACTTTCGTCTTGGTCAGAGATGACAGAGACAAAGTCTACGATGGAGCGAGCTTACCTAAAAGGAGCCTGTTTACTCTAACTTTGAAGAGATTAGGGTTGTAGGCGTTCGGAAACACAGACGCAGGCAGAGAGTTCCACTCCTTTGCTGTGCGCGTTATAAAAGACGTTTGGAAACGCTTAGTGCGAATCGTGGAATAGCAACAAGGTAGGGATGGTGAATTGCAGTGCGTCTCGATGTCTGATGGTAGAAGGGGGCCGGTGGAATGAGATCGTGGAGTTCTTATGGCCTACACTAAGTTCAGACGCACCGTTGGAAGGCCTCCCACAAGATGGGCTGATGACCTGGTGAAGGTCGCGGGTAGGTGATGGATGCGAGACGCACAGGACCGGTCGTTGTGGGGACACTTGGGAGAGGCTTATGTCCAGCAGGATGTCTATCGGCTGATATAGTGATGATGATGACTAAGTTCTAGTACAGTTGTAAGAAAAAATCTCATGCGGAGACTTAGTTTATCACTTTATATCTTAACAGCCTACGTTGGTGTAGATTTTCGTAAAATATCAACCTAGAATAGTATCCACGGCTTCATTTAGGGTTCCGTACCCAAAGGGTCACCAACGGAACCCTATTATTTAGCGTCCGCTGTCCATCCGTCCATCCGTCGCTGTCTGTCATCGAGCTATAAGTCAAGAACCGCAAGTGGTTAATAGTTGAAATTTTTATAGAGTGAGTACAACAACAAATAGTAAAAATTTAACTAAATAAAAAACACTCCCATATAAGTACCGTGTTTTTTTTTTTGGTTTATGGTCCTTCGCCTTTCGGGTGAGAGACCGACTCGCAATTGGCGGGTTTTTTTTTCTGTACCAAAATACATTTAAATCTGTTCAGCGATTCAGGCGTGTGATAGCAAAAAAAAAACACATTCGCATTTGTAGATGACTATCTTCTGCAAGTGGCTTCGCCCGCGTTATCTCTAGGGATCATACTCCTGGGATATAATATATATTATAGCCTATTAACCGATTGTACTTCGGTGAGTGTACCCATGAACTCCACTACCTCATTCCACCGGCCCCCTTCTACCATCAGACATCCAGACGCACTGCAACTTACCATCCCGACCTTGTTACTATTCAACGAATTCGCACTAAGCGTTTCCAAACGTCTTTTATAATTCGGACTGCAAAAGAGTGGAATTCTCTGCCTGCGTCTGTGTTTCCGAACGCTTACAACCCTAATCTCTCCAAAGTTAGAGTAAACAGGCTCCTTCTGGGTAAGCTCGCTCCGTCGTAGACTTTGTCTCTGTCATTTCTGACCAAGACTAAGGTCAAGATCAAACCCATCACAAATAAAAAAAAAATGTGTCATTCCAGACTATAATCTACCTCTGTGCAAAATTTCATGAAGATCCTTTCTGGCGTTCTAACGTGAAAGAGTAACAAATACCCATCCATCCTCACAAACTTAGCTGATGCCCGCGGCTTCGTCTGCTTTACAAATTATATGCCTACACATTCCTCGCGAACTACTTTAACCATTGGTGAAAACAGCATGAAAATCGGTGCACCAGTTTTTGAGTTTATCGCGAATAGACAGACAGACAGACGCGGCGCAGGACTTTGTTTTATAATAAGTAGTGATAAGTAGGAAGTAGAATGTTACATAGTTAAGATTTCTTGTTGCTTTAGGGAAAGAGTGTCCGTGGAGTTTCTTGCACGTACTTTTTTATACCGCGTGTATCTGACATCGACGCACAAACGATTTCCATGGGTCCAGGGCATGATTCTGGACACCCTAAACTTATAATTTTTCGTCGGCTTTTTTCTCATTTTTTTCAAGGGTTTTTTTACTTTAGACTGCTCATAATCGTTATTCTGACCTAACCCAATGAGATTTCTAATAAAAAAAAAAAACTAATTAACTACTTTCACTAAAAAGAGCAATCAGAAAAAAATGAAAAACATTAGACACGCGGTAGAATCTACTCTTTGGAACGTGCAACTGCCGCGCTGGAGATAGAGTCGGTGAGTGTGTTTTGTTGCAGAATAACTTGCTGCTCTGGTCGCTAGCGCGGCAGAATTAGCTTTATCTATTTGACTGACAGACCTTGACTATTCAAGAGTGCCTGTAAACTGGTCTAATTGAAGTAAAGGATTTTGTATTTGAAACATCATGTTCTGTCCAACATATTTCTGGCTCTAGAACTAGATTATTGAAATCAATAAAGCAATCATCCATTTCATCAAAAATATTTTAACATCACACTGATTTCTAAACTCTAATCTGAATTTACGATACTCATGTTTTGCCAAAAGGTTTTATTGTTACAGCAAAGTGTGAAAAAGGACAAAAGACTCATAAATCAGAACACTAAATAAAGACACAAAAGAATATTATTAATCACTGTTTCCTCGAACAAAAATATGAATTTCCACTGACTGCCTACAAAATAGGTTAGGTACATTAAAGTTGAAATAAATACAATTACAATTGTAAAAAAAAAACAACAAAAATGCGAGTATTGATGTATAAAACCCAAAATTAGTCAAAAATAATAATACCGTAAATAAATAACTACCGATTGACGCTCGATACTACAATGTAATTTTGTTGATGTCATAGACAGATGACCAAATGATAGAACGCGCGGGCCCAAATCGAAATCTATGGTCAGCTGTAAAAAATGTGCGTCCTTGGTGCGCAGGGTGCGAGCCCTTGTTGGCAACAAACTTGTTTTTTTTGCCGTTTTGCCCTTAAATATTTATTTTATTCTGTTTTTTAGTATTTGTTGTTATAGCGGCAACAGAAATACATCATCTGTGAAGATTTCAACTGCCTTGCTTTCGCGGTTCTTGACCTAAAGCCTGGTGACAGACAGACTGCGAAGTCTTAGTAATAGGGTCCCGTTTTTACCCTTTGGGTACGGAAGCCTAAAAATGGGAAATTATGTTTATAAACCGTAATTGAGTCATTAAAAAATTTCGTTAAAGTAAAGGTACCTATTCCGACAAGAGTGAATAGAAGTGGTGCGAATGCTATTGAGTAGTTACGGTCTGTGAAATGTAGTGATTATGTTGTGCTGGTCAAGCAAGAGTTATGCTGCTGATAACATGGAACATGCTGAAGTCATCAGTACGAACTGCGTGCAAGACCATGTATAACTGCAAGCCATGAATACGACCAGACCTAGTTTTTTTTGAAGTACGGAACCCTAACCGGCCAAGAGCGAGTCGGACTCACGCACCGAGGGTTCCGTACAAACCTGCGATTTACGATTTAAGAAGTATAAAAAAGTCTAATAACTAGATCTCGTTAAAACCAATTTTCGCTGGTAGTTTACATGGTAATATACATTTTTTTTTTTAGTTTTATCATTCTTTTATTTTAGTAGTTACAGGGGGGGGACATACATTTTACCACTTTGGAAGTGTCTCTCGCGCAAACTATTCAGTTTAGAAAAAAATTATATTAAAAACCTCAATATCATTTTTGAAGACCTATCCATAGATACCAATTCTTTTTAATTAAAAAATTTTTACACGTCTGGGTTTGATGAAAAAAGAAATTTAAGTTTCAGTTCTAATTGGGACCCCCAAAATTTATTGTTTTTTGTCTATTTTTGTGTGAAAATCTTAATGCGGTTCACAGAAAGTAACATCTACTTACCAAGTTTCAACAGCTTAGTTCTTATAGTTTCGGAGAAAAGTGGCTGTGACATACGGACGGACAGACAGACAGACATGACGAATCTATAAGGGTTCCGTTTTTGCCATTTGGCTACGGAACCCTAAAAACGACCTCATACTCGAAAACATACGCCTGAAAATCGCTAAAAGTTAAAACACGTTCCACCAGTATTAAAACTCCTGCCTGTAAAACTTTGTACTTTCATTATCTAAAAACTTATTTTTCACACGGTGAAGGGTGCTATTAAAAAGCTGAGAGGAGGGTTCATTAGTGACGTCATGACCACGTGACAGGAATATCTGCGCGGTTATTGGACCGAGAGGGTTGGCCGATATAGCGCCGTAGTCACTGGTCAGAATTGAAATGCGTTGCTAAATTGTGCATGCATTTATTTGGTTTTGCTATGGGACTTCCAACCAACCTTGAAATCGTGGATGAAAAATCAACTGCCCCATACGCTTGCAAAAGACAACTATATTTGGTCGAAAAACACCATGGCACAAACAAACAACAAATCCTATCCTTAAAAAATACCTTGATTGACAGAATTTGACACAACTTTGACGTTTGTTATTTTTAATTTTCGCATTGAGTAACAGGAATTTTAGCATTACAACTAGTGTGAAGTTAGGTATCGGTCGTGTAAAAAAAAAAAGTTACTTAACTGTTGGTTAGTTAAGTGTCGTTTAAACAACGTTATTAAGTAAGAAAAAGTTAATTGCTCATTAAGGAGTTAATGAGTTATTAGTTAATTAGTTGCTTAGATGTTGATTAGTAGATTTTATAAGTAAGGCTGAAAATGTACTAAGTCAACAGCTTTTTTTCGCGATTCCGGATTTAGTCCATAGTAAAAGATGTTTGTAATGGCCCATTTAAGGTTTTGCGATATTTCTGAGACATTATATCCTGTATAGTAAGAAAGTGACTTTTATATTCCTATTTAGTACGTAATCACAGATAGGCTAGAATTATTTTACTGCCAGAAATGCAAGTAATGCAATAGGCTAGATTTTATCATCCACAAATTAATTGCAAAACTATTTAGTCCGTCAGTTAGAGTATTGAAAAATAATGGACACGTATTTTTATGTTTTTGTAAATCAATGAATATTGACAAAGATAAGACGCATCAAAACTCGGGAGTGGGGGCTTGTGACGTCACGACTCAGTAAAAATTATGCGAAGGACGTTTTGAGAATTTTAAAAGCGTCGCAACTTCGTCAATTCAATCAAATTGGTTCCCGTAAAAAAAAAACACGGGTCAAATGTTTTTTGATAATCTAACTGACGGACTAATTAGATTTTTTCAGGCCACAAGCCCATTTTCGAAAATGTTTTCTTGCTATCTGGTAGACAGCCGCTCCACGTAAAACACTGGTATTCAGCTGAATCCGGTCTGATATTTTGCTAATTTGGGATATTTGGGAAAAAGTCTAAGCAGATGATGTTTTCTTACCATCTACAATTTTGTAGGAAGCAAAAAGCTAAGCAATTCAGGCATATTCCTGTAGTGCGAAGTTCATAATATGTTTATTGCCTTTTGATCTTTGCCGCCTTCAGCAGTGCTATTCTGTAACAACATTTTCGTGTCTCGACAGCGGAATCCGAGGTGAGTTTCAAATTCGTATAAATATAAGACCTTATGATGTGTGAAATAAAGTTCACTTTATAAGCTTAGTCACTCAGGTGAAGTCGATATCGAAATGGTTATTTACAGAATAGACTAGCAGTATGATATTTTGGAATCAGATCCAGTTAGGAGCAACACAGGTGTATTATTAGTAGGAGCTTGATTCTACAAGTACGCTGAAAATTTGTATCGATTTTATTTTAAGTATAAAATACGAAAACAGTGATTTGAAAAAAGCCACTGCCTAATACCGAGTAGAATAAAAAAAAACACTACAAAGTAAAAAATAACTTTAATTTCGGAAGTCGTTGTTTTTGTTAAATTCTTCGTATTTTGACATCGACTTCCCAAATTAAAGTTATTTTTTACTTTGTAGTGTTTTTTTATTTGGAAGTTGTATTTTTTTGTAAAAAGTTTTTTGTTTTCACTTTTTAGTGGTACCTACCCCACACCTAACAACACCACTGCAAAATCGCAGAAAAGCAAAATACGCAATTTCAATTACTTGGATGACAAAAACCATCATCCAAGTATACGAAATCCAGCTATTTCGATTTAAAATCTAAACTGCGAATCCGATTTTGATAAAAATTAAATGGGACCAATCTGCAAGTATATCCTTTCAGATAAAACAAGAATTTTTCAAATCGGTTCATAATTTATTGACAGAGTTATGAAGTAAAAAACATAAAAAAATACAAACGAATTGAGAATCTCCTCCTTTTTGGGAAGTCGGTTAAAGTATAACTTAATTACTTAAATAACAAAAATCCCACACCCTTTAAACATATTTTTGTGGAGATATTAAAAATCCTCGTCCATATTAAGGCCGCCATGAATTCCGATCTGTTACAGATAATGTGCGTTGCTCGTTTACTTAATTGAAATGATAAAATTTGGCTCAGCTATCGCACGTTTATCTCCGTAATGTGAAACGTACTTTATTTATATGAGAGAGGACCTTTTAATTTAATGGTAATATGTAAGTAATTTTTTTTTTGTTTATTAGCACACCAGGCGAACGGCGATGCGCCACCGGTACATGGCGGACATCCCACCCACACGCACAAAATGTTTTGGGAACACATTCATAGTCCGTACAGCAAAGGAGTGGAATTCCTTGCCGGTGTCTGTATTTCCTGATAGCTACAACTTGGGGGTCTTTAAGTCAAGAGTGAATAGGTTACTTCTAGGCAAGCGTGCTCCATCTTAGAACGCATCATCAATAACCATCAGGTGAGATAGTGGTCAAACGCGTGCCTATCAAAAGTGAAAAAAACACACACTAGTTATTACACATAAATAATTGACAACACGCTTGGCGCAGTGGTTGAGCGATTGACTGCTGCGCAGCATGTCGCGGGTTCGATTCCCGCACGTAACAAATATTTGTAAGACCTACATGTATTTGTTCTGAGTCTGGGTGTTTTTCTATCTATAATATGTATGTATTTACAAAAAAAAAAATGTATATAAGTAGTTTATCAGCCATATCGTTACCATAACACAAGCATTCGGTTGCTTAGCTTGGGACTATATGGCGTTGTGTGAAATGTCCAAGGATATTATTATTATTATTTATTATTAATTACACAATGTGGAATAGAAATAGAGTAGACAGCTAATACAAAAGAAGTGGCGATGGGCGCCAAACTACGCACAGCCTGTGAGGCCACCTGGCGGCCTCCGGTCACCGTAGGCGCGGGCCAGTGGACGGTGAAGTATGGGTGGCTCGCCGTCCGTCCGTCTTATGACGACAGGCCGTGTCGACGGCGCGTTCGTGATCCACGCGCGCCTCAAAGAGAGTCAGCATTGAGAGGGGCCCGAAAAGGCCAACGCCTGCCGGAGTTGCGGGACTATTCGAAAGAAATACCGCGGCTCCGGAACACAAAAGGCAACGAAGGAACATGGAGGGGGGGTTTTAGTCAGTAGAAATCTGACACTCCCTCTCGCCCCGCGCAGAGCGGGAGAAGTCATTTGATGATTTCCCATCCCTAAAACAAAAAAAAAGGCATCGATATTTAACCTATTTACCCTCAATAGTTTCCGTTCCCGTAGGATTTCCGGGATAAAAACTATTCTGTCCTTTCTCGGGTCTAATACCATCTTTGTACAAAATTTTATCTAAATCGGTTCAGTGGTTTAGGAATGAAGAAGAGACAGACAGACAGACAGAGTTACTTTCGCATATATAATATTAGTGGGGCTTAGCGACTTACCCCAGTTTTGCACATTATTTTAGTCGACATACGTCCAGTGCTAGACACAGGCCCCCTTCAAGTATCCACATCACCCGGTTCTGTGCGTCTGTATCCAGCGGTAGACCGAAGACTTCATCAGGTCAATGGTCTACCTTATAGGTGGCATTCCATCGTTTGGTCTTCCAACAGGCGGTCGCCACTGCAGAACGGCACGGTTGGCGCAGTGGTTGAGCGATCGGCTCCTGCGCCGCGTGTCGTGGGTTCGATTCTCGCACTGAACAAATATTTGTATGGCCTGCAGATAGTTGTTCCGCGTCTGGCTGTTTGTGTATGTGACTTTGTATGTTTGTAAACGCACCCACGATAAAGGAGAAATTCCTAGGGTGGGGCAACTTTTTTTTTTTAAAAGGCATCGCTTGGGTCAGCATTAACTGAACACTGTTGAACAACAGACTGCTGGCCACAGTCCTCCTTAAAGTCATGCTATGCCAACCAAGAAATTAAAAAAAATAAATGTTAAAAACCACTCACGATAAACCATTTTTCATTTGAAATAAAACCCAAAGTCTTTGTCGTAATTGAAAAAAAAACTGAAGCTCAAAATTCTTTCCAAGAGTGATATCTTCAACTGACTAGAGAGATATTAAAGATACCTTTAGAGCACAATATTGCTTCTCCGGCGCTTTTAATAATACCGATTTCACAGAGAAAACAACTGCAGAAAGCCAACGTCGGCAGCAAGAGAAAACAGGCTCACGCACACATAGATGCGCATGTACTGTGACATGAAATAAAATGCCAATCGCGAGTGCGCTTGCTCTCTCTGTACGTGAAGATTGTCTACGTGTGCGTTCGTTTTCGTTCGGTGTATGGAGTTGAACTACTGCAGCTATCGCTTCTGTGCCCAGGTGCACCTGTTCGGATATTAAAACCTTTCTTTATTTTATCATACTTCATTTAAATATTGAATAAGGTAGGATTATGCTTGTAATGTCTTCGGAACGATCGTGGGAGAAAAGGATGGCAGTATTGTTTGTTAGGTGTGTGAAAGAGAAGGAGTTTAAATTGTAGTGCAGAACAGAATAATTATTGGTTTCTTGTTAATTTGTTTTTAAGGGGTTTTCAGAACATTTTGGACAACTTTAAGGGTACGTTTCCGCCATTTTAGCTCGTCTAAAGCGTCTTCGAACTACTCAGGTTCCCAGCTTCCTAAAAATTCAAGTGTGGAAAAAAATATATTAACAATCCATCAATTGTATCTTTTCTGGTAGGTAAGAATTTTCCCAAATTAAATTTCAATCAATTTTTAAGACGTAGGTGCTAAAACAGCCAAATACTACAAGCCATCCCAGAGCAAACTTTGCCTGCTATCTTCTAAAAAAAAAATTGCTACTTATATATTAAAGAACAATATCCATTCTTCCCGAAAAATCAGCCAACAATGTCCCCAACATCACCTACTAATCCTTGCCAATGAATACCTGAATAGGAATGATTGATGTGGCGTTGTGTGAAATGTCCAAGGATATTATTATTTTTACTTTCTCGGGTCCCTGGAGACCCGGTCTTTTGGTAGGCGTACGAGGGGCCAAAACCAGCTCGCAGAGGCCCCGTTAGACATTTCAAATGTAAGGGGGCACCAACCGGTGATTATCCCTGTATGCACTGAAAGTATTCCCAAGGACAATCCCCGGTTGGAGCAGTACTATTGCAGAATAATTATGGAAACAAAATGAAACGCTATGGGTTTGGGTGGTTTAGTGGACTGATCATCGTTTATTATAGAAGAACTATTGGCCCCTGACTGACCACTAACAATATACACGGCTTTTAAATGGCAGGGGGTGACTTGCACACTCAATGAATGGGCCCCCGAAAACGGTCGCTAGCACAAAGTGACGTAGCGCCAAGGAGGCAACATAGCCTGAGGTGCTAGAGGAGTGGAGAGGTATACCACGGCTATCAGGACAATTCCGGTAGTGCGGTCAAGATCCCTACCAGCACCTTACTGGATTATACATCCTTATACATATTATTATTATTTGGAAAAAAACATGAACTGTTTCTTAGCTCTTTGGCTAGTTTTTTGCTACATCAACGGGCCAAGCCAAGTCAATGTAGCGTGTGGTGAGTGCTTAAGTGTTTTGAGGAGAAATTTCATTTTCCTCTAGCTGCATGAACTTCCGTACTATTCTGCAGGTATTCAAAATTGCAGCTTTTTGAAGTGTTATGTAAACTGTGTCTTTGAGGTCTATTAATTTGAGGCTATGGTGGAGATGTTTTGGTATTATCCCTGTAGTGGAGACAACAATAGGTACGACATAAACTTTATTTTGCCTCCATATTCTAGTCACTTCTTCTTTTAGCTCTGCATATTTACTTATTTTTTTCTCCTATTGTCTTTTGTAAATTGTGCGTGTTGGGGACTGCAATATCTATCAGGTAAGTAACTTTATTAACTTTGTCTTGGAGAGTTATATCTGGTCTATTGTAATGAACGGTCCTGTCAGTTAGAATGGCGCGGTCGTAGTAAAGTTTATGTGTGGTGTTTTCGAGAACAGTTTGAGGAACATATTTATAGTAAGGAGTGTTTGTGTCTTGTATGAGTTTATGTTTGATTGCTAGTTTTTGGTGAATGACATTTGCCACCTGATTGTGTCTGTGAGTATAGTCAGTCTTTTGGTGAATGACATTTGCCACCTGATTGTGTCTGTGAGTATAGTCAGTCTTTATTATTATTATTATTATTATTATTATTCCTGAGGAAAAAAATATGATTCCATTTAGCTCGTCAGGTAAATAAATAAAAAAATATTAAATTCGTTTTTTTTTTGCTTTATCAAAAAATTTAAAAATGAACGAAATTAAAATCCATTAAAGATCAGGAGTAGGGGCTTATGACTCCACTGCTAAGTAAACAATGTACTTAAAAGTGACGTCGCACACGTTTTTCAATCGTCTTAATTTTGAGTTTACGGTAAAAGAGAAAAAAAAACGTGTACAATATTTTTTTGAAATGAGTAAAGTTAACATTAAAATAGAGAGTGAATGAACCATTTCTTTCATATAAATGCAGAACGTATTGCTACTTGCAACAAAACTACAGATATTCATCGACCTATCCTGACCAAGCCCTTATGTGTAAGTGTCCAACGTAAGACATTTTGAGCATTTTTTTCTTATGTCGAATTGTGTAACGTAAGACACGCGAAAGGTTAATGTGGAATATTGTTTTTTTTTTCTCAGTTAAAACTAGCTTCTGCCAGCGGCTTCGCTAACATTATCCCTAGGGAACATACTACCAAGATAAAAAGTAGCCTTTCTTAGGTTTTAGACTATCTCTGAACCAAATTTAATTTTTAAATCGGTTCAGTAGCCTAAGCGTGATTGCCTAACACACAGAAAGACAAAGTTACTTTTGCATTTATAGGTAATATTAGTATGGATTAAATAAAAACTCTTAACTAACTAATATAGCATTTATGGTGTTGAAAAATTCGTCCTCATCGCTAGCCACTGGTAATGTACCCAAAAGGCTGACAGCATTGCCACGTTGTATGGCAATGCTTATCCTTTGGCCGAGGCAAAAGCCAGCCCCTTGGGCCACGCGAAATGTCAGCTAAGCGTCTTGACAGATCTTTAACAAGTTATGGGCACTCGGACCCCACGACCCGAGAGTTGTAACCCCAAACTGCTCGAAAGTAAGAAAGTAATTAGATTATTTTTAGTCATCTACCCTAATTTGAGCTACTGACTATCTAGCCTGCAAAACCCAGTGGATAAATATTATTTCCTGGCTTTTATTTACCTTAACGACAGACATCTTCAAATGGCGTCTAGAATCATAGGCTCATCGTGCTTTTTGAGGCATGGAGGAATCTCTGTACGTGATTATGGTCATCTATCTTCGAATTGACCTTAGAAGCGTTGCTTAACCTTGAAGATTGACCCCAGAGACTGTTGTTGTTTAGCCACAAACTCCTTCTTTATTGCTCCCGAAAAACACCCTCAAATGAATACTCATTTAACACCCGATCACAACTGAAGTACTAGGCGAACATAACGAGCGTGTAAAGTAATTGTGGCAGTGTTTAAGAGCCGTTTAGCGTTCATGTAGGCATTAAAATACACTAACTTGTTGCTATGCTGGACCGATGCCAGCCAGAAATATAAATCTGTTGTCCGATCTGCGCCTGGCTGCGTGGCTGTAGTGGAAGCGACGCGATAAGATTTTTCTTTACTATAATATTATAAAGAGGTAAAATTTTTTTGTAAGTTTGTATGTTTGTAAGTTTGTATGTAGGGGGTAATCTCAGGAACTACTGGTCCGATTTGAACAATTCTTTCAGTAATAGATAGCCCATTTATCGAGGAAGGTTATAGGCTATATATCATCACACTAAGACAAATAGGAGCGGAGCATAAATGGAAAATGTGACGCAAACGAAGTTGCGCGGGTCAGCTAGTCTATACTAATATTATAAAGAGGTAAAATTTGTTTGTAAGTTTGTAAGTTTGTATGTTTGTAAGTTTGTAAGTTTGTATGTAGGGGGTAATCTCAGGAACTACTGGTCCGATTTGAAAAATTCTTTCAGTGTTAGATAGCCCATTTATTGAGGAAGGTTATAGGCTATATATCATCACGCTAAGACAAAAAGGAGAGGAGCAGTAATGGAAAATGTGACGCAAACGAAGTTGCGCGGGTCAGCTAGTCTATACTAATATTATAAAGAGGTAAAATTGTTTGTAAGTTTGTAAGTTTGTAAGTTTGTAAGTTTGTAAGTTTGTAAGTTTGTATGTAGGGGGTAATCTCAGGAACTACTGATCTGATTTGAAAAATTGTTTCACTGGTAGAAAGCTGCATTATTCGTGAGTGCTATAGGCTACAAATTATAAAGATATCATGCATATTAGTCGAACTATCTCAATTTTTGTCTATCCAGGCGGACAAAAATAGCTCTTACAACAGAGTTATTTGCGTGCGCTGCCTTAACAGTTGTATATAATTGAAAAAAATGTATGGCAACCTGGTCCGCCTATAATAGTTCTACAAAAAAGTCCGCGGCACCATATTTCTATCTTTTATATTTTAGCAGATATAGTAGCTTTTATGTGTTAAAAAAAGTATTTTTCGACGTACTTATCTTTGGACGATTTTTTAAACAACAAAATATTAAACCTTATCGAAAAAAATGTTATTTTGATCACAAGAATATCATAAGGATACGATTTGCCCCAAACAGTATGTCAATTGGTTGAATAGTTTCTAAGATAATATAAAATTACTAAATCGCAAAACGCCGCCCGCGCCGTCCATTCACGAACCGCATTAGAACATGCTTTGTACTGACGTTTTATCCATAGTACCCGATGGCGTTGTGCAATTACGTTATTTTTCTGAATCGTGGTGTTAAGATTTTCCGCGGATTAATGACCCTCTCCAGTTATTATTTAACTTTTGTCGTTTGGTAGGTAAGTTGTACGTAGTTGATTGAATGTTGTTGGTCTTTAAAATTGTTTTGGTTGCTCGGTTTCTCAAAACACAATTACAATATTACTTCGCTCTCATTCTTCGAGTTCGAAGCTGTGATATTTCTGTTTTTGGGATATCGGACAGTTTCAGCGATTGTTTATCATGCCTTAAAGGATATCACAACTTTCCCGTCAGACATCCCAGACATGAGACAAGAGCAGCTCGAGTACGCCGTACGGAAGAGACTCTCGAGGAATAGAGAAAATATTTCGCAAGCACTCGCTGGGAACTCTAGCTCCGAGCGTTCACAGCGGCTTGCTAACCAAAGCTGGAGAACATCGCAGGTCCGTGCTCGGGAATCTAGCGCTGAACGTGCACAGCGTCTCAGTGATTTAAAGCAGCATGTCTCTGCAACAAGGGACAGGGAGTCTAACGCTGAGCGCTCGCAGCGGCTCGCTAGCCTAGCTACATACATATTATTATGCAATAAAAACAAAACCCTCCTTTTGGCCGTCAGGAAATAAATCATAGCAGTCAGTACTAACCGAACCACACTCATAATTTCATCACAAGTTAAAATGTTTACCGCCCAACGAAGTGGGCACGGGTCAGCTAGTTGTTGATAAATTGATTGGTGATGGATTTTATTTGGTTCTAAATTATTGGTAAACCATTTTTAAATTTTACTAAGATTTATTGTGTATACAGTATAATTGATGTTTCAGTATTTGTTACCATCTACCATTGATTTGATATAGTTTGCTGTGTCATATAGCAATGTACCTACTGCATATTGGGTATTCAAATCAACATTTTTAATTTAACATTCAAACCATTTATCGGGCTGTGATGAATAGAATAGAATAGAATGGAATAGAATGAAATAGAATGTAATGTATTGGAATGGAATGGAATGGGATGGAATGGAATGGAATTGAATTGAACTGAACTGAACTGAACCTAACTGAACTGAACTGAACTGTATTGAATTGAATAATTTTATTGTCTAAAAAAGAAGAAAAAACGATCATTTCGTTTTCCATTTGTCAGTGTCTGCGTGAGACTGTCAAGGCCCTTTCTAAAAATTGAAAATAATAATAATTCCTCCGCTGAAGAAAAAGTCCCATAATAATGTGGGAATTTTCTTGCATTTTTTGTTTGTTTCTTCTTGCAATGATAGCCACGCACATTATAATATAATAAAGGAAAATAATAACGATTCAATCATTATTCATTAACATTATTCCGTACTTTTTAAAACTGTCTTCGTCTGAAAATAATTTGATCACCGACAATGCTTCGAAACCCATAACTCCAAACTATCACAACATTAATGCATTCTTAAAAAACCTCGTCCGAAAGCGCTAACAAAGTGCACCACTCAATTCAAAAGAAATTCTTAAGTTCACACACGACCATTCCTTCTTGTGTAACAAGATTCAGAAGTAACAACTAGTACTAGGCACTAGGAGCACAGGTGGCGTACTTGGAGCAGTTTTAGATTGTAGTTTGAAACTAACAAGTTTCAGTTAAGAGTATTGGGTGAAGAGGCAGTATACTTGAAAAGGTAAGATTGTAGTCTAGTTGCGGAATTTGTTCAAAAGAGTCACGTTTCATGAGATACAGCTTGGTGACAGACGGATAGACTAACGGACGGACAGCGGAGTCTAAGTAATAGGGTCTCGTTTTACCCACTGGACCCCAAAAAATTTAATGAAAAATAGCAGAGCTGATAATAAGGAATTGGCTCTAGTTTAAGATTGTAAAGATAGAATTAATAAGTTGTTTTTTATTTGAAGAAAATCATCAAAAAGTTTCGGAACCAAATGAGAACAAACACACCAAACCTTGCCAAAAGTTACATCCAATTATGATAATGCCGGATTTCCAATCAATAATCTAGTAAAATCAAAGAACGAAGACGTAAACGTAGAATTAGTTAGAATCAACAAAATTATAATAAAAATCGTAAAAAGTATGACGAGGGAATAATCTCGGGTCAAAACAAAAATGAGCGAAGCGGAAAGGCAAATGAGAATCGATCTGGGTCCTGCGAACCGTGGTTAGGTGAGAACATTATGCGAGCCTGGAGTTATTTTTACACTACTTTTAACGGTACTGTTGGCTTTGCGCAAACAACAAGGTGAGAAGAAAATATTTTTGTGCACATTGATTTATTTTAAAGTGGTTGTTTTTTTTATAAAAGACTGTCACTTTTTTATCGAGTTCCAAAAATGGAGGAGGTTTTCAATTCTGTGGGTATTTTTTGTTTTATGCATGTACACCAATTACTCCAAGGTGTCTGATCCGATTTCTGGTAATGATGCTTATTTAGTTCGATGCAGCATACTTGCCTTAATTATAATTATAATTTGGAATTGACATTTAATGATAGTATTGATATTCTATTGACTAATTTATTTAATGACTACTTTGACATTTATTATTTACAGTTTTTAACTTTGACATTTTTATCTATAAATGCCGGCTGAGTTATTGTGCTGGCAGAGTGAATTAATAAGTACCTACAAAATGCCTTAAATGTAATTTTGATGAATATTATCACGGTTTAAGCACCATCTCTTCCTACCAATTTGTACGCCACAATATGCGGCTGAACATGTTAGAACTTTTTTCTGTACTTCATTGTTATCTTGCATGTATCATGTACACCATGTTTAAACAAATAAAACTTTACTTTACTTTACTTTGCCGTATGGTTGATTCTGTTTAGCTCAGTAGCTATCATTTTATTAGCATCATCTGCCTAGCCTTTTCCCAACTACATATGGGTCGGCTTCCAGTCAAACCGGATTTAGCTGAATACCAGTATTTTACGTGGAGCAGCTGGTTACCAGACCTCCACCACCCATTAACTGGGTAACGCGGTACTCCTTGGCAAGATTGGTGTCAGATTTTTTGGCTGACTATCCGCAACGACTGCCAAAGATCTCCAAATGACAGCCGGGACCAACAGCTTAACGTGCTTTACGAGGCATGGAGGCAACTCGGTATATTAGGATGGTCACCCATCCACAGACCAGCCTCGGCAAGCGTTGCTTAACCATGAAGATCGACCTGTGTGGCTGGTATTATTTAGCCATGAGCATTTTTGCGAATTTCTCTGAATAGTGAATTTTTAGGTCGGAACTTTTTAAACTCCACTGTGATGCGTAAGTTTGACAGTTTGTCATAATTCCTTACGCCTCATAGTTAATTACAACATGTTTCTTCGAATTCTAAATTCAGGAACCAGGGTTGCGTACATCTATCGAATTTTCCAAAGCTCTGTCCGAAAATAAAAAATAAACCTGTTATCTGACAAAAGCAAATATATGGGTCTGCAGTGATGGATCTACCCATCCATCCAGTCGCAGAGTTGATTGATGGACGTTCCAAGTTATTGCATCGAACATGCAGCATTTCCATGAAAATAAATCATGGTTTATAGCTACATACACTGATACACCACATTTGTATCTCTATCGGTGTAAAGATTCAAGATTCAAAGCATTTATTTCAAATAAACCATTTACAGGCACTTTTGAAATGTCAAGGTCGGTCAGTCAAAAACATGAGGCTATTTGCACGTTCCAAAGCGTAGATCTCTATGGAGAAGAACGTGCAAGAACCTCCACGGACACTCTTTTAAATCATGTGAAGTTTTACAAAAGTTTTAGTTACATGTACTTGCTTCTTCATATTGTGAGGACAATGCAAAATAAAAAAATAAAATAAAAAACTTAAAAAAAAGCTATTAGGCAGTAAAGCTAATAAAGTTTACTAAAGAAATGTGAGCATCCTCTAGATAATACGTTCTTTTTACTTAATATATTTCGCATTTCAATCAGAAGCAAACCGAGGCTCCGGCCAGTTGATTCTGTAAAGATATCGAAGTGAAGGCTTGGGTGAAGTGATCAGAAAGTGAGCTGTCATTCCATCTTAATTAGATACATGGATTGACAGCTCACTTTGTTATCACTTCACCCAAGCCATCACTTCGACATGTTTACAGATTCAACCGGCTGTTAGCCGTGACATTAAAAATTCTCGTCCTGCTACTGGGCAAAAGCGTTCCTCATATTTTCCCAGCTAACTTTATCTCCTGCCTTCCACGGGCAATTTGTCAGGAATGTGTCCAAATCGTCACACTTACTTTTCGAAGACCTGCCTTGGTTACCACGTTCAGGTATCCACCGCCTGACGATCCTGGCATTATTGCTAGCTGACTGTCGATTTGTCTGGAGCCTCCAGTCACCCAGTCTGCTGAAAAAAAACCGGCCAAGTGTGAATCGAACTCGTACACAAAGGGTACCGTACCATAAATCTTTATTTTTATTATTGTTTTTTATAATATTTGGAGTGTCGACCGTGTACCGAAAGACGCAACGTTGGAAGGTCGCCCAATGGCTTGGTCAAGGTCACGGGTAGCCGATGGATGCGAGAAGCTCAGGACCGGTCGTTGTGGCAACGCTTGGGGGGGGAGGGTCTATGTCCAGCAGTGGCCGTCTTTCGGCTGATATGATGATGTTGACATAGAGGCAATAGATATACACCAAGTAATAGATTTCCAACATTAACAAGTAACTTAAGAGTGTGTATTCCGTCCACTAGCGCCGCCAATCGTTTTTTATTAATTGTGGTAAATTTAAGACACGTAGATAAAAAACCGCTGTGTGTTCCTCTGTGGCCGGACCACAGTGTAGTACTCAGATGTCATAGTTCGAAATAATATACAGAGCGGTTTTTTCTCGACGTGTCTTAAATTTACCACAAATAATAAAAAACGATTGGAGGCGCTAGTATGTCGGAAATCGTTTTCATTTTGTCTTTTTTTTTCATGACGGCTGTACTGTTAGCTTTCTTTACTTTGTGTCACTAGCACAACCGTTTGTAGGAGTGCATAGGTCACTTCGACTGCCAGGATTGGAGGTGGAGCATAGTTTGCGACTCGGTTCTACATCCACACCCTGTGTTTCTTAGTTTGCGAGATTGGAATAACACCGTTCTACTTCCGTTCTGTAGTGCGATTCTGTAAACATGTCGAAGTGAACGCTTAGGTGAAGTGAACGATAAGTGAGCTGTCAAACCATACAAACAAGATGGCATGACAACTCACTTGTCGCTCACTCCACCGTAGTGATCACGGTGAGAAGTCAATAGAATCGACCGGCTGAGGTGGTTCAGGAATCTTCTAAGTGAACTACTGAAGGACAACACAAGGACACTAGTGCTATAGAATACCGCATCATATCGCAACCACAACCTAGTATAAAAGAGCCCTTACACCGATTGGCTTGAGTTCGTCCTCTTGAATTTTAACGACGATGTGCAGATATTGTGTATTCTCCTCAATGTCTACTTCAACAACACTCGTATTATTTGTTCTGGCTATTTGCTGTTGATGTACTTGAGAGAACGACCAATAATCTTGCTTAGGACGAGTGGTTTTATACTAAGTAGTTGTGTTTTTATAAAATGATCCTTTTGACAGAAAGATTCGGTGTTTAATGTGATTAACAAAGGTTTATATGGACAAGGAAACTTGCACTTGGTTCTTAATAAATTTTCCCTTTTTTTTTTTTAGGGATGGGAAATCATCCAATTACTCCTCCCGCTCTGGGTGTAGCGGGAGGGAGTGTCAGACTTTTACTGACTAAAACCCATCCATGTTCCTTCAATGCCCTTTGTGTTCCGGAGCCGCGGTATTCTTTCGAACAGTCCCGCGACTCCGGCAGGCGTCGGCCCTTTCGAGCCCCTCTGTGTGCTGACTCTCTTTGAGGCGCGCGTGGAACACTAACGCGCCGTCGACACGGCCTGTCATCTGAAGACGGTCGGACGGCGAGCCACCTATAGCTCACCGTCCACAGGCCTAATAAATCTTCCCTTCAAGACCTTTTTTTCAAGAATGGGAAATCATCAAATGGCTCCTTCTCATACTACCTACTAAAACCCATCCGCGCGTACCAGAAGACGCAACGTTGGAAGGCTTCCCACAAGGTAGACCGATGGCCTGGTAGCAGATAGCCGATGGATGCGAGACGCACACGACCGGTCGTTGTGGCGACGCTTGTAAAATATACAAGTAACCCGAGGATGAATCTTCTGGCCCCCCCTTTTTTTTTGGGATTGGAAATCATCAAATGAGATCCCCCGCTCTGGGCGGAGCGGGAGGGAGTGTCAGACTCTTACTGACTAAAACCCATCCATGTTCCTTCAGTGCCCTTTGTGTTCCGGAGCCACGGTATCTCTTTCGAATAGTCCCGCGACTCCGGCAGAGTCTTCTGGCCCTGCCTTACAAAAAGTGAGGACTACTTAAAAAATAACGCAAAACCTCATATTTAATTTCTTTTTCGCGATTTCTTAAAGATGCCATACTTAAAGTTGTCTAGTTTATGCAAGTTGGCCAATCATATTATAGGACAGCCTTAGCAATGACAAAATCGTACGTCTTAATCGATAACCAAGGAGCACGAATAACAAAAAACACAATTGGCATTGCAAAATTCAGCTCCCTATCCGAGCACCTTGACACCCCATTTTCTTTAAATGTTCCCTTTTCAAAGTCTCCGAATAGCAGGCCTCGACAAAAGCTGCTAATTAATATTTGGACGGCGCTCTCCTATTAACAGGGCTCATTATCGGAAACTGCGCCTGTAATGAGGACCTAACTTTGTGAGCTTAGGACTTCAGTCTTGAAAAGAGCTTTGCACTTTTATGTACGTTAAGGTAATATTTTTATAGACTTTGGTGACGTGAAAAGTAGTTCAGACGTCTTGTAAAGACGCCACTCGACGACGCGCTGACGGCAAAAAAGTTGCAGCCATGGGGGACCATCATCCTTTATTTTGACTTCTCCGTGTCTCGGAAAGCAAGTTAAGGGAGTAATCACAACTTATTCAGCTCCATTCACATTTCGCTGAACGATTTTGGTCACACTTATACAGTTACGCTTCTATCAGCCGCGTACAGCGTCGTAAGAATGAGAAGGCGGCAGCGGCAGAACAACGCTGAACTCTATCTATAGCACTCGTATGATAATAACATTTGTCCTGATTTTTTACTTGTTTGACGCGAAAGCTGAATAGATGCGGAAAGCTGAACGGATGCGTACGCGTCTCCATACAAAATGGTTGTTTTGTATTAGCATTAGCTGAATAGAGCTGAATTAGTGTGAGTACCTAGTACCTTTTGGGGTCCCGAGTCAAACGCGTCCGTAGGAGAATACCCTTCAGCGAATCCCTACACGTGGTCCCCGGGTGGTGCTACACAGGTGACACTAACCGCCTCCGTGGTCTAGTGGTTATACCACCTGATTCAGATCCAGAGGTCCCGGGTTCGATTCCCAGCGGGGGCAAATTTTTTGATGGGTTTAGTTGGTGGTAGGACTTCTAAGTCCACCTGGCAAGCTACCACCATCATGTCTAAGTTTGTCGCCATAACAACAATGTTAACAGCATTGTTGTGTTCCGGCAATTAGAGGTATGATAGCCAGTTCCTCTATGTTAGAGGATTCCGGGTAAAGCTCGCTTCCATCTTCGGCTTAATCATCACTTTCCATCAGGTGAGATTTGGGCCAAGAGTTTCCCCGTTTTTAATAAAAAAAATAAAAAAGTACCAACTGTCATTCATGAATCATTGACAGTCGTTATGGATTGACGGGAGTCCGAACATCGGACACCGATTTCACCAAAAGGTATCTACTATGCTGCCCAGTTACTGTGGTGGAAATCAAATAGGCAATAGTTCCACGTAAAATACCTACTAGTATTCAGCTACCTCCAGTTTGACTGGAAGCCGACCCGAAAAAAGTTGTAAAAAGACTAGGCAGATGATTCGTTCGCGTGGGACAGCATGTTGAATTGTGTCTATATTTTTTTTTGTAAACAAAAGATATCACTATCATTATCTGGTTAGCAAATTTGTACCTAGGTATCATGAGACTCTCGAATTAAATCTCAAGAGATTGTTTCATATGTGTCTAATCTACCAAGACCATTTCAAATTCTCATGGAAAAACTGGCAGGGTGCGCATTTTAGTCGATTTCCGAGCAATGTAAAATAAATCCTCTGCCATTTTAGTATCTAGTAGGTATTATTCTTTATTGTTGTTGTTTAATTTCTTTTTTAAATTGCCAATGTAATTTATTTTATTTTATGTCTGATTTATAATCTAATCTAATTTTATATCAACTATTATTTAATTTAATTTCCACATTTTGTTCACTTGTATTTTTTTTTAATCTGTTGTAATTTAATAATTAATGATTTTACCACTGTTATTTGTGCTAGCGGTGTGTTTTTTTTTTTATGACTCCAGCCTCTGCCTCTCGCGATCATGGGCCGGGCAGTCCAGAAGGACGTGGAGGACAGATTCCAAGCACGCGGGATCGCAGATGCACGATGGACTCTCCTTGCACTTGAAACGGTGCAAGTACTCGGAGAATCCACCGTGCCCCGTCAGAACCTGGGTGAGAAATCTGTCCACCTTTATTTTGCCGATGATCCGGTATGCGGCAATTGCGTCGGGGAAGAACACCTTAGTGACTCCCGCCGTTTCGCCGGCCCGATACCGCTGGTTCCATTCATCAAGCGATTGCATACGAATGCTCCGCCTGATGAATGAAACCGAAGACGAAACTATAACTTATTTTATCGACGGAACAACTTTTTTTTATTGATTTCTACCAATTCGCACTAAGCGTTTCCAAACGTCTTTTATAATGCGCACAGCAAAGGAGTGGAACTTTCTGCTTGCGTATGTATTTCCGAACGCTTAGAACCCTAATATTTTCAAATAGATAGACAGAGTGAACAGGCTCCTTCTGGGTAAGGTCGCTCCATCGTAGACTTTGCCTCTGTCATCTCTGACCAAGACTAAAAAAAGCCAGGTTAAATTAATTATTTATTTATTTTAATTTTATATAATTTAATTTATAGTTTATATACTTTCAATAGCAATGAAATAACGTTTACTGGATATTCATGAGAAGCTCCTTATATTCTCTGCTATTAACTAAAAGCTTTATGGTACTCGTATCAAGAACTTCGTTTACTCAAATAATAAGGTATTCCCGGAACGTGTTGAAGTTTTAATGTATTATTAACATTTGTCGGGAATTAATTAATATATAACGTTAAAATAATAATGAATGAAGTAGTTCACCAGTTTGTCGGAGACTCGACGAGTGTCATTAGTTACATGGTTCATACATTCAGGCTGGTTGATAAAGTATTATTTACTTCGTTGATATTTATTATTCACTAGTATTCCCATAACTTCGTCTACGTCTCATTTATCATTAATGCACCGCTGCTATTGGTCGTAGCGAGATGTAATAGCCCAAATACAATGCACTTAATAATTTTGCATTTTGAACCAATAGTTCCTGAGATTAGCGTGTTCGACCAAACAAATAAACTCTTCAGCTTTATAATTGTATTGATTTCAGTTGGCATGTGAACTTTTTCTCAAAAAAATAACTTTTTGGAGTGAAAAATGAGTAATCGGGCTTGTTTAGAAAACCCTATTTTTTCCAAAGATATTTAGGAAAAGCCGTACATATCTGAGCAAGATTTTCCCTTTTACCTGACTGCTCCAGAAGGAGAATTATGAAAAAAAAAAGAAAGAAAAAAAAAAACAGTTGCAAAAAGCATGACGCAATCGTCTCTCCAGGTATATTCATTTGAAGAAGAGGAATGAAACACGTGTAACTAAAACAGTAATACAGAACATAAATGTGGATGGATAGAGAGGGAGAGGAAGGCTAAAGAAAAGGTTTGCATTTAAGCGAAAATTGCAGAGTTATTTTAACACCCCTTTTTTTTTTTTTTTTAGGGATGGGAAATCATCCAATGACTCCTCCCGCTCTGGGTGTAGCGGGAGGGAGTGTCAGACTTCTACTGACTAAAACCCATCCATGTTCCTTCATTGCCCTTTGTGTTCCGGAGCCACGGTGTCTCTTGCGAATAATCCCGCGACTCCGGCAGGCGTCGGCCCTTTCGGGCCCCTCTGTGTTGCTGACTCTCTTTGAGGCGCGCGTGGAACACTAACGCGCCGTCGACACGGCCTGTCGTCACTAGACGGACGGACGGCGAGCCACCCATAGCTCGCCGCCCACAGGCCCGCGCCTACGGTGGCCGGAGGTCACCAGGTGGCCCCCGACGCCCGCGGCGTCCACCACGGCGGCCGGGACGAGAGGGTCTCCTCTCCCGCTCCGCCACCTCCTTCGCTAGCATGACTGCTTCGCAGAAGGAGGCAACGGCGTCCCATTCCGTCTCGCTCCGGACCATGGCTTGGACCAGGGCCGGACGCGAGAGGTCGCCGCCAATCGCCGTTTCGAGGACGCGGCGGTGCGCCGCTCAAGCGGGGCACACCTGCACAGTGTGCTCTACCGTGTCCTCCGGTCGATCCTCGCAGTGGTGACACCCGGGCGTTTCCTCCCGCCGAATTCGGTGCAGGAACCTCCCGAAACATCCATGTCCGGTGAGGACCTGCGTCAGGCGGAAGGTGAGGACGCCGTGGCGCCTCTCAAGCCACTCCTCAAAGAGGGGACTTATCGCCGCTATTGTGGCGTGCCCTGCGCTGGGTTGCGATAGTCGTCGTCTCCATGACGCCATGAGATCGCGCCGGAAGTCCGTCCGCTGCGCGACAATTTGCCGCGTCAGCGGAGTTTCCCCCCGGCTTAGTACCTCCGCGCGCCAATCATGCAGGCGCGCGAGGACCACCGCCTCCAGATCCCATGGCGGCAATCCGGCAAGGAGACCCGCCGCTTCGCGCGAGATCGTGCGGTACCCTCTGGTCATCCTGAGGGCCACCACCTTTTGGGGCGCGTTCAAGTGGTTCGCAGCACGCTGCCTCAATGAACGCGCCCACACCGGGGCCCCGTAAAGGGCCATGGACCGCACACCCCTTTCTCTTTATTTTGTATATTTATGTATTGTATGTATATAGTACCTATATAGTACCTATAGAGCACCTGCCACCTAATCTCTTCATCACCCTTGGTTGACCGGTAGAGAATGCCTAAGGCATTAAGTCCGCTTTTGTACCTCTTTGTGCGAGAAGTTTAAATCTATATCTTCTATCTATTTATCTATACTTATAATAAATCTGTAGAGAGGTCAATTCTGTACATGAAATATATTTCCAAAATAACTATCAGGGGGTGATTAGGGATCGGTACTGATGCCAAAAATGCAATCAGTAAAATTTTTGTCTGTCTGTCTGTCTGTCTGTATAACCGCTATAGAAACAAAAACTACTCGACGGATTTTAACGAAACTTGGTACAATCATTTTTCATACTCCTGAGCTGGTTATAGTGTACTTTTCATCACGCTACAATCCAAAGGAGCAGAGCAGTGAAGGGAAATGTTGGGAAAACGGGAGAACTTACTCCATTTTTTAAGCTTCCGTCGCGTGTGCAACCTTAATGGTTAAAGCTACACAGAAATCATGTATAACGGAACTGTTCTCCTTAAAATTATATAAAAAATATCCCACGACAGCATTTAAGTTTAAGTCTATCTTTTATGATTGACGCACAATAACACGTGTAACTCCCCATAGCTTATCAGTTCGAAGCTTTGTGATTATATTTGTCTACTCTTACGTTTATAACACTCTCAGTCATCCCTAATTAAAAAAGTTAACATTATTAACTGTGAAAATTTGGTTGTTTGTTACTCAATCACGCCAGAACGGCTTAACGGATCTTAATGAAATTCAGAAGAAAGATAGATTATAGTCTGGAAAAGCACATAAGCTACTTTTCATCCCTTGAACATGTTCCCTAGGGATCACGCGGGCGAAGCCGCTGGCAGAAGCTAGTCAATAAATAAGATGTGTGGATTGGGTGAGGAGCGATATGAAAGAAAAGGGACTTAGTGATAGTTAGACGGCAGCAGTGCTATTCTGTAACAACATTTTCGTGTCTCGACAGCGGAATCCGAGGTGAGTTTCAAATTCGTATAAATATAAGACCTTATGACGTGTGAAATAATGTTCACTTTGTAAGCTTAGTCACTCAGGTGAAGTCGATATCGAAATGGTTATTTACAGAATAGACTAGCTGATAGGGTGGAAGAAAAAAACGTGTTGCGCCGACCCCAAGTAACATGGGATAATGGCATGGGATGATGATGACGCATACTATTAAAAATTGGTCGGGAGATGCAAGTCAGGAATATATGCGCCACATTCACGCAAAACGACTATCGCTCAGCACAATGCTGGAAGTCGTATGCGAGACAGACAAAGCGCTACTTTGTTTTTTTTTACATGCCCACTATACTACTACGTATTGAGGAACGCATGTATAAAACTAAGTTCAGTAGTAACTCGGAGGTAGTTTGATGAAATGCGTAAAACTTATTTTCCTATGACGACACGGTTGGCGCAGTGGTTGAGCGATTGACTGCTGCGCAGCATGTCGCGGGTTCGATTCCCGCACGGAACAAATATTTGTACGACCTACAAGTATTTGGTCCGAGTCTGAGTGTTTTTCTATCTATAATATGTATGTATTTACAAAAAAAAAAAAAAAAAATATAAGTAGTTTATCAGCCATCTCTTTACCATAACACAAGCATTAGGTTGCTTAGCTTGGGACTATATGGCGTTGTGTGAAATGTCCAAGGATATTATTTATTTATATTATTTATTTATAATTATATAAAAATTTCGTGTCACAGTCTTTGTTACCACTCCTCCGAAACGGTGAACCGATTTTGATGAAATTTTATATTCACACTTGGTAGGTCTAAGAATAGGTTGTTATCTATTTTTCACCCCCTTAAGTGATAACAACCCCATTTTTTATGATGTGGCATTAATAAATACATACAAATTTTCTACCTTCTTCCATCATCCCATATTTTTTAATAGCGCTATTAGTAATTTTATAACTTTAACCCCAGTCGGTAACTGATCAATTATCTCTTTCAGTTTTAGATAGCCCATTTATCGAGGAAGGCTATAGGCTATATATCAACACGCTAAAACAAATAGGAGCGGAGCATTAATGGAAAATGTGACGCAGATAAAGTTGCGGTTCAGCGATTTTTTATTCAAAACTTCATGCACAAAGTAAAATGGTGGACTTAAAGCCTTAGGCATTTTCAACCGGCTAATATATCTCGTTCAACTCGGTCCAGATACAATCAGTCTCCATGACCTCATCTAACATTAATGAACCCATCTACAAATGAAACTACAGCCCAAAAGCTTGTAAATTTTAACTGACTTCACCGTATTACATTCAAAATGTTATATCTGAACTTGAAACATTAAAAAGAGCCGTTAAATTTAACTATGGTACGCCAGACGCAAGTTTTTACGACAGCAATGCTATTGACCTTTGAATGTTTGACACCCGAGGTTAGCTTGTTCATTGACTGGCGTTTGGGACCGTAGTTTTAATCTTTTCAGTTATTTTAAGAAAGCTAGCTCCTATAAACCATAGATTGTCCTTTGTAAGGAGAAAATATTCGACGACGCATTACGAACTAACATATCTATAAGTTATCTTTCTTGTTTCCACATAATTCGTCGGTCCAGTGGTCAAATAGCCAATCTGCAAAAACCGCTTTTTTTAGGAGAGCAAAAAGAAGATTGAAATTTGTCCTGTAAATCGAAATCTTAACGTATCTTTTTGAAATTTTAAATTTAGTATCAAAAAATAAATATTTTAAAGTGTATATTGAATTAAATAATGTATTTATTATTATTTATGTAAATAAAGCAGATCGGCGACTTTACCGTGGTCATTTTAGATTTCAATAATGTATTCTTTTGCTTTAAAGTAGCCTATGTGGTAATTAGTCTAGTTTACCATGGATATTATTTACTATATAAAAAGAGCTGGATGATTGTTAGTGGCCAAACTGCACTACAATAGTGACAATATTCATGATATTTGCAGGAAATTGTAGATATTTAGGTTGGTAATATAAGATAGTATTTGGTTTATTGTATGACATAGAAAATAAAACGAAACATTTGTGTTTTTTTTTTATTTTAGAACAAGTAATTGAGAGAAATTTAAATAATTATAAAACCATTCTTCGAAATATTCTTATTGAAAAATGTAATGAAGAATTATATGTAGGTAGTAACATGAATTGTAAGTATTCTATAGAATCTTATGACTAAAAAAGGGTTATTCGCTGCCCTCTGCGGCATCAGGCTCTGGAAGAGCGTCTCTTGTAGTTTCCGAATAAGGAAGATTAGCATAAAAGCTATGGTACATTTTTGGTATTTGTAAATCCGTGCATAACTTCATGAGATCTTGTTTCTTTTCTGAAGAGATCTTAAATCTTTCTGAATACGCAGGTACCGGATATGGAATCACTTTGCCTCTTCTTTTTTTTTAAATTCATTTCTATAAAAGATTCATTTTTATCGAAATTTGTTTTTAAAAAGATCGTACCGGGCCTTTCTTTTCTGTATTGTAACCAAACAGCATCACTTATTCCATATTTTTCTTGTGAGGTTGAGGGTTTGCTATGAAATTGGTTTGTCGTTCCAAAATCCTTAAAATCGTCGTGCTGTAATGACGTAACGGAAAAAGGTCGCGGGTTAGTTCTAGCTAGCCGAACTATGTGAGTTCAACCATCTGGAGTATATACTGGTATATTTTTAGATTTCTTTTCAGTTTTGGAGTGGATAGAGTCACACTCCATGTGCGTATGGCCACTTTCAAAAAACTTGTGATCGATTACTTGCAAACTAGCATGTTGTTGAAGAGTTAATAAACACATGGAGCTAAAATGATAATTTTTTTGCTGACCTCCACAGCCATCCGACATTATTCTGGCGTGTTTATTATGTGCCTTCCCTTCCGTCTCATCCCACATAATTATGTCGAACACACACACACGGAAGACGGAAGGGAAGCGCGGTAGTATTGAAATATCAACCTGCATTCATACGTACATTATGGCACATCATAACATTAAACACGCTAGAATAATGTCGGATGGCTGTGGAGGTCAGCAAAAAAATTATCATTTTTGCTCCATGTGTTTATTAACTCTTCAACAACATGCTAGTTTGCAAGTAATCGATCACAAGTTTTTTGAAAGTGGCCATACGCACATGGAGTGTGACTCTATCCACTCCAAAACTGAAAAGAAATCTAAAAATATACCAGTATATACTCCAGATGGTTGAACTCACATAGTTCGGCTAGCTAGAACTAACCCGCGACCTTTTTCCGTTACGTCATTACAGCACGACGATTTTAAGGATTTTGGAACGACAAACCAATTTCATAGCAAACCCTCAACCTCACAAGAAAAATATGGAATAAGTGATGCTGTTTGGTTACAATACAGAAAAGAAATGCCCGGTACGATCTTTTTAAAAACAAGTTTCGATAAAAATGAATCTTTTATAGAAATGAATTTAAAAAAAAGAAGAGGCAAAGTGATTCCATATCCGGTACCAGCGTATTCAGAAAGATTTAAGATCTCTTCAAAAAATAAACAAGATCTCATGAAGTTATGCACGGATTTACAAATACCAAAAATGTACCATAGCTTTTATGCTAATCTTCCTTATTCGGAATCTACAAGAGACGCTCTTCCAGAGCCTGATGCCGCAGAGGGCAGCGAATAACCCTTTTTTAGTTATAAGATTCTATAGAATACTTACAATTCATGTTACTACATATAATTCTTCATTACATTTTTCAATAAGAATATTTTGAAGAATGGTTTTATAATTATTTAAATTTCTCTCAATTACTTGTTCTAAAATAAAAAAAATCACAAATGTTTCGTTTTATTTTCTATGTCATACAATAAACCAAATACTATTTTATAATACCAACCTAAATATCTACAATTTCCTGCAAATATCATGAATATTGTCACTGTTGTAGTGCAGTTTGGCCACTAACAATCATCCAGCTCTTTTTATATAGTAAATAATATCCATGGTAAACTAGACTAATTACCACATAGGCTACTTTAAAGCAAAAGAATACATTATTGAAATCTAAAGTGACCACGGTAAAGTCGCCGACCTGCTTTATTTACATAAATAATAATAAATACATATCGATGCTTTACGGCCAAAAAAGGATAACCGACACTTTACAAACTTTACAGCAGAATAGTTTAAAGTTCAAAATAAAAGAAAAAAAAATATATAAATTTTTCTGTAGATCCCAAAAGTTTCAAAATTTACCCGTGTAGCTTTTAAGTAGGTATCTCTGTACAAGATGTCATTGTTATTTAAAATAAATCACACTCCTAACACCATTTACTGTCGTTTACTCCCAAATGGTCCTTGTTTTGCTAACAGGAAGATATGTCGTAAATGAAAACTACTCACTAATTCACTTCCAACCGAAATGACTTAACTGCACCATTCGTTTAATTTCAATTGAAGAAAAAGAGCACACCAGTCAGTTTTCTCTTCATCAAGTGGAGCCAATATGATATAAACGGCTATTGGTTTATGACAAACGAACAAGGAAATTGTCATAAGTTATTATCTATAAAAATATATAATCAGCTCTTTTAAAAAACGCGAAAGCACATTCTTTTTTATTATTATAAAATTATACAAACATACATTCATAATACCTTTATCCATAGACAGGTTATTAAAAAAGTGATTTTTGTTAAATCAGTCTTTATTTTTCAAAATCACATAAAACAGCAGCGAAAATGTATCAACCTACAATCCAAACTCTTAGGTATGACAAAATAGTAATCATCTTAAAATTTCGTTCCTAAGGACTACTTTAAGGTATAACAAAAGAATAATAAACTAAATTTTAAACTCAAATAAAATATTTACAAAAAAAAATTACTAGCTGACCCGCGCAACTTCGTCGTCACATTTTCCATGAATATCCGCTCCTATTTGTCTCAGCGTGATAATATAGCCTATAGCCTTCGTCAATAAACGGGCTATCTAATACTGAAATATTTTTTCAAATCTGACCAGTAGTCCCTGAGATTAGCGCGTTCAACCAAATAAACAAACTCTTCTGCTATATAATATTAGTATAGATAAACACTAGTAAAGGCACTTGAATCGCAAAAATTAATCAACTATCATTCCAAATTAGAATGATTTAAGATTCACTACTTAACTTACTTAAATCCTATTTTTTTAAAATGACGTTAGTGTAAGTCCTATATTTATAAATTTAACGAATAGTACTTTTTAATTATCAGACGGCTTATTAATAGTTAAGAACACGAGTAAAAAATCAAAAATCTTAAAATGAGCATCCTTAATAGTAGTATTACCGTCATAAAAATCTAATAAACAACAATTCACATTACAATTCGCAATAGCTAATTATGGATCTACTTAATACAAATTCTTATTCTTACTATAAATTCTCAAAAAAAAAAAATGTCAACAAATATAAACAAACAAACTAAAAAAACATTGTTCAATCAATACCACCATCTTCGAGATCTGATTCTGGAAGAGTATCCTTGACGCTGTTAGCACTTGTAAGACTGTGATATTCATTATGAAACATTTGTGGAATCACTTTATCTCGATATAGTTTGAGTAAATCGTCATGTTTTGCTTTAGATATAGGTGCTTGCATGCATGCTTTAGGTGCCCATTATGCCGCGGTTGTCTAAACACTGAATGTTCGTTATGCAACGGAAATGACATTTGATTCGTATGAATGACAAGGATAACCGATTTTTTTTGCTGTTATTGCGCAAGTTAGCTGCCAAATCTTTGATTTACCTTCTTATCTAACCACCATTCTCGTTAAATTTATTGGGAGGAAAAAAAAGGATAAGCGACAATGTAAGGGCGACATTCGTTTGAATTATTTATCCTAAGCGCCTTCGAAATTTATATAGTGACTTGGAAAAATAACACTAAGCACCAAACAAAAGTCTCGGAAATGCGGCCGAAATGTAATAAATGACAATTATTTTCGACAAACAAACTGCCATAATTTGATTAATGTATTTTTTTGCAAAACATATTTATAGCCAAAACCAGTTAACACTCAAGCAAAAAAAAAATATACATAGCCAAAATTGCATAACTGTCAGTTTTAAAATATTATTTTCATCCAACCACCATAATAAAAAATACACCAAAATAACTGTCGTTTACGACGAAAAACTTAGTGTTAGAACCCTAATTCTTTTACTGCCTAAGCGACAAAAAGTTCGACCTAGAGTTACGAAACTTAGACCAATAGACGCAGAAAAAAAAGCTGATTTTAACCATATATATAAGTCGATTTCGCAAAAAATGTCGCTTATCCCTTTTTGGCCGTAAAGCATCGATATTTAATTCAATATACACTTTAAAATATTATTTTTTGATACTAAATTTAAAATTCAAAAAGATACGTTAAGATTTCGATTTACAGGACAAATTTCAATCTTCTTTTTGCTCTCCTAAAAAAAGCGGTTTTTGCAGATTGGCTATTTGACCACTGGACCGACGATTTAATCTGCCTCTTAGGCTAGTTGATCACTGTAAATTTTAGCTTTCCATTAATTTTGTACCAAGGTAAAGTACCTATTCAATCTGCCTCTTAGGCTAGTTGATCACTGTGAATTTTAGTTTTCCATTAATTTTATACCAAAGTAAAGTATTTAATCTGCCACTTAGGCTAGTTGATCACTGTGAATTTTAGCATTACAATGAATTTGTACAAAGGTAAAGTATTCAATCTGCCACTTAGGTTAGTTGATCATAGTAAATTTTAGCATTACAATAAATTTGTACCAAGGTAAAGTGTTCAATTTGCCAGTTAGGCTAGTCGAGCATTGTGATATTTTTGAAAAACGAAAATTGCTTGACTTGGTCAACTAACCCATCGTCTCATATGATAGTTTACTATTGCACACATTGTATGGATTTGCACTTTGGCACCAGGATGATTGTCCATATCTTGCACAATTTTAATGCTACGTTTACCATATTTTGCCACAATATGCATTAAAAATTACATTATTATTGACATATTTAACTCAAAAACGCCAAAATGGCAGATTGGCTACTTGACCACTGGACCGACGAATGGTAGTTAACCCTTATTTTTAATGTTGATTATCTTCTTTTTATTGCAGTATCTGTAGTTTTGATGAATAAAATATTTATTTATTTATTTAATTGCATTTTTTTATTATTTTGGGTCTTCAAGCCTACCTGTTACCTCATGTCTCCAGGCTCATAATAAAGACTTTAACTCTATAAAGCACAAAATAAATCTAACAGACATCGTCATCTGCCTAGCCTTTCCCAACTATATTGGGGTCGGCTTCCAGTCAAACTGGATTCAGCTGAATAACAGTGTTTTACGTGGAGCGGCTGCCTACCGGACCTCCACAACCCATTAACTTGGTAACACGGTACTTCTTGGTAAGACTGGAGTCAGATTCAATGGCTTCTGACAATCTTTAACGACTACCAAAGATCTACAAACGCCAGCCGGGACCAACGGCTAAACGAGCTTTCCGAGGCACGGAGGAAACTCGGTATGATGGCCACCCATCCACAGACCAACCTAGACAAGCGTTGCTTAACCTTGAAAATCCATGCGGCAGTTATTATTTAGCCATTAGCTCTAAGATGAAATCTAACAGTATTTTTTGCAATTACTAAAATAATTTAAATACCCTGTTATTCTGCTTTTTAATTATCTTTTACAGATTTCTTTAAATAAAGTCAAAGAAACAGGAAAATTACTTCATAAAAAGAGTATTTCAAAATGAAAATTGTAATTTACTATAAAATAAAATCCTTAAGAAGTACTAACCCATACTATGATGTGAAAGGAAAATGCTTTCTTATTTTTTTTTATTTTAACCGCTACTTCCTTGAAGGAAAACTCGATTATGTCGGAAAAATGGAATTACCCTTTATGGAAAAGAAAATATAACGGTACAGTCGATGTTATTAAGTTTTATGAGCTGCGCACTCCACTATATGCTTTGGTGTTTTGAACACAGAACTCGTTTGAAACACTGAATTCTAATTTGGAACGTTTGAATTTTTAATAGGGAGTAGGTATTCTTAATAGCGATTTTTTTTTTTTGCAAAATGAAATGTTTATTAGCTGTAGTAAACAGTCATGGAATTATTTTTTAAATACTTCTTCAGAGATGAAGTTATAAAGCTTCAAAGAATATAATTAGAAAGGGAAGTCCGATATGAACTTTGACAGCTGCAATAGAAAACAGCGTTTTCGCGAGAGCGACAGATATATTTGTTTAAAATAATGATATTTCGTTTGTTTTTCGAGCAATTTTGATTCTATTTTCATAGATAAAATCATATTATTGTTTGTATATTTTTAGACAAACTGTTTATATAATACTTAATATTTTTTCATGCATATTCCCTATTGTTTTTATTTTTATTTTTTGTGGAAAAAATACTTGCTTTGTACGTTAAAAAATATTGTTTCACATATTTTTACAATTGTTTTTTTAGGTTTTAAGATTTTTTACTATTGCTAGGCAAACGTTTGACCACTATCTCACCCGATGGGCAGGACGGAGCACGCTTACCTAGAAAAAACCTATTTACTCTTGATTTACAAATAGGAATAAATTCGAGCACTTATTTATTTTTGATTATCATACAAAGAATATTTTTTATAAAGCACACTATGTATATGTATTATTTAATGCCTCTTTCTTTAATTCAATAATAATTAAGTTTTCAAGATTCTGTAATTAGTAATGGTTGTAACTACATTATACTTTAAGGCCCATCACAACCTAACCAATGTTTACAAAATCAACTGACAATTTAACTTCATATTATGCACCCCATATTATCATGTCATATTTCCATGTTTAAAATTTTATTTTTTGTATCCCACGTCGAATTTACTCATTATGGGCTGCGATCACTGTAATTTCATTTTACTGTAAGGCAATTTTTAGGATTCCATCTAACTTTAAAAAAGCAGATCCCGATAGTGAAACACAATTATTTAATTTTACTTTTAGGTTTAGCTTTGTTCTATAATGTCATAAACAGTAATAAAAAAAAAATGTTTAGTCGTTTTTATAAAAAAAAAATACTAATTAAAACGTCCAAGTAAACCCTACCTATTATTTTAATTCTACCGACAGCAAGCGTGAATTTAAAACGCTGTTTAAATTTTCGGATTTCAATTTGTTATTCACGCTTCGAACGGTGAATTAAAATCTAGTTTAAAAGAATAAAAATCCACCGTAATTCGAATGGCGCTCGGGAAAATTCGTAAAAACGAAAATTCCCGAAGGACGGCAATCGAATTATGAGGACTGGGATACTTTTCCGAATACGAGTAAGTTTTTTTTTCGTTCTAATATATAGCATTAGCAAAATATTAATTCGATTGGCTTGAAAAACGGAACGCTATTACAAAGCCTCTGCTGTCCGTCCGCCTGTCTGTCTGTCAGCGGGCTGTATCTCAAGAACTGTAATAGACAGTTGAAAATTTCTATTGCCGCTATACCACAACTAATAAAAATTTAATTTAATTAAACATTCAAGGGAGTCCTACACAAGAAACGTGTTTTTTGCGGATGTGAGAATCCGAATCGACGGTTTTTTTGTCATTCCAAATATTTATAAAACCCACAAAGTACAAAAGAGGGAAATATAAAATGAAAATATTTTATGAAAGCCAAAAGTTGTCGTTCCCACACAGCGTCCTCTCCGTACTTACAAACTCTCCCGCTTCAAAGTTTCCAAAGCGCATTAAAAACCTTTGACATGACTTAATTGTGGGCGCCATCTTGTGACGTCACAAGATTGACGGCTTATAATTTATTCCGCCCCTTCAAATATGCCTTTTAATCTCAAAGCCGAAATTAAGACGGTTAGATTATCTTGATTATAAAAGGTTTTTGTCGATTCTTTTAAAAGTAATTTTTCGACTCATGATGATTTTTGGTTACTGTAGTTTGATTGGTGATTGTCATCTAGACGGGAATCTAAAAGGGTTTAATGTTGAGAATCTTTTCAATTCTGAAGCTGTTTCGCGTTGTGTTGCTTTTTAATAGACTAAAAAAAAACCGTTTCTGGTGACTGACTGACAGACAACGCACAGCCGAAACGACTGGTCGTAAAAAGCTGATATTTGTTTTTTTTTTTGGCGGAAATTTCAAAGAGAGGATTTTTCAAAATTGTTATAACAACGGGGAAAACGGCAATATGCACGTACGAAGTCGCGGATAACAGCTTGTTATAATGACAATGAGTGTGATCACGGTTTATTTAAAAATGACTACAACAGGATAGCCTTTGTGTAGTGCTTCAGAGATGTTCGCAGAGGCTTGCACAGATGATTTCTATGATACCATGCAAAAGAAAGCGGCCTCCTTACTACAGCGCTTGCACGGTAGTGACAACAGCATCCTGAAAATGATAGCCAGATCGGACTGTCCCTTTTAGGGTCACTGGGTGGGGACAGTCTTAGGTACAAATAGAAAGAATGAAAAAATAACTAATTTATTTGGCACACACGGATTTACACATTGTAAGACAATAATAAAGGATATGAAACTCAGTTTTAGAAACGATAACATTGTGTGCCCGGCTGCGCCAAATAGGTCCAGTTCAGCAAAATGCCAACCAACTAGGTACTGCCTGACGCTGATTTTCAACTGCACCTTACGTTGGAGTGTACAGACGTCAACCAGTTTTGTAGGGTATTAAATATACAGGTAAATCATTTATAAAATCTTACAATACTTATCTTCTGACGTAAGAACCATTGTTACTAACACCAAAATAATAACTAAATTATGGACTGTAAACTTTTTATTCTATTCTTTTATAAAATTTTTTTTTTTTTTTTTTACCTTTATTATTTTATTGAAAAACACTATAACTAAAGAATGACAACTTCTTATTCAACGCTTCGAAGCAACATTCTTTTTTCAAAAAATAACGCTTAACTTTAAAAAATATGTCAGCAAAAAAGTTAATTCTTTTTCAAGTTCTTTCTCGAACAGTAGCCGCGGAATTTCATTTAAGCACGAGTGCGAAGAGGTTTTCTCTTACTTTTTTTAAATCGCCAGCTCTGTTTGCACGGTGCTGTTTAGTTTGATATGTGTTGAAGATTTTTAACTAGATTCTGTTTACTAGTACACTGGGAAATGTAATTATTTTGTAAGTAGAGTTGCAGTTTACTGTTTTCCTTGGGAACAAAATATATTATGGGAATTAAAGTCTTAGATAGTTCTGTTTTGTGAAAACAAACAATTTGTGTGGTTTGTGTTTATGAATACAGTTCTGTATAATTATTTGGCATGAAACACTATTTTTAGGGTTCTGAACTTCATCATCACCCGTGTGTTTGTCTGTCTGTCCATCGGTCACAGCCGCTTTGCTCCAAATCTACTAAACTGATTCCCTGCATGCATTTCGCTGCTTAATTTTTATCAATCGTTTGAAGAAACTATAGACACAATATTTATTTTTATTTACCACTTAAAACATTAAGCGAAATTTCTTTAAAATCTCCCTAAAAATTTGATTGCCTTACCACAAAATTGAACATAATCGCTTACGACCGCACAGCGTACGTATGAAACCGTAAATGCACGAAAATTACATTGAACCACGTAAACCAGTGATAAATCAGAGAAACTCGTGCTGTGGGCGCCGATGGACCGATGCACGCGATTGTACCTGCTTAGTTCTGTGCACGACTGCACCATTGTGCTGGGTAGTGTCGATGAATGAGATAAGTTTGTAGACAGCTTAATAAAGTTCTCTATTTGATATGAATGGATTTATTAAATCACTAGCTTCTGCCAGCGGCTTCGCCCGCGTGATCCCTAGGGAACATTCCCGAGATGAAAAGTAGCTTATATGCTATTCCAGACTATAATCTATCTTTTTTCTAAATTTCATTAAGATCCGTTAAGCCGTTCTGGCGTGATTGAGTTACAAACAACCAAACTTTCACATTTGTAATATTACTCGTTTGGTGTAAAGCGAAATTATAACCATCTTCCCCTCGACATTATAATTATTAAAGGATATTGCAAACTGTCGTAAGCCGTTTTCCGAAGCTACTTGCTAGCCTCTAGGCGCCAAGCTAGCCGCCTGCCTGTGCGTTCGCAACCTTACACAAAAATAATCCTTAAATTATAGCATGATTCAGTATTCACGCGCGATGGCTTATTATTAGCGTATTTCATGTTTAACTTTGGTGTTTCTATACCGATTTCTATGATTCTTTTTTTATGGAATAGTTAATTATTTACTACTTAATTGTTAACTTTTATTAATGTTAATTAGGACGACTGAGAGTTTTATAAACGTAAAAGTAGACAAATACAATCAGATAGCTTCGAACTGCTAAGCTATCGGGAGTTACACGTGTTATTGTTCGTCAATCATAAAAGATAGACATATGCTGTCGTTGGATATTTTTTATATAATTTTAAGGAGAACATTTCCGTCATACATGATTTCTGTGTAGCTTTCACCATTAAGGTTGCACACGCGACGGAAGCTTAAAAAATGGAGTAACTTCTCCCGTTTTCCCAACATTTCCCTTCACTGCTCTGCTCCTAATGATTGTAGCGTGATGAAAAGTATACTATAACCTGCTCAGGAGTATGAATAATAATTGTACCAAGTTTCATTAAAATCCGTCGAGTAGTTTTTGTTTCTATAACGGTTATACAGACAGACAGACAGACAAAAATTGTACTGATTGCATTTTTGGCATCAGTATCGATCCCTAATCACCCCCTGATAGTTATTTTGGAAATATATTTCATGTACAGAATTGACCTCTCTACAGATTTATTATAAGTATAGAAGATAGAAGATATAGATAGAAGATATCGATATTTAGATTTATTTACATGATTAAAAAGCCGAGGCTTGCTCATATGGCAGGCTCTCCGAAGCCTGGTTGAGGAGGTGTTGCCGAACACCACCTCGGCGAAACGCGATCTCTGGCGAGAGTTGCTCAAACTCCTCCTGGCTATTTCATCAAACCTTTGAAGAGCCTGCCACCTGGGCAAGCCTTGCCGTGGTCGACCTGGACACTGTTAATAGACTCCGTACTTGGATCGGCTCCAGTAAGAAAAACCGTCACGGATGAGTCCGTGTTTGTTTGGCGTCTCTCGGCTGTCCATGACCTATCTTTCGACCTGCGCCGTATGCCCTGTCACCTGTACATATGAGGACCTTATGGCTGCGTCAGCGAATGCTGGTATCGTTGCTGTGAATTCTGGGCCAATATAAAATAATATTTTGCCATCGACACACTAAAACGAAGAAAATTTATACATTGAAAACTAGCTTCTGCCCCCGACTTCACCAGCATGAAATGTGAAGTTTGAGTATGCTATGTGCTATTCCAGGATATGATACCTATAGTATAGCCGTTCATGTCGTTGGTATGATGTGTATGTGGTATGAGTCATGTCATTAATCAACTTTGAGGGAATATCTAAATTCAATAGAAAAGATAAGATGTATCTGTGGAGACTTGTTATTAGCACTTTAGATATTATTATTGTCATTATAATGATGTCTGTAAGTCTTCCGAAAAATAAATTACAATAGATTTTTGCAGAACAGAAAACCTGTAATCTAGGATGACAGTATTTGATGAAATCCTATAAAATAAAAATTTTAAAAAAAATCACAAATTTAAAAATTACGGCACATATGTTACAGAAAATAAATAATAAAAATACTCTCAATTTACGGATAATTTCCATAGAAAGCGCTCTAAAGTTGCCGACGATAGTGATTGATTACCCCTGTAATGTAAAATATGTAAGACGTATTTAAATGATGGAAGAATGGATGTGGTGTTTAACATTTTTATAATTCTCAAAATTAAATTTTTAATAGTGAAGGCGTTCAAATTATTCTGAAACGGCTTGTTTTTGTCATCTGTACAACTTCTTGATATCGTCGTCGGTGTAAAACTGGTGTATGTCTCATCGCCGCAAGGTTGCCTGCTTGTCGGTCTTCTATAGATTGTACTTCAGAGAGTGTGCCCTGCAAGAACTCCACAACCTTATGCCACCAGCCCCCTTCTACCATCGGACATCCAGAGCCAGACGCACTGCAACTTACCATCCCTACCTTGTTGCTATTACACCAATTTGTACTAAGTGTTTCCAAGTGCCTTTCATAATGCGCATAGTATAGGAGTGGAACTCTCTACCTGCGTCTGTGTTTCCGAACGCTTACAACCCTAATCTTTTCAACGTTAGAGTAAATAGTTTACTTCTGGGTAAGCTCGCTCCATCGTAGACTTTGTCTCTGTCATCTCTTTCCAAGACGAAAGTCAAGAGCCGACCCACCACTGATAAAAAAAATAAAACAAAAGTCACTGTCATCGCCTCTTAATAAATAAGTGTTATTATAGTGTTGACGAATATTTAAATGATGTAATTTAGACAATTTTGTTATTATTGATCTGACATACCTAACTATGATTTTTATTCTTCGAATTTTGTTAACTTTTGTATTTGTACGCCTTTAAAGGCAAAACATGTTGAAACTTTTTTTTTTTATATAATCATTCCAACTGATTGTTAACCTACACATGTTTTTGACAAATAAATATATCTTATCTTATCTTATCGCTGACCTAGACTAGAGTCAAGAGCAAACCCATCTCAAATAATAATAAAAAGATTACTAGCTTTTTAATAACGATGATGAGATGTTACTAAAGAGTTACGATTTCTGAAGAAATAAATAAAATAGGTGAAAAAGTGTCCTAACACGCTTTTAAGATATTCAACTGCCTAGCCTTTTTCCCAACTATAATAGGGTCGACTTCCAGTCAAACCGGATTCAGCTGAATACCAGTATTTTACGTGCAGCGGCTGCCTACCAGACCTCCACAACCCATTAACTGGGTAACACTGTACCTACACCTTGGCCAGATCGGTGTCAGATTTTCTGGCTTCTGTCTATTCGTAACGACTGCCAAAGATCTACAAATGCTGGCCGGGACCAAGGGCTTTCCGAGGCACGGAGGAACCTCGGTATGTTAAGATGGTCACCCATCCACAAACCAACCTTGGCAAGCGTTGCTTAACCTTAAAGATCGACCAGTGTGGCTTTTTATTATATAGCCTTATGATATACCAAAAAAAAACTTTTTAAATTCAGAATTTCACATACTGCATAGAGTCTGTGAAACTAGCAACGTTAAGAGCATACATACTATTTCCGGCACAGATTAAACAGCTATGGCCTATTGTTGTACTGTGTGAAGCAGTATATAAACAAAACCCCAAGTGTATTAAGAAGATCAGTGCTTAATGATGTCGTCTATTGTTCTACTAAACAAAGAGTTATTACACTGGTATTAACTTGGCAGTGCATTTCGGGAGACGCTGCGTTACTCTGTTTAATTCGAATTATACATTGTATTTATTTATTTGCTGTATGAAGAATTTAGTCAGCGGATTTATTACACGATATTCAGCTTCGCTGTTGTACTGGTGGCTAACGTAGAAGGAAAAAAATAGCGTCATCTTAATTAATTTCTTCATCATCTTCCTAGCCTTTTCCCACTTATATTGGAGTCGGCTACCAGTGAAACCATTTTGTAGTGATTCAGCTGATCAGAATTTTATGTGAAGCGGTTGCCCACTAGACCTCCAAAACTTATTAACTGTGTAACACTGGCAAGACTGGTTTCAGCTTTTCTAATTTTTAAGGGGGAATTTTAATTTCACCTCTATTTAAAAATTCAAGCAGATTAGATAAAAATACTGATTTGCACAAATTACGAAGACACTAAATAATGACGGTCAACGTCAGGGACACCCCAAGGTTCGGTTAGTTAGGTTCCTTTGAACCCTGCAGACAGAAATAGGAGCCCCGGGCAGCGGGGCTCCGTCGATCTGCTGACGGAAACGCTAACCCTAGACGGTCGACGTCACGGGGAGTTAGATAATTGTTTAGTTAAACAGATAGTCATTCAGTAAAACAGTTTAGCTTTATAAATCAAACAGTATAATAGATTTGATTTATTTGATGAGCAAAATTTTGTGTGCAATTCAGTATTTTTGGTAGTAACTTCGAATAATATTTGAATAAAAAAAATTGGATTTACAGTTGTTGGATTAAATACCTCCCATTTTTAAGGCACTAACTCCTGTTCAAATTAAATCTTTATATTTTTCATAGCGGAGTTGCGGAATTGGTTCGAAAGAGTCACCGCGGACCTGCGTGCCAATTCTACTAATGTATCCCTTTCGCATTGCATCAGATCTTAATCGCAAACTGTCAAAAGTGTATGAAAATTAAAAGGCTTTTTTGACAGTTTGCGATTAACATGCGATTGCGAAAGTTGTTTAAAAATTAGTAGAACTTACCCTCAGGGTCGTAAACGGCATTCGGAGATTTCCCATCCTTAATAAAAAAAAGTCGTGACAGGAATATGTACCTACTCAACTTGCCAAGCAATCATCAACTACATGACCCAATTTTTATACATAAATCTTAGGGAAGACGTCCTATAACCCTAGTACAATCATCATCTGACTAGCCTTTTCCCAACTGTATTGGGGTCGGCTTCCAGTCAAACCGGATTCAGCTGAATACCAGTGTTTTACGTGGAGCGGCTGCCTACCAGACCGCCACAACCCATTAACTGGGTAACACGGTACTCCTTGGCAAGACTGGTGTCAGATTCTCTGACTTCTGACTATCCGTAACGACTGCCAAAGATCTCCAAATGACAGCCGTGCGTGCTGTGCCGTGAACTTAACGTGCTTTCCGAGGCACGGAGGAAACTCGATACTTATGTTAAGATGGTCACCCATCCACAGACCAGCCTCGGCAAGCGTGGCTTAGCCTTGAAGATCGACCTGTGCGGCTGTGATTATTTAGCCACGAGCTCCTCTATATCTATACACGATTACGACGACACGGTTGGCGCAGTGGTCGAGCGATTGACTGCTGCGCAGCATGTCGCGGGTTCGATTCCCGCACGGAACAAATATTTGTACAACCTACAAGTATTTGTTCCGAGTCTGGGTGTTTTTCTATCTATAATATGTATGTATTTACAAAAAAAAAAAATGTATATATTTAGTTTATCAGCCATCTCGTTACCATAACACAAGCATTAGGTTGCTTAGCTTGGGACGATATGGCGTTGTGTGAAATGTCCAAGGATATTATATTATATTATACAACCCTAGTACAATATTCCCATTATAAAAGACGTTCTTCAAACATGGCAGTACCGCCGACGGGATCTTTTGTCTCACCATGCGACGTTAACGAGCTGATTTACATGTTAATGACGTACATCTACTGAATAATAAGAGAGGAATGAGCGGGGTAGAGCTACCTCTTTTCGGTCATGTCGCCCTGGTATTTGCAGTTTGATTTCAGTGTTCAAAACTAGTTTGTTTTGGGTGAATGGGTTCTGGGTTTGCAGATGAGGTTTAACTTGCGGTAGAGAATTTACAAATTGGTTTGGTGCTAAAACATAATTGATGAGAAATTAAATATAAAACCGGGCAAGTGAGTGTCGGGCCACGTACTGTTAAAGGATTACAAAGTTTTATGGCCCACAACCAGGACACAAATTAATAATTTCTAGCCTTTTTTGTAATGAGCGAAAAATAATGGTTTGTTTTTTATAAAACACCTCCATGCGCTGAGCATTACTCTGACAAAAAGATAAGTCGGATTAAAGAACAAAATAAACTTTATAGTTTTTAAAAAATCATCTATTCATCATCATCACGGCCAAGTCACCAACTGCTAATGTAAGTTAGTAAATGCAAAACAAAAATACATAAAGTACATTTATGTCTTTTACGTACGTGATAAAACTACAAATTAAAAATCCATTAATCATCTTGTTTTCATTTTGTTTTTAAGAGGAGGCTCCCTAAATTTTATGTTAATTTGCATTAATATTCTGAAACAGTCACACATACTATCAAAATGGAACTTTAGTATATGATTTATTGGATCTTTTTCTTTCCATGTACAAGACAGTTACGTAATTGTAACATTTTCACTCGATTCATTTTTAATTCAAAAATCATGTCTTTTTTAAAGATTATTCCTTTTTTTTTCAAGATTGCGTGGCCTTTATGTCTAAAATAAATATTAACAGTAAGAAAATATAGTTTACTATCCAGTCACAAGATATTTTTTCTCTAGATCAATTATTACTTCAGTTATAAACGAAATAAGAATTGAGACTTACGACATTTAGTTTCGAGCTCGAACGCGATCAAAGAGCGCATGCGGTATTCAACTTTATTACGGCTAGCATAGCGTCTAGCACCATAGCGGTAGTGGCGGGGTGCATCGGGCGGAGCTTGCGTAGAAATTATTTTAGAGTGCCTGCTCTTAATTGTAACTAGCTGTTCCCCGCGGCTTCGCTCCTTTCAACTGCATTTTTTTTTGCGTTTAAACCTTCCCTGTATTATCACGAACTAAACAAAAATAGAATTAGCAGAATCGGCCCAGCCGTTCTCGAGTTTTAGCGAGACTAACGAACAGCAATTCATTTTTATATATAAGATAGATTTATAATGTTGTTATGGATTTTTGTTTAGTTTAATTTTTTGTAGTGTAATGTTTTTAATTGTATTTTATCCAATATTTGTTTTATTGTAATGAGGTACCTATGCATATGGACTGGTATTTTTTTATAAATAGTAGTTAATATTCATGTATTTATACCGACTGCATTCTCCAATGGCTTTCTATGTAGGTATGGTGTGTGGCTAATAATGCACCGAAACGAAATTATTGAAATTTCCTGTAATTAATTATGAAATAAATTAATTGTTTCTAGAACAAGCAAGATCCATTAGAAGCTAAGCGAGATACGTAAAACCAGAATAACTTAGAGCCACCAACACGGCTTCAACGGAAGCATTTATCTACATAGATTTGAATACTAATACGTTCTGGAACGCGCTGTTTATCTATTAGATATAACTTACAATAACAATAATCCTTTTAACATGGCTTGCTAAGAAGACATTAGCTCTGGTACAGACAGCTGCGCAAAGGTAATATTAATATTTTATTTGTTTGCTCTCAAGCACATCACACAATATCATTCCTGTCAGTTTTTAAGATTCCGAGCATCAGTAAAAAACGGAACTCCTATAGGATAACTCATGTGTCCTTCTGTCTCTAGCTCTGTCTTTTTATCTGTCTATGTGTCACAAACAATTTTTAGACAGACCGAGATTCTGCTGACCAACGGAACCCTATTACTAAGCTTCAGTTGTCCACCTGTCCGTCCGTCTGTCTGTCAAATTTTCACAGATTGTGTATTTCTATTTCCGCTACATTAGTAAATAGGCTTGTTTACTGAAAAAATCTAATTAGTCCGTCAGTTAGATTATCAAAAAATATTTGACCCGTATTTTTTCTTTTCTTACGGGAACCAAAATTGACGAAGTTACGACGCTTTTAAAATTCTCAATATGTCACGCCGTGGCATAATTTTAGCGGGTAGTGACGTCACGAGCCCCCACTCCCAAATTTTGATGCGTTTTATCTTTGTCAATATTCATTGATTTACAAAAACAAAAAATACGTGTCCATTATTTTTCAATACTCTTACTGACGGACTAAATAGTTTTGCAATTTGTGGGTGATAGTAACTAGCCTATTATACAAATTAAGGTTAAGAACCCTTCATGTGCGAATGCGACTCGCACTTGGCTGGTTTCTTTACAAAACAAAAATAATAACACATCACTGCTAAAACAAAAAACACCTCAACACTTAATGAACTTCTAAAACCTCATAATCGAACATGACGTTAATAGTCAATTAATAACATTACGGAGCCTAACGATACATTTCTTATAAGTAACACGAAACAAAAGAAGTAAGCCTTGCTGTACAATAAATCTATATAATACTCAATATTTGGGGCTTACAGAGGCATTTTCCTTGTAAGCGACCCACGAAACAAGGGCGGTACAACTTCTCGTGGAATATACGGGAGGGTAAAATGTGCGGGCACTCTCGACTATCTGATTTTGTCAGATTAAACAATAAAGAGGTTGTCAAGTCAATGCGTATTTTACCTAGGGACAAAGGCAAAAGGAAGAGTTATGATTTATAACTTTGTGTTACTTCAAATTATTTTAAACTAGCTGATGTTCGACGATTCGCCTGCTTGACAAATTATATACTAAAACCTTTCTCGAGAACCACTTTACTCATTGGTAAAAACAGCATGAAAATCGGTGCTGTAGTTTATGAGTATATCGCTAACAGACAGACAAACGCGGCAGAGGACTTTGCTTTATAATATTTAGTGATACTGAACTTTGAGTAATGCAATTCAATTTGTGACCACACACTTCGATATCGGCCTGACTAGTGGATTAAAAAAACGCAGAATTGGATGTATTCGATTAGTTAGGATATATTATATGCAGTTATAAACTTTGACGGAACGGTTGGCGCAGTGGCCGAGTGATTGACTGCTGCGCTGCGTGTCGCGGGTTATGTATTATTTTTTGTAATTATCAAATATGTATAATCTGCTAACGTAGAGCATATCATGTTCATTTTACGACACAATAAAGCGTAATTATGATTTTTAGGGTTCTGTAGCCAAATGGCAAAAACGGAACCCTTATAGATTCGTCATGTCTGTCTGTCCGTCCGTCCGTATGTCACAGCCACTTTTCTCCGAAACTATAAGAGCTATGCTGTTGAAACTTGGTAAGTAGATGTATTCTGTGAACCGCATTAAGATTTTCACACAAAAATAGAAAAAAAATCAATAAATTTTGGGGTTCCCATACTTAGAACTGAAACTCAAAAAAAATTTTTTCGTCGAACCCATACGTTTGGGGTATCTATGGATAGGTCTTCACAAATGATATTGAGGTTTTTAATATGATTTTTTTCTAAACCGAACAGTTTGCGAGAGAGATACTTCCAAAGTGGCAAAATGTGTCCCTCCCCCCCCCCGTAACTTCTAAAATAAGAGAATAATAAATCTAAAAAATATATATGATGTATATTATCATGTAAACTACCAGCGAAAATTGGTTTGAACATGATCTAGTAAGTAGTTTTTTTTTTTTAATACGTCATAAATCGTAAATCGCAACTTTTGCTTATAATATATACCTACTGGTTTGTACGGAACCCTCGGTGCGCGAGTCCGACTCGCACTTGGCCGGTTTTTAATATCAAAAGTACAGGAAAGGCTACTGTGAATGGGAAAGTGTTAAGAGTAACACTTTCCCAAAGCGAGCATCTAAATTTATTTGCAGAAGAAGGTCAATCGTCTACGATTAGTAAAATCTGTAATCTTGGATTATTTCGTGCACTTCTGATCTCACTATACAAACGTTCTGTCTTGTAGACCCAGATTTTACTTGTTTAAATCATAAAACACACGTCCGCGCTCGGATCAAAAAATCCGTATATTTTCAAGCAGCAACTTGTACAATTATGTAGTGATCCCTCGCCAAAGTCCGCGCTCACTTACTTTTGATATTAAATGCGGAAAAGTTACATGTTTCGACTTGGGAATAAATGCAATATGAACTTTGTTGCCTTTCAATTTAGTACTTTAAAACGTTGATGTTTGTGGTTGCAATATAACAATAGAAAATTCATCATCTACCTAGCCTTTTCCCAACTACATTGGGGTCGGCTTCCAGTCAAACCGGATTCAGCTGGATACCAGTATTTTATGTGGAGTGGCGGCCTACCAGACCTCCACAACCCATTAACTGGGTAACACGGTATTTCTTGGCAAGACTGGAATCAGATTTACTGGCTTCTGACAATCCTTAACGACTGCCAAAGATCTTCAAATGACAGCCGGGATCAACGGCTTAACGTGCTTTCCGAGGCACGGAGGAAACTCGATATGTTGAGATGGTCAATCATCCACAGACCAACCTTGGCAAGCGTTGCTTAACCTCGAAGATCGACCTGTGTGGCTGTTGGTATTTAGCCACGAACTCCTCAACAATAACACAACAATAGAAAATTATGCTGAGAGTAAGAACCAGTTTTTTTTTTTAACTTTCCTCGCTGTGTGAAAAGATCAAGGAAAACTTATTCAAAAGAAGCCCAAAATGATCAGAACGGATACTGGTGTTCCTACCACAGAACAATGGTTCCTACCAAAGCAATTCACCAAAATACAAGAGACAGTTCAGCTGGTAGGTGCAGAAAGTGATTGCCTGTGACTTTGATTCCATCTGCTTTTAGCCATGAAATATTACTAACTACAAACTATAACAAAGACGAGCAGTAGAGCATTTTATAGACTTCAAGAACACTTATATGTATATTTTTCCTTAAGACTTTGTGCACTAAACTTTAATAACTTTAGTGCCTAAAGCCATTCTCTACCAGTCGAAAGGGTGGTGAAAAACCACATAGCGGGTGCATTTTATGGTCGACAAATACAAAAAATTATGTATCTATATTAATATTGAAGATTACACCATATAAAAGGCAGTTAGATTATCAAAAAACATTTGACCCCTTTTTTTTCTTTTGTTACGTAAACCAAAATTGACGAAGATACGACGCTTTTAAAATTCTCAAAACATCACGCCCTGGTATAATTTTAGTGCGTTCTGACGTCATGAGCCCCCACTCCTGAGTTTTGATGCGATGATCTTTGTCAATATTCATTGAATACAAAATAAAAAATACGTGTCCATTATTTTTCAATACTCTAACTGACGGACTAAATAGATTTGCTATTTTTTTATGGTTGAAAATAGCCTATTATAAACCCAAATAACATACACACATAAATAACTCTAAATACTTACGCGTACATACATCTATCTATACTTATAATAAATCTGTAGAGAGGTCAATTCTGTACATGAAATATATTTCCAAAATAACTATCAGGGGGTGATTAGGGATCGATACTGATGCCAAAAATGCAATCAGTAAAATTTTTGTCTGTCTGTCTGTCTGTATAACCGTTATAGAAACAAAAACTACTCGACGGATTTTAATGAAACTTGGTATAATTATTTTTCATACTCCTGAGCTGGTTATAGTATACTTTTCATCACGCTACAATCACTAGAAAAAATGAAAAAAAAAAGAAAATGTGAAAGTTTGGTTGTTTGTTACTCAATCACGCCAGAACGGCTTAACGGATCTTTATGAAATTTAAAAAAAAAGATAGATTATAGTCTGGAATAGCACATAAGCTACTTTTAATCCCGGGAACATGTTCCCTAGGGATCACGCGGGCGAAGCCGCTGGCAGAAGCATAGTTATACATATAATTATAACTTTTCTAAAAAGATTTTGGTCACATAACCATAACTGAAAAGTAGAAAAGTTTTGACCAACACTTTCGTTGCGTCATGATTGAATTCGTCACTTTTGACTCGGGCCCTCCTCGGGTTAGTTCGGAAAACTTCGGAACTTGTGGTCGACCAGAACAGCCCAAAGGTCAGATTAACTGAATATTTAGATTGATTTCGTTCGAATGGCCTTCAAATCTTAGGGCGAAGCGGTTATTTCCGTAACTTTATATTCAGAAACAAATAAATACAACAGTGACCATTTTCATTTTCTAGTCACTTGTTTACGTTATTGTCATAAAGCTATAGCTAGTTTTTAGGGTTCCTTTCCTAAAAGGATAAACGTCTTGTCTCTTAATGACGACATGTTTACAGAATTGCACTGCTGGACTAGCCCCGGATCAATACGAAATCAAATTCTCTCGTTGCGTCATGATTGAATTCGTCACTTTTGACTCGGGCCCTCCTCGGGTTAGTTCGGAAAACTTCGGAACTTGTGGTCGACCAGAACAGCCCAAAGGTCAGATTAACTGAATATTTAGATTGATTTCGTTCGAATGGCCTTCAAATCTTAGGGCGAAGCGGTTATTTCCGTAACTTTATATTCAGAAACAAATAAATACAACAGTGACCATTTTCATTTTCTAGTCACTTGTTTACATTATTGTCTTAAAGCTATAGCTAGTTTTTAGGGTTCCTTTCCTAAAAGGATAAACGTCTTGTCTCTTAATGACGACATGTTTACAGAATTGCACTGCTGGACTAGCCCCGGATCAATACGAAATCAAATTCTCTCGCTCAAAGATTCAAGACAAAAATCGAGTACCTACATCATTTATCTTCAAGTCTTATTCCGGGGTTTTAATGTACAAAAACTGCGATCCAAGAGTAATGATAGCTTGAAGTCAGGACACGGTTAGTTTGTAGAATAGCTAAGGTTTTGTGAGAGACAGAGTCGTTTCCGTTTGAAACTTGATAAATGATGTTTGGTGATATTTGGAGCTATCTTGATTGTACTATTTTCTTTAGGATTTGAACTGTGAAAGATGAACAGACAAGAGTTAGTTCTTACGGTATGTGCCACATAATTGTGCAATAACGGTCAGTGACCCACATACTAATATTTACTATATTAATTTAAAAATCTATATATATATATAAATATTTACATCTTGAAGGACATGTTGCGTCCTATATGGCGTTATTTACCGATGATGCTGCGTCCGACTGACTTTGTGCGTCCGGAATACGGACGCAAGATTGACCGACCCTCATTTTTAGCCCAAGGGTCCCTTATCATCCTTAGAATGCATGGGCGAAAAATTGGCATGGACGTAATTTCATCACTACAATGCCTTTTAGCGTATAATATAGTTCCGCCATCGTCCGACTGAAATTTGGAGGGCGCTAGTGTTCAGCGTATAATTTACCACGTATACTTTGAGTTCAGTTCACTGATCTTATCGTGTCCATTGAATATCGTACTTAATTTGTAAAGTTTTTATCATTTTTTCGTGACAACAATCTTGCTTCTCTTAAATATCCTTAAACGGGCACTAGGTACGGTGTCTGAGGGGCCTATTCGGGGTTCACGAGGGACGCATGGCGCGGGGCGCGGGGCGGCGGGCTTCAGCGCGCTCGCGTGCCGATTTGCCGAAGTTTGTAAAGAAACAGACATGTGCCGGCCGTGATGTAAGCTTGTCACCAAAGTGAAATTTTAAATTGAAAGAGAAGTTGCAGATGGAGTTTACATTTCTTTTAAGTATATATCTAAAATAAGAATGACAACATTGGGTTGATTAAAACCTACTAATTTCTTTTGATTTAAAATATAAAAAATACATGTTCCATTGTAATGAAGACTGATTGATGTTCATAATTCAGTTTATTTTGTTATAACGCAAGGCAGAGCAAATTTATGTTTATTACTAGCTGACCCGCGCAACTTCGTCTGCGTCACATTTTCCATTACTGCTCCGCTCCTATTTGTCTCAGCGTGATTATATATATATATATATATACGCCTATAACCTTCCTCAATAAATGGGCTATCTAACACTGAAAGATTTTTTCAAATCGGAAAAGTAGTTCCTGAGATTAACGCGTTCAACCAAACAAACAAACTCTTCTGCTTTATAATATTAGTATAGATTGCTGGTGGTAGAGGTGCTGAATCAAGTGGATTCTTAATTTCGTCCAGAACAGTCCAAAAAGAAACACATTTTCTCCGATTTTTACTGACAATATTGCTGATCGTAGACCACTGATAAATATAGTTTGTTTTAAGATTTTATAATATCAAAAAAGTTTTACTGGGTTCATAGAATCGATTTATTATAGAGGAGCTCGTTCAAATCGGACCAGTAGTTCCTGAGATTAACGCGTTCAACCAAACAAACAAACTCTTCTGCTTTATAATATTAGTATAGATTGCATAATATACAAAATCTACGTTCAGTTACGTATCCTGATCTCTCTCTCGAATTAAGAATATAATTATGAAGAGGGTACCTAATGCAGGGCACTGTATCATCTCTATCGGTTGAAATGCCGACCAGCCCAGGTACCTAATCTCCTGGTACAAACTAATCTTGAATCAAAATCAACAAAACCAACTATCGAACGAATGGTGCTGAATCAAGTGGATTCTTAATTTCGTCCAGAACAGTCCAAAAAGAAACACATTTTCTCCGATTTTTACTGACAATATTGCTGATCGTAGACCACTGATAAATATAGTTTGTTTTAAGATTTTATAATATCAAAAAAGTTTTACTGGGTTCATAGAATCGATTTATTATAGAGGAGCTCGTGGCTAAAGCCGCACGGGCCGATCTTCAAGGCTAAAGTATAACAGACGAACGCATCGATATTCAAGGTTAAGCAACGCTTGCGAAGGTTGGTCTGTGGGTGGGTGACCATCTTGACATACCGAGTTTCCTTCGTGCCTCAGAAAGCACGTTAAGCCTTTGGTCCCGGCTGTCATTTGTAGATCTTTGGCAGTCGTTACGGATAGTTAAAAGCCAGTAAAATCTGACTGAAATCTTGCATTGAATGAGTTGTGGAGGTCTGGTAGGCAGCCGCGCCACGTAAAATACCGGTATTCAGCTGAATCCGGTTTGTCTGGAAGCCGAGCCAATATAGTAAGGAAAAGGCTAGGTTGTTATAATGGTCACCCATTCACAGACCGACCTCGGCAAGCGTTGCTTAACCTTGAAGATCGACGTGTTCGGCTGATATAGTTTAGCCACATTGAAACATAATACCAAATATTCATCTCTTCTGTTAGTAAAACAGTTTACTTATGGATACAGGTAACTCCGGACTCCGGAGGAGACTCTCCTCTCCTCCCAGTAAATCGAAAAACAATCTAGTAATTCAATCTAATCCATAATTCCATAGCTAATAATTTCAACATTATACGTCTTCAAGTTAAACAACACAAAACATGGGGCTGACCTTATGCTACTGCGGAGAATCTTAACACCGCGATTCAGAAAAACGCGTCATAAGTACAACGCCATCTATCGATCTACAACGTAACTGAACTGTCTTTATGCTCATAACTACTCATAAGTTCAAACTTAGAAGCTTACACGTTACGATAAATAATGATAATATAATAACATATAATTATAAACATTATGTGTTTAATTAAAAAATAACTCAAAAATACATTGTTTCGGGGTCTTTTCACACATTTCTTATTAAAAAATTTCTCAATAGATGGCATTGCAAGTATCTGAAGTCTCAATGAAAACAACCTATTTTAGCGCTCGATGAAGTTTCTTCGTAAACTTTAAAATTCGATATCTTTTGATTTTGTGGGTCGATTTTGATGAAATAAACACTAAATGTTGCTCCGATTATCACTTAATATTTCGAAGTACCTAAATTTTGAATCCAATCAGTGGTTTATGCGTGATGCTCCTCCAAACGCACAGACATACAGACGCACAGACATACAGACGCACAGACAAACAGACAAACAGAATAGAATTTCAAAAACTGCTTTTTTGTGTTCTATGTCATTTTTCTGACATTTCTATGTATTTTTTATGCGAAAATATTCAATGTACAGACACGGCAACTCTACGATTTTATTATATGTATAGATTATGTCAATGTTAAATTGCATTGATTTGTTGATGGAAAAGGTTTTAATGATTAAATACACATTTTTTGTAAAATTTAAAATAAAACATGAAATGTATAAAACATTTAATGTTTTATTTTTATTAATTATAAATTACGATATTATGCCTTTTATTCCGTATGTTCACCTACATAAATATGACTACTATTAAATTATTCGTATCATGAAACTTCCTCTTTCTATATTTGAACCTACATGTTCACACCAGCCTGTGTACCTGTGTGTGTGTGTTACCTGTTTATACATACTTAACAAGATCGCGCCATAAAAGTAAAAAATATATATTTATACTATGTTTATAATAACTTTTTTACTTGAACAAAAACTGGAAATTCCAAGTAATGTTTTTAATTTTTTTTCTTATTCATCATATTATCGTTTTTTTATTAATACAAGATATTTATTGATTTGCAAAAAAAAATTCCCGCCACTTGTTATTTTATAAACAAACTGATTAAATTATGTTTCAGTATTTTTTTAAAGTTTTTTTCTTTTACAACTTTATTACATTGCAAATATTATGATTTATTTAAAAAACATGTTTCTTTAATAACAATTTTTTCATATTTTTATTGTTTAAATAATTAGTTAAGAAATTTCTTGTATTAAAAATACGATAATATGATGATTAAGAAAAAAAAATAACAACATTACTTGGATTTTTCAGTTTTTGTTCAAGTTTTTTTTTTTTTTTTCTAATCTTTAGTCTGCAATCGGCTATCAAGCCATAATCAGATGTATTCCACTATTGTAAGCTTTGCAGGCGACATTCCAATAAATGGCACCATATAAATTAATGATTGTCTTTCAGGTTCTTTGGTCCAGGTCCAGTATGTTTTTTTTTTTTAAATATTTATAGGCGTACGTTTGACCGCTATCTCACCTGATGTTAAGCGATGATGCGGTCTAAGGTGGAGCACGCTTGCCTAGAAGTAACCTATTCACTCTTGACTTAAAGACTCCCAGGTTGTAGCTATCAGGAAACACAGACTCAGGCAGGGAATTCCACTCCTTAGCTGTACGCACAATGAATGTATTCCCAAAATGTTTTGCGCGTATAGGTGGGATGTCCACCATGTACCGGTGGTACATCGCCGTACGTCTTGTGGTCCGATGGTGGAACGGGCTTGGCGGAATTAAGTTATGCAATTCCGTCGCACACTCCCCAAAATGTAAACGATAGAAAACCGACAGGCCAGCAACTCGGCGTCGATGCTCAAGACTTTGGAGCTTCGATTCATTCATTCGTGCCATCTTTTTAGGCGTTTGATGTTTTCCTGTGACTGTAATAAGTTCTTTGCCAGTTCATTTGTGTGTTTGCTCAGTCTTTCTTTGTATCTCTTGCTGATATTGCTGACTTCTTCCTTAACAGTAGGTATCTCCAGGTATTCATGTCTCGGTATTTCTCACAAACCAGTGCGCGCTTGAGATAGTTCTCAAGGCGATGTTTTGGAATCTCTGGAGGATCTCTATGTTAGAGTTGCTCGCAGAACCCCACAGTTCTATTCCATAGGTCCAAATGGGCTTTATGATGGCTTATACCAAGAGCTTGTTACTAAGAGACAGAGTGGATTGTCGTCCAAGCAACCAGTTTAGCGATTGAAATTGCAAGTTCGCTTCTTTCCTCTAGGCTTTTATGTGTTTAATCTAGGTCAGTCTTCTATCCAGGTGTAGGCCAAGATATTTTACGCTGTCGTGATTTGGCAGCGCCTTGTTATCCATACAAACAGGTGGACATTCGCCTCTTCTCAGTGAGAATGAATGTTATTTGTGTTGATTTGGTTACACTAGCTTTTATTCTCCACTTCCGAAGCCAAGAATCAACTTTATCGATCTGTGCTTGCAGCTTCGAAGATGCGTTGTTCGGGTCTTTGTCGCTCGCAAGGCATGCCGAGTCATCTGCGTGGGTGGCCGTTACCACACCTTCAGTTTCAGGCAGGTCTGCCGTATATATAGAATATAGCACGGGGCCAAGAACTGATCCTTGGGGCACAGAGGCAGTGATCAAGTACAGGTTCGAGTATTCCTCTCCGCATTTGACTTGAAATTTCCTTTGGTGTAAATAGGATTTCAGGATCATGAAGAATGAGTTAGGCAGAAGTGTTTTCAGCTTGTACAGCAGTCCCTTGTGCCACACCATGTCAAAAGCTTGCTGTATGTCTATGAATGCTGCTGAGCAATACTCCTTTCTCTCAAGTGTTTGCCTTATTACGTGAACAACCCTATGCACTTGTTCGACTGTTGCGTGTTTCTCCCGAAAACCAAACTGGTGATCCGGTATGATCCTGCTCTCATCGAGTATGGGTTTGAGTCTTCGCAGAAGGGTCTTTTCAAACACCTTAGACAGTATGGGGAGAAGGCTTAGGGGTCTATATGAGCTAGGATCTGCCGGCGGTTTCCCCGGCTTTGGGATCATACATATTTGAGATATTTTCCACAATTTCGGGTAGTAATGTATTCTTAATACTGCATTAAAAATCAATGTTAGGAAGACAATGACTTTTTTGGGCAACTGTTTAAGTACTTCAGCCGTTATGGTCAAAAGCTTTTTTGTTTTGCAAATGTTGGATCGTGCGTGCTACGCGGAGTAACCAGTTTGATTGGTGCAGATAGTTGATGGTCGCTGTTGATAATTTTATCAACCTCAATTTCAAAGTTTTGTTCAAGTAAAAAAAATATTATAATCAATGTATAAATATTTTTGTAACTTTGATGGCGCGATCTTGTTAAGTATATATGTAAGAAAGGCTCTACGAAACGAAATTTTTTACGACCATTATTTAAACATTTTTTTTTTTCACTTACAATTAAGACGGTTTTCGAGAAAATTTTGTTAGTTAACAATTGTTTAACTTGTTGAAAAATTAACTTTAAGTTAAATTTCCAACGGGAATAAATTATTTATAGTGTTCAGAACACACCATATTTTTTTCAAATTTTAAAAAAAAATATTAAATACCCTAAATAAATTGATTAATATACCGTACTCGCTTTTGACGCCACGCGTGCAACCTAAAAATGTCGCGCGCAAACCTATTTTCAGCATTAAATTAATGTTACAAATCATGGAGATAGAGTTCCGGGAGTTAGGAGTTTTTTATTGGAAATTTCCTCTTCTTTCAGAGTCTTTTATTTGAAATTTCTTAAATATTAATATTTTATGAAATATTGGCAAAAATCGAAATGCCATTTTTCTTTTCATCTTTAATTGTTTATAACTTTTGGCACATTTTTCTAGGCGTCATTCCGGATCCAATGAGCTATCGCACATAATTTTAAAGAGCAGTATCTCTATTTTGTACCATTTTCAACTTGTCGACTAGACTATTACCTGTTTATACATACAAACTTACCTGTCACTCGTCAAAAATGATTATATTGCTGTTTAAGATTTTGTAGACCACCAAAGAGAAAATACCTACGCTATACATAGGTATTGTCACTTTTGTATGCTAACTATTAATTATTTATTATCTGTGCCTGGAGTCAGTATTTGCCCTTTTATAGGTGGAAGCCTCTTGGCTGATAAGCTGGATACAATAATTCAAAAACAGTATTCGGAACCAACCTGAATTCAATAGTAGATGGATGTAATTTAGTTATTATAATCATTATGATATATGCAGAGCATTATACGGAATTGATTTAAACATACAGTTGGATGGAGGCGGGAATGTGCATGCAGTGTTTTGAACGTATACGGAGGATATTCAGTGTGCAAGAAAGATTTAAGAGTGAACGGACGCACAAATTCAGCTAGAAATATTTTTTTTGAATATCACCATTTAACGTTTAAATTAAATTATATATTATAATTAAATTATATATATATATATATATATAAATGAATCCTTATTTCCCTTGATCCCGGCATCACGCGCGAACGGCTGGGCTGATTTTACTAATTCTTTTTTGTTGTGTTTGTTATTCTCAAGAGAAGTTTCTTAAGAAAGAAAAAAAAAATCGGGAGCGAAGCCGCGGGGGACAGCTAGTCAGAAATAAAGACATACCTAATTCTGTCCTGAATCGACTTTTACCGTGATTTTTTACGTTCTCTAGCTATGAAAAATGGTTCATAATTTATTGTTTGGATATCCACGAAGGGATATTAGGGAAAGATCAATGTACTTTATTGCAAGTTTATCTGGCGCCTGCCACAGTTGAAGACTTTTTGGTAAACTAAAAGAAACTTCTGACAGCTTCTTTGCCTTCTTAGGAGTCTAAGAAATTATCTCAGTCCCACCGGGTAAAAAGGTACCTATTCTATTGGTCTACTACCTGTGTGCCAAGTTTGGGACTGGGAGGGAGTATGATAGAACTAATATGACTTCCTGTTTTTTCTCAATTCCGTAGGAATTTCGAGAAATCCTCTCAGTGTTCCTTAAAACTCCCCAAGGAACCTACTTATCAAATTTAAGCATTCTACGACCAGTACTTTTAGCTGTGCGTTGTCTGCTAGTCACTCAGTAAAGGAAGAATTTTATATATGACACATAAAATAAAATAACTACTAGTTGGCCATCGCATCTAACCTACACGCTACCCTGTAATATAAGTAAGTTCATGTCAGAATAGTAGCCAGCGAAACTCTAACTTTGGCTGACTGTCTGTGAGAAGAGACGAGCGGAGAAATAGCAACCAATGGAATTGCATACTATTTTTTTCTAAGCAGTTACGTTGTCGGCTCCGCGTCAGTCACTGAGATTTTATGCCTCAGTCCTTGAGTTCCACGAAAAAGATCGGACGTCAAAAAATGTTCCTCTACTAGTACTTCAATAAGTTAATATCCGCTACCAAACATTAACTTCCTTCTCAAATTACTCTTCTACACAATCCCCAGATGGCTTGAACATTATTAAATGATGTTCTATTAAGTATCTCATCACACTTCTCAAACGGCTGCAATTTATTATGAATATATCCTCTTATTTTTTCTCTAAAGTACCCTTAGTATTGGCCAATGCTAAGATTCCCATTTTTTTAATGTAACCTCGTAAACAAAAAAAATGAACAGAAAAAACTGAGCAACTTTTTCCTCACATTGGCCGCACAAAAAGTTATATAAAGTTTACACTTTGTCCGGCTAAAGAGAGTAATTCATGGCGAAAATGTATATCGCCCAGGATTATGTGTATATTCGAGTTTGTTTGATACTAAATGACTTTGCTTAGGCTCTTAAGCTGCCCATTTTGCTTTTAGACACTTTTTTCACGAAAAAACTTAAGATTCACAGATTTATTGTGGCTTGGGTTACTGGGGAATATAAAGAACACTATTACTCATGGAATGCCCGGGGCTTTTTATTTTGTTGTTGTTCTAATTTAGAGACGAAACTCTAAATTAAAACAACAACAAAATATAACAACGAAATAATCCAGATTTCACAATCCAGATTTCACTACTGTGAAATCTGGATTATTTCAAGATATTTTTTTTTTTTGGGAAAATCTTTAAGAGCATACAGAAATGTGAATCTTTGTCTTTACTCCTTTATCTTCTGTAGCGTGTCGATGGCAAAATACAGTAATTTAATAGTATGTTTTGTATACGAGTCCTAGTAATATAGGCTTATCACTATCACTACATATTATAAAACAAAGTCCTCCGCCGCGTCTGTCTGTCTTTCTGTCAGTTTGTGATGAACTCAAAAACTACTGCACCGATTTTCATGCTGTTTTCACCAATGGATGTAGTTGTTCTCTTTTAGTTTTAGTTTATAATTTGTCAAGTGGGCGAAGCCGCGAGCATCAGCTAGTGTGAGATAAAGTACAGAACTTTCAACTGTAATACCCTTCGCCGATGCAGCCAGAAGGCTGCCTGTCCACCTGCGCGAAGCGAGGCAGCGAAGCGGAGAAACGGAGAAACATTAACCAATCATGTCAGTCAAAACATCAGTTACACACGTGGTTTAACCAATTCCATTAATTAAAAATTTTCCGCTCTGCTGCCTCGCTCCGCTGTAATGGACTGGCACCCTAAGGATCTCACATGTACGAGTATCTATTGACACTTTAATGTTGCACAGATTGTGCCTTAGCAGATTGTATCAATTGCATTTATTTGACTTTTAGCAAGTCTTCTATACAACCTAGAGCCTATGTAGATTATATATATTTTTTAATGAGACAAGCCCGCCACACATTTCCAGCCACTGCAACTCCATTATACAAATACTAGCTTTCGCCCGCGACTTCGTACGCGCATATCCCGTTTTTTGCCGTTCCTGTAGGAATTTCCAGAAATCCTCTCTCGGTGTTTCCCTAAGCTCAAAACTCTCAAGCATTTATTTCAATTAAACCATTTTACAGGCACTTTTGAATTGTTATGTCGGCCGGTCCAAAAAAGATAAAGCTATTTGCGCGTTCCAAAGCGTAGATCTCTATGGAGAAGAACGTGCAATAAACTCCACGGACACTCTCTTAAAAAATAACAACTTGTTACAAAGTTTTGTTACATCGCGTTAATAGTTATTTATGATACAAGAGGTACGTTGGTCTTTACAAACGAGTAGACCATAGTCATGAGTTTGTAAATACCAATACCCGCTCGTGTGTCATACAACGTTTTTCGACACATTAGGTATATAAATAGATAATTAAATAAACTTTTTCATTTTCTATTAAAATTTATTGTTAATCATTAAATAGCGTTCTCGCGATTTTGGCGGCAAGAGACCATTTTCTGCAATTGGCGCCTCATTCAAGATGTCAGGTGGAGTAAATTCCATATTTATATTATCTGATTCCTCGCTTGAACACATATTCTAATTAATATTATAAATAAAAGTCGCAACTATCTTTGACGTTTCTAATTGAAAATGGCGCGAATTTGCAAATAGGGAATGTGTGTTTGGAATAATGTTCGTTTTTAAAATAAGAACGCGCTTTCGTTTGCGTTTGCATCTGCGTGAAACATTTTAGTAGAATTATATATATCGTAAATTGTATTATATATTGTACCAATCGGATTTTTTTGACAAAATCGTTTATTTAATAAGTTTTTTTTTTTTAATTGTCTCCTCGAGCCTTTATATTGATACCCCACTCGATAGGTTAAAAAAGCTGAAGTCATTAAAATGGCCCCGAAGCTCAGATATTTTAATTTTTATAAACCTATCCAGTATCATTCTCACTATTTAGATGAATCTAACTACGCCTTTCAAGCTAAAATCTATCAAGCCACAGGGTTAGGCTACAGTGTGCCCAAGAAATATGACATCATACATAAATACACTCGTAAAAAACATAAGTGTAACAGGCGGATAATTAGAACTGCATCTATTGTCTCATTTTTTCTTCAATATTAAAGTGCGACAAACCTTCTGAGCAAAAAATTCTTCACAAAAAAAACGCGTATGGAACGCTTCCGGAACGGACGCAGACGGAAGCATTTTTGGCTGACGGATGCAGACGGATTGAATTCTTATATTTATATTGTTTATGGACATTTAAAAAAATACCGTAAAGAATACGCACGGCGCGGCGGCGCCATACATTGGAGCGTGCGGTAAAGTAGGTACTTAGGTGAGAGTACCTACTTTACCGCACGCTCCATTTTATGGTCCGTAATTTTAAACTTTCGAACAATGTATACAGGCTTCGTAAATGCATTTTATGAGCAAATGTGTCGAAAAATTATAAATACATGTGAAAACGATGTAATAGACGAGCATGATAAATACGCCCGGAATAAAAACGGAACAATTCAAAGAAATTATTAAAATAAACCCTAGCAGCAGAGAAATAATCAGTCCCAACCAACGGCGCCCGTTTACGAACATAACGCCATGAACCTAAACTCCCCAAGGAACCTACATGCATTTTTCATTTCAGCATTCTACGACCAAGTTTTGGCTGTGCGTTACTCAGTAATGGAATAATTGTATATAATAGATAAAATAACCTACTAGTTAGCCATCGCATCTTACCCTCTTATAGAAGTAAGTTCATATCAGAATAGTAGTCAGCGAAACTCTAACTCTCTCTAAGGCTGACTGTCCACTGGACCGAAGAAGAGACGAGCGGAGAAAAAGTAACCAATGGAATTGCATAAAATCTCAGTGACTGACGCGTTATGGTCCAAGATGTCGAAACTACTTAGTTCCAACTATCTTTAATAATCTTCCAGTGGAATTAGATAGGTACCGCGTGTATCTGACATCGACGCACAAACGATTTCCATGGGTCCAGGGAATGATTCTGGACACCCCAGTGTTGGAATTTTTCGTCGGTTCTTTTCTCATTACCACAAATAGGTATTAGCTCAGCTGAGCTGATATCTATTTGTGGTTTTATTCAGATTGCTCTTTTTAGTGAAAGTAGTTAATTTTTTTTTTTTTTTTTTAATCTCATTGGGTTAGGTCAGAATAACGATTATGAGCAGTCTAAAGTAAAAAAACCCTTGAAAAAAATGAGAAAAAAGCCGACGAAAAATTCTAAGTCTAGGGTGTCCAGAATCATGCCCTGGACCCATGGAAATCGTTTGTGCGTCGATGTCAGATACACGCGGTATAGATAATTGTGTCACAAACACGTCATTTAAAGGAAAATACATAAAAACCTCTTCAATGTGTTTTGTCAAAGCCTCACTGTTTTGCATATCTTGACTTATTTTTCTTTGCTTGTGCTTGATAAGAGCAGCTACATTTGCTAACAAACCAGTAACAAACAGTAGTTTCGGCTGTGCGTTGTCTGTCAGACACTCACTCCGTAATAGAAGAATTTTATATATAAGGATAAGTACTAAAGCAGGTACATAAACGTACCTTTCCATTTCAGCCCCACTCAAGTACCCGGTAACACGAAAATCTTCAAAAACTTTGATAGGCTGTAAACGTAACCAATTTAACTTCGTCGTCACAGTAAAATAATTCTTCCTCCTACGATTTAAAAAATGAGCTCAAAAGTTCTCTGCGAGTTGGATCGTAATAATTCTGAGAAGTCAAGGAATGAGACAGATAAAATTATACCTAGCAAAAAACTTAATCTTAAATTAAAATTCAGTTTCTACGTAATTTATTTTTTCGCTTTCTTAGCTTTTAGTTCATGTAGTTTTTTCTTTGTAAGGCTAAAATAATTACACAGAAAAAAAAAACAGTACCTACTCTATTCCACTAAAGACTTTCTGACAATCGTTTATTCCCGCGGTTTTCCTCACATGGCATATCCCTAGTTATCGCAGTAGGCAGAGCCAATTTTGGTACTTGTGACATTTTTGTCTATTGCTGGGGAGTTTGTTGGCCACTTCTTCTCCACAGCTAAAACACTGGTGACGAGTGCGTTTTGGGGGAATGTCTTTTGTAATAACTTGACGCTCAAAAAGTGTGTGGTGGCTCTCAGCCTAATTTGAATAAATGACACTTGTTTTTTTTTTACTTTTTCATACCTACTAACTTTTTTTTGTGGATGGAAATCATCAAATGACATCTCTAACTCTGGGCAGAGCGGGAGGAAGTGTGAGACTCTTGCGCTATCTAAAACCCATCCGTGTTCCGTCAAATTAGAGTTATTATTTCACAAGTTACAGAAATTAAATACATCCTACATCTTGCAAACAAAAATACCTATTTCAAATTGTGTAGAGGAGTAATAATGGAATTTTCAATTAATAGAATTCTGTTTGAATAAATTAAACACTTTTATTTTCCGCTTTTATCTAAATCTCGCGGCTAAATAATAACAGCCGCACGGGTCGATCTTTCGGTTAAGAAATGCTTGCCAAGGTTGGTCTGTGGATGGGTGACCATCTTAACATACCGAGTTTCCTTCGTGCCTCGGAAAACACGTTAAGCCGTTGGTCCCGGCTGTCATTTGTAGATCTTTGGCAGTCGTTAAGGATTGTCTGAAGCCAGTAAATCTGATTTTATCTGACTATTGAAAAAACGACCCTTTATCTTAGGGTGCCAATATATTCTGACAGTTCTAGATTTAAATCAGACCCATGTTTATCCGCAAAACATTCAAAAACAGAATAGAACTTTTGATACCTCGTTTTCATAAAAAACGGAAGGGCCTCAGAGGATTTCGGAATAGACATTTATTACCAAAAACACGAAACGAAAAGCAGATAACCTCTATCTAATAAGGGATAAGCAAAAAGTGCTGGCCGTTAAAAAGATTTACAATAACAAAAACACGGAGAAAAAAAATGGCTTTGAAATGGAACAGGAGGGATTTCAATTTATGGAGCGAAACTAACGGGTTCTTCCTATTATTTGGTTTTTAATTGAATGTTTTATTTTTTCTGAAATATATTTTTTTTAACGTTTTAACTAGGTACTTAATTACTTGTATTTACTTACTAACGACTGATGGAACAAATGGTCGACATGGCTGAAAACGGACTGGCGACCACGTACGAGAAGACGCAGCGTTGGAAGGTTTCCCACAGGGCAGACCGATGACCTGGTGAAGGTTGAGGGTGGCTGATGGATACGAGACGCACAAGACCCACAAGCGGTCGCAGTTAGCATGGCTAAAGTTTCGACTTCATGAAACGCTGCTACGTCTCGGATTTGCAATCGTTAGCTGGGATTTTAGGCAAGTCTGTGAATTTGTACTTTTTTTAGGATTTCGTACCAGTAGTAAAAGGAAACCTTATTCCGTGACTAAGTCTGTCCGTCTGTTTTTGCATGAAGTTGTTGCTTAACCAACCAGATCGATAGGAATCGTAAAAGCATGAGATTATTGAGTTTCCTCCGTGCCTCGGAAAGCACTTTAAGCTGTTGGTTCCGGCTGTCTTTTGGAGATCTTTTGCAGTCGTTAAGATAGTGAGAAGCCAGAAAATCTGACACCAGTCTTGCCAAGGAGTACCGTGTTACCCAGTTAATGGGTTGTGGAGGTCTGGTAGGCAGCAGCTCCACGTAAAATACTGGTATTCAGCTGAATCCGGTTTGACTGGAAGCCGACCCCAATATAGTTGGGAAAAGGCTAGGCAGATGATGACCTTATCGAGTTTTCAGCACCAATATTTACGCAGTTTGGGCTAAAACACCACAAAAAATAGAGTTAGTCTACCAACAGAACTAAACACAGGAAGGGTAGTTAGCAAGCAACCGCCCAGTTGTCAGGTTTTATGGGGTGTACACCCGCGGTCGCAGTAAGCACGGCTAAACTTTCGACTTGATTTAAGAGCTGCTACTGTTCTGCCTCGGATTTGGATTCGTTAGCTGGGATTTTAGGCAAGCCTGTGAATTCTTGGTGTTTTGTTTTTATATGGATTTGTTGGACAACCAATGACATTGACAGGTATCGCAAAAGCGTGAGATTATTTAAACCTCGTATCGATAATCCTTCCATAACCACACGATGGAAAGGTCCACAGGGAATTAGGAATATTGGTAGACCTGTAAGACGGTGGACTGATGATATTATCCAGGTGTCAGGAAACGACTGGACAAATACAGGCACGGACAGGGATTTGTGGCAAAAGCTGGAGGAGACCTTTACCCAAAAAGGGGTCCATATTTAAAAAAAAAGACAGTAATAAATGGGATTTTTTATAATTTTTATTGTAATTTTGTAAATTTTGGGAATCTTATTTAACTGGCTACGTACATTTTACATTATTCCACCATCAGAGAATTTACGTCAAGTAAATTGCGTGTATGTAGCTTTTGAATACGAGAGAATAAATTAAATAATTTTATTTTTATTCGTTGAACCTTTTTGTTGGTATTCAATTTTACTGGAAGTTCGTGCAAAACTATGCTATCCTGATGTTTCTAATGTGAGAATCCCAAATCCAACATTTTGATTCCTTTCTTTCAAGAAATCAGTTAAACAGTACCTAGAAATAACGGCACCTTTACTTGTGAGACGTGGATTCATCGAGTGCCGGGACTTGAAGCATCTCTTCTAATTCCCCGAGGCATACCGACGAACTGAGCATCAATCGCCTGTCTCTCAAATGCAGTTTTAAGAATAGTTTTAGTTAAGTTTAGTTTTTTAGTTATCTATAAATGCTGGCTGAGTTATAATAATCTTAAGTGAATTAATAAGTACCTACAAATGTCTTACATGTAATTTTGATGAGCATTATCACGGTTTATGCACCATCTCTTCCTACCAATTTGTACGCCACGATATGCGGCTGAACATGTTAAATCTTTTTTCTGTCCTTCATTGTTATATTGCATATATCATGTACCTACACTATGTTTAAAAAAATAAAACTTTACTTACTCACTTACCTACTTATACTTATAAAAATACCAAGGCTTGCCCGCGAACTGGAAACGCGTATCCCGTTTTTCTCGTTCTCATATAGCCTATGGCCTTCCTCATGGTTATCATACTCCAAAATAAATGACCAAATTCTCATGGTAGTTCTAGAGATGAGTGCGTTCAAACAAACAAACTCTACAGCTTTATTATATTAGTATACTTAGATAATAAATATAAAAACCTTATAATATACATACTTGAATATCTAAACCAAGAAAATACATAGCGTTAGACCAAACATTAATACCCATGCTTACCTATTAACATTTTGATAATTATAACAAAAGTATATTGGTAGGTATGTACGTAACTTCCATTTAACAAAATTATAATAGCCACATAGAATAAAAATTCAAGTAATTTTCTTTATAACAAATATCTAGTTTTATTTCATTCTAGTGCTCGTCTAACCTTAAATAGACATAAGAAAATTTCAACAAAGCATTTCTGCCGTTCTACAAATATATTAATTTAAGATGCTAGTTGGAATTTCAGTGGAAAAGCGTGAAGTGGCCCAATAAAGCGGCTACAGCGCTTTACAAAATTAGACGCTATTCTCATACTTGAGCTGCCTCGCTCTTGTTACGGATCCCAGTGAAAATGTTTTGTGGAGTCTGTAAATATTAGAAAGTTTCTATGAATAGAATAGCGTTCTATGCACAATAAAATACGCTATCAATTTTATTGAGAGCGATGAGTGCTTAGGTGCTATTTATATTGATACAATTGGTTAGGGTTGATTTGATATTCTAATCCTAATTTATTATACGGGTGCTTCGCCCGGACTTCGTCCACGCTGCAATTTCTTAACGATCTCCATTTTTTTTAATAATTTTAGATAGAATTAACATATTCTATCTAAAAATCCTGATAATTCAGCTTTTTATTCGTGTAAAAATTGTTAAAATCGGACCAGTAGTTTCGGTTCTTGAAAGAAAAAACAAACAAAAAAATCTTTCCTCTACATAATAATAAGTATACGTATATCACTACATAGTATAAAACAAAGTCGCTTTCGCGGTCCTGTATGCTAAAATACGCAACGGACTTTGATGCGATTTTTTTAATAGATAGAGTGATTGAATTGGAAGGTTTATATGTATAATAACATGTATTTAGTATCAGCATTGTACCAGTGCGAAGCCGGGGCGGGTCGCTAGTCTATATATATATATTATATATACAACCTGTAACAGAATAAACGCAATACCTCTTAAGGGGTCATTGTACTCATCCTTATGAACAAATTTTACTATGTGACCAACCCCGAAATCGCGAAAAAAAATCTGCTGTTCAGTACATTTTGTCGAGTTATGCGTACAAAAATGTATGGGCCAGTCGATTTTTTTTTCGCGATTTCAGTGTTGGTCCCATAGTAAAAGTTGTTCATAATGATGAGTTCAATGACCCCTTAAGAGGTATTGCGTTTATTCTGTTACACGTTGTATATGTATATATTTTTTTTTACCATTAATCTCCAAATAATTTTAATTCTTGCAAATCTAAACTCTAATTACATAAGAAATGTATTTAAAGAACAAACTATATACTAAAAAACGGAAACACAACTTTCTTTTACATATATATAAAAGAAAGTTGTGTAGTTCCACTATTTATAACTCAAGAACGGCTGAACCGATTTGGCTGAAAATTGGTGGGGAGGTAGCTTAGAACCAGGAGACGGACATAGGATTTTCTTTTTATCCACGGGAACGGACACTATTCTTGTAAAACGGGAGTGAAACCGCGGGGACAGCTAGTAGTTTATAAAATGCCAAAGTACTGCACAAAGAGAAAAAGTCACTTCAATAGCTGCGTTCAATAGTTGTCAGTATCAATATTCCATAGAAAACAATAAAACTGAAACCTTGTGAACGTGGTTCAAATGTTGATCACTAAATCGCTGAACCGATTTGATTAATATTAATAAAATCCATCCATACATTAGACAAGGCTAGTCTACACTAATATTATAAAGAGGAAAGATTTGATTGTTGTTTGTTTGAATTGAATAGGCTCCGAAACTACTGGAACGATTTAAAAAAATCTTTCAACAATGTGTAGAATGGACTGTCCGTATGAATATAGGCTATATTTTATCCCGTTAAAATAAAGGGTATACCCGTACGAAGTCGGGACGTGCAGCTAGTCTATGATGAAACAGTTGAAGGTGAAAACAGTGTTATCTTACTAATCGCTAAACGATTAGATACACTTCATAATTGCAAGGGTTTATGTTTTACTTACAACAATAAAAATGGATTACCGGATGTCCAAACTGCAATAAACAAATATTAATGAAATCCATACATTATAATTGTATTTATTTAACTATCATGTATTTATTCATATAAATCGTACACCTAAGACTACCTATAGTACTGTATTTCTTTTCTCTTATTTTGTAACTTAAATGGTGTTCATAACAAAGCGTATTCTTTCTATCTATCCACCATCTTTCTTTAACTTTGAACGAAAGGTTTCTGGCACAGTCGCGTGCACATCCAGCCACGTTCATGGCTAGGCACATTCGCACGCACTCACAATTTATAAGTAGACGTCATTTTGCACTTTTTAGGGTTCCGTAGCCAAATGGCAAAAAACGGAACGCTTATAGATTCGTCATGTATGTCTGTCCGTATTTCACAGCCACTTTTTTCCGACTTCGTACGCCCATATCCCGGTTTTACCCGTACGTTCCCGTGGGAATTTCGGGAAATGCTCTCCTAGTGCTCCCCTGTACTCCCCACGAACCCTACGTACCAAATATCAGCTTTCTACGACCAGTAGTTTCGCGTGTGTCAGTCACTCAGTAAACGATTTTTTTTTATAAATTAGGATTTTTTACTTTATTCAAAAACTAGCTGACCCGCGCAACTTCGTTTGCATCACATTTTCCATTATTGCTCCGCTCCAATTTGTCTTAGCGTGATGATATGTAGCCTATAACCTTCCTCGATAAATGGGCTATCTAACACTGAAAGATTTTTTCAAATCGGACCAGTTCCTGAGATTACCCCCTACATAAAACTTACAAACTTACAACCAAATTTTACCTCTTTATAAAATTAGTATAGATTAGTATAGATAAACTTCTACCTAATTTATTAACATTCTAACTTGCCAGATTCATCAAAAAACGACTACTTAATACTCAACACCGCAATCTAAAAGCTCGGCCATTAGCAACTGAAAGACTGCACAACAAAAACAAATGTCGACTGCACCCGAAGTTGTCCAAATGATTAAACTTGGCGAGTTTGTAACTGTCCTGCAAAGCGGTTATGGTTGTTCCGAGTTCTGCTGACATCAATCAGGAAAGGATGCTTTTAAGCATTTCCACTTAGTTTTCAGCACAGAGTACGGAATTTTCACAATATTAAGTATAAATATCTACTTGTATTATTTACACTACGAAGTACAAAATAATGTTGTAAGTAATGGTTGATATTGGCACAGCTCTGCTCAGCTCTCCTCCTCTTCGTTAAAATGAAATAAGGCTGACTCTCCACGAGAATATCTCGTCCCGGCCGCCGCGGTAGACGCCGCGGACGTCGGAGGCCACCTGGTGGCCTACGGCCACCGTAGGCGCAGGCCTGTGGACGGTGAGCTATGGGCTAGCTCGCCGTCCGTCCGTCTTATGATGACAGGCCGTGTCGACGGCGCGTTCGTGTTCCACGCGCGCCTCAAAGAGAGTCAGCACACAGAGGGGGCCCGAAAGGGCCTACGCCTGCCGGAGTTGCGGGACTATTCAAAAGAGATACCGCGGCTCTGGATGGGTTTTAGTCAGTAGAAGTCTGACACTCCCTCCCGCTCCGCCCAAAGCGGGAGAAGACATTTATGATTTCCCAACCCTAAAAAAAAGGCTGACTCTCCACTGGAGCGGAGCGGTTTTTTTTTTAATTAAACCCATACGTGTGGGTCTTCAAAAATGATATTTAGATTTCTATGATATTTTTTTTTTTACTGAATAGTTTGCGCGAGAGACACTTCCAAAGTGGTAAAATGTGCCCCCCCCCTGTACCTTCTAAATTAAGAGAATGATAAAACTAAAAAAATATATGATGTACATTACCATGTTAACTTCAACCGAAATTTGGTTTGAACGAGATTTAGTAAGTAGTTTTTCTTTAATACGTCATAAATCGTAAATCGCAACATTTTTATATGGGAAGAGTTGCTAATGCCTTTTCACAGCGTCTCGACGCTCTGTGGTTCCCGGTAGTTTTCACTTCCTAGATTTATATCTGGAATTGTAGCAATTTATTTGCTGATAGAACTGGGTACAGTTGAGAAAGATTTCGGTTTGGAAAGCTAGGGTTTTGAATTGCAATGTGGTTTCGAAATGCATACGATTTATTGGTTGACTTTGCAGCCTTGTATCAACATTGTCGGTTTCCAGTTATAGAAGTTGTATTAGCTGGTAATTTATAAGGGGTTCCGTTTTTCTTGTTTTCGAAGCGCTGCCTGTTTTCAAGCCACTGAAAATGTAACATTTACATTCCTCGGTTGCAGTTTTTGAGTTCCAATTAAAGGTGCCTGTCCTTAGACAGGCTCCCATTAAGTGCTTGACTATTTGCGCGAAGCGCGGCAGTGCCTCACCCGTGGTGCGGAGATTTTATACAGGTCCATTGGTTAAAAATTCTCCGTTTCTCCGCTCCGCTGCCTCGCTCCGCTTTAATGGACAGGCACCTTTAACAAGAAAACACAGTGTTTTTGTTTTTTATTTTTTTTATTCTGTCATAGAGTACACAGTATAGGGTTTTGTAGGGAATAGCATATGAGGCAAATGGTCTCCAAGACTGTGAAATTGTACCTAATGGAACATTTAGTTAAAATAGTGGGTACCTAAGTTTGCACAACTTTATCGAAATTTTCTTCTATACGAAAAATTTCCACACTGCCTGTAAACTTTATAATCTAAGAAGTTCGATTTGACAGCTAAGTAGAGAGGGACAGAAGATGGCTGTACCACTAAGTGCGAAAGATATTTATTGTATGTCTCTTTCATACTTACTAGTAAAGCAATGTTGTACTCGAATCCTGCTGTCAAATACGACTTTATAGATTATTTCGAGTTTATATGGTTTGTTTTTATGTAGATAGGTACAGATGTTACCGTAATTACACACCCTTTGTGCAGCAATTAATGGGAGAAGTGGGCCTAATCTCGATAATAATAGAGCGTTCCCGTAACTGCTCTTAACTAGCTGCAGGAGATAAGAGGTCTCAGGCTTCATGGTTATGTAGTCATTGAAATGCATAATCTTAAAATGCAGGGGCAACAAACGTTTAATCAAATACTATATTGACTACTAGCTGACCCGTGCAACGTCGTCTGCGTAACATTTGTCATTACTGCTCCGCTCCTATTGGTCTTAGCGTGATGATATATATAGCCTTCCTCGATAAATGGGCTATCTAACACTGAAAGAATTTTTCAAATCGGACCAGGAGTTCCTGAGATTAGCGCGTTCAACCAAACAAACAAGCAAACTCTTCTGCTTTATAATATTAGTATAGATATCGAAAGAAAGAAAGAAAGAAAGCATTTATTACGCCATTTATCGGATGCAACCCTGTCGATAACCCTGAGGTTCCACGGTGCCATTTTAGGAGTCTAACAAAGGCGGCCCACTTCACCTATCTAAAAACTACGTTATCTATACATCTATACATACATACATACAGATAAATAAAATTGGAGTGTCTAATTGTAATATTAAAAGAACTGCTTTTTACTAAATGCATATGTACAAAATAACATTTTTTACAATTTTGTCTGTCTGTCTGCCTGTCCGCCTGTTTGTTCCGGCTAATCTCTGAAATGGCTGGACAGTTTTTTGACAGGACTTTCACTGCACAGCTAGTTAAGAATAAGAACTATTTATTGCGTATTAATATTACTAGCCCGTACTGTTCCACTGCTGGGCAAAGGCCTCCCAAAATTACTTCCAATTCGTAAGGAAGACATCCAAGTCGTCCCGCCATCTCTTTCGCGGTCTGCCGCGGCCTCGTCTCGCTGCTTCAGGGTTCCAATCCAGTATTTTTCGACTACGTATTCATAAAAAAAAAAATGCTAATAGGTGGCACGAGGTCAAATTAAAATCAATAAGAGGAACTTCACAAAGTTGAAGGGCTTGGGTTTGGATTGGATGTAAAGTACAAAAAAATCCGGCTAATTTAATAAAACCTAGTTTTGGAATATACTGTAAAAGCGAAGCTTAAAGATTGGATGAAGTGTACAAAGAAAGAGTTAAGAGGCATCTTCTGGGTACGCTCGACTCATCATAGACCTCATCCATTGCTTCCCATCGATTAAAAAAAACTGGACAAGTGTGAGTCGGACTCGCCCACCGAGGGTTCCGTTCAGTAGGTGCAGTTTAAATAAAGACTACATTTTTTATGATTCAATTATACCTAAATGTACAGTTTTCAGTTTTCCCTTACGGAACCCTAAAAAGACAGCCAAACAAAAGATTTAGTGCAACTGCATAGATACGTAATTTATGTCGTATAATAAGGTGTTTGCCAAATACATAATTTGGCAGTAAAGCCTAGTAAAATAATGAAAACGTTTGTCAATGTGTCTGTGTGAGCAATTAGCTCATTGGTGCATTCGCTTGCGTGCGATTTAATCCACGCTACGACTTGCCGCAGCCAGCCAAAGACTATCTAGCTACAGATGAGAAAACCTATAAGATTTTGGAGATTTATTTTCATAATTTCATTCGAAAGACGAAAAAAAAGACCGATGGTCTCTTGGGGGAGGCCTTTGTCCAGCAGTAGAGACGCAAAAGCCTCCCCCAAGATACGCCACGGTCACCGGTTTTTTTTATTGGGGCAAACCGCCACGGATTTCCAACCACTGCAACTTCAGAAAACCAGAATCAACTGGGGACTACCAGAAAAAAGCCGAGTCAATGATTTCAACGCGTCCCGGAGAAACGATTTAACTGTCTTGAATCCTCCAAATTAATCAGAAATGTACGGCGGAGGAGTAGGAAAAAAACCACTTCCCTCCCTCATCAAGCAGGACCACCGGTCATGTGCGTTTTGATTTCAGCGATTAACATTTTATCTTAACATTTTAAATTTAAATAGTGAGCAACAGAGCAGTGGCGAAAATAGACCGCATCATCATTTTCTTGCATTTATTTATTGTTGCTATACTTCAGGTAGGTGGGTGTGTTACCCAGTTAATGGGGCTTGGGGATCCAGACCTCCACCACCCATTAACTGGGTGTAAAAAGGCCACTTTAGCAGAATCAGAAAGCACATCACGTTACCCGTCACTGTGAAATTTTCCCAATCAACCTTAAACATAATGCGTTAGTTATAAAGATGAAAATTAAATTTTGACATATTATAATGTGGGTAATCTTATGATTCTGCTAAAGTGGCCTTTTTAGACCCCCCAGTAGGTAGACGTTCCACGTTAAATACAGACATTCAGCTGAATCCAGTTTGACTGGAAGCCGACACCAATCTAGTTGGGAAAAGGCTAGGCAGATGATGATGACCTTTAGCAGGCATAATACTACACGATTCATATACCTCAATAGTCTCAATAAAGGCTGAAACAGGTATAACCATGTACGAGTATATCCTGATATGATATGACCAGCAGAACTTTTATAATGTTGGTCCTTAGACAACACTCAACCTACCTTTTTCAAAAACTTAGCAAAAACAACCGCAATGGTGATTGTGGACAATGGCCAACATGGACAAAGAAACGTAGTTCCACATAATTTACCACCTCAATTACCTATTGAGATATCAAAACGCCGTATTAAAGACCCCCATATCATAATTTGCCCCAATGACTAATAAAAACTAACGGGGCGAAAACCGTTACGTCCTCATACGAGGCCTGCAAGCCACGAGTCCTCGGCCTATCGCGTCCTCTTATTAGATACGCCATGTTGACCTCGTAAGATAGAGACGATTATTATGTCACTTATTATTGGAAGGGAAAAATCGGAGGAAGGGCATTGATAAAACAATTTATATTGGGGGTAGCTTGTATGGAGCACTGGCATAATTTGCTCGCTGTATATGTATGTATATGAACTGAGATTAACACAAAAATAAATTATAATAATAACTAATTAAACACCAGAACAAATTTCCGTGCGTTCAGACAATTTTGCCTTACCTATTACTGGAATCAAAAGTAGCTCACAATTTAGGACCCATTAGTTTCAGTGTTAATATATAATCCGTGGTGCCTAGCCCTAATCCTAGGCCTAGCTCTAATCTGTCTCCTGCTTGATAAGGAGGGAAGTGGAAATTATATTTATTTTTTCCTACTCCTCCGCTGTACTATTCTGATTAATTTCGTTGCAGGATCCAAGACAGTTGAATTGTTTCTTCGGGACTCGTCGGGTTTCATTAGCTCGGCGTTTTTCTGGTGGTCGCCACTGTTGATTCTGGCTTTCAGGAGTTGCAGTGGTTGGGAAGGTGTGCGGGCTTGTCCCGAATGAAAAAAATAAAATAAACTAATTAAAATGTATCCCACTATTGTCGGTCCTGTCGACAACAAGCTATGCCTGCTCCTATCTTTTGGTCCGACATCTTGCCTAGCGACATCAGATCGTTGCATGGGGCCCATGCGGTGGGTACTTTGGTTCATTTTTCATCTGATATGCGATAGACGTGTCCTTGCCCATCCCAATCAATATAATGTTTAACTAGCTTTCACCCGCGAATTTGTACGCATATTACGTTTTTTTCCGTTCCCGTAGGAAACTCGGGAAATCTTCTTTAATCCACTTTCTGCAACCAGTAGTTTCGGTTGTGCGTTGATATAAAAGTCAGTGAGTCAGGTTTGCCATAGATAGATGAAGAATATAAACGCGTAAAGCTTGAAATAGATGCAAGGGGTTTCCTCTTACAGACCTTAAATAAAGTCCTAGATTAGTTTGGTCCTGTACCTATTTCCGTGTCTGCCTAAATTAATACATTCATTGATCTATACCCATGCGAGCGAGGCTTGCAGAGGCGGTTGCGCCAGCTTGCACAACCGGCTATGTTACCCAGCCATTGTGCCTATTTAGTATTCATACTTTTTGCCGTCCCGGCTAACTGCTCTATGCATCTTTTAAAACTAATTAAGAATTGCTGGAATTATTGTTGGCCTGACTTTGGATAAGCTTTGCAAGCCGTGACGGAAAATTAGGTACGAGTCTAGGTGAAAAGACAAATAACGAGTTGCTGTGGCCCTACTACGACGCTATGCTTAAAATTATCACGATTTCGGTGCTAGAGTGAGATGGAGCTATACAGGACCAATAGTACTATCCCTTTTCTACTACTGACTACGAAATCATGATGGCGTTAGCACTTCGTACTTCAACCCTGGACAGTTGTTTACAGCCGAAAATACTGGCCATAGAAAACTGAAATTTGGCTTGTAGGTTCCCTCCCTGGAGAGTGCAGGGGAGTAGTATGAGATGATTTTCCGATATTGCTAAAATAAACACGGAATATGCGCGTACGAAGATGTGCAAGAGCTAGTCTACACTAAATATTATAAAGAGGTAACATTTGTTTGTAAGTTTGTATGTAGGGGGTAATCTCAGGAACATCTGGTCCGATTTGAATTCTTTCAGTATTCGATAGCCCATGTATCGAGGAAGGATATAGGCTACATATCATCACACTAAGACTAAAAGGAGCCGAGCATTAATGGAAAATGTGACGCAGACGAAGTTGCGTGGGTCAGCTAGTATTCTATAAAGACCAGACAGCTACCATTTCAAAGAAAATTCTTCCAACAAATTTTACCCCATCCTCACTGACGACTGATTTACTTTCTGAGTGTTCCAAATGTCTGTGGCCATATTAAAGGGTGCAAATATGCAAAAGTGTAGACACATTATATCCTACTAATATTATAAATGCAAACGTTTGTGAGTATGTATGGATGTTTGTTACTCTTTCACGCAAATACTACTGAACCGATTACGATGAAATTTGGTATGTAGGTAGCTGAAGACCCAGACACATAGGCTACTTTTTATCTCGGAGTTTCCGAGGGATCGGGATTTACACGGGAATAACGAGAATTTATACACGGACGAAGTCGCGGGCGGCCTCTAGTGTACACATAAAATACATAGCCACATTAAACCTGAAATACAGATAGACACATTGAAAAAACAATAGACGTATATCAAAAACTAAACGCAAAACAGTTTTTAGGGTTCTGTTCTAAAAGGTTAACCAACAGAACCCTAAGTACTAAGCCTTCGCTGTCCATCCGTCCGTCTGTCTGTCAACGGGCTATAATCTCAAGAACCGTAATAAGTTGACAGTTGAAATTTTATATAATAAAAATTAAGGTTTATGGTACGGAACGTTACGTGTGCGAGTCCGACTCGCACTTGGCAGGTTTTTTGTGGTTAGGACTTCTGAATTCGTCGCGTCCACTTTTTTCATCACTCTTAAATATGACCACGTGCTGCAGAAATACCCAGTTTAATTAAAAATGAAATGTTTCTCACTAACTAATTTTGACAGCAAACGTGTTAGTTGTTGCAACAAGAATTTTAAACTGAAAATAATTCCGCAAAGTAAACAGAGATAAATTATTACCGCAAAATTATCAAAATATAGATAATACATTTTATTGTTATCAACTTAGAAAGCAGCAGATATCTATGTAGTTTAATACAGTAGCTATTATATCAACATAAAATAAAGTTTTAATCTCATGTCATAAATTAAAGATAATTAATTATTATAAACTCTCGTTTTATTGTTTTTGAATTAATCAATATAATTTAGTTTTATGACATGAAGACATGGATCCGAGTGTATTTAGATCACAGATTGCTTTGTTAAGCGCAAATTTATTTGTGTAAGTCGACTAGCCAAAAAACATTAGAATGTAAATAGAATAGAATTTTATTTTGCATGAATATAGTAGTAATACGCAAAATAAAATAGAAGAGCTCATGGCTAAATAGAGAGGAGCTCGTGGCTAAATACCAACAGCCGCACGGGTCGATCTTCAAGGTTAAGCAACGCTTGCCAAGGTTGGTCTGTGGATGGGTGACCATCTTAACATACCGAGTTTCATCCGTGCCTTGGAAAGCACCTTAAGCCGTTGGTCCCGGCTGTCATTTGTAGATCTTCGGCATTCGTTACGGATTGTCGAAAGCCAAGTAAATCTGACTCCAGTCTTGCCAAGAAATACCGTATTACCTAGTTAATGGGTTGTGGAGGTCTGGCAGGCCACCACTTCCCGTTAAATACTCAGCAGAATCCAGTTTGACTGGAAACCGACCCCAATGTAGTTGGGAAAGGGCTAGGCAGATGATGATAATAGTAATACGCAATATTTGTTTGTATATCAGAGCACAACCATATTTTACCATTCGGCATGCAAACATTTAAATCTTTTTTGTTTTTGTGATGGTTTTTCTCTTGACTCTATTTTAGGTCACAGATGACAAAGACAAAGTCTACGATGGAGCGAGCTTACCCAGAAATAGCCTGATCACTCCAAAGGACATTGTTCAGTGCCCATACATCGTTCGCCTAAGAACCAACAGAGACGTGAATTTACTATCTGTGTTTTAAATAATGCATATATTCGACTGAAACTAAATTAAAATCACGGACACTTTTCAGAATTGTAAAATATCCAAAATGATTTCGGATTTTGAGGTTATAAAATATACCAAACAATAGAAACATTCCAAATGGACTAAGATCCCCGAGCTGCCAGACTTTTTATCTCACCAAAAAATGGTGTAGAGTAGTGTTACTATGTTCTTCTAACATACGAAAGCGTGGTAACTTAGGTCGACGGCCGATTCCCTGATATCAGGTGCAAAATACATTACATCAAAGTGTCAACTGTCATTTCATCGACTGTCAGTGTCAATAGTGTTCGTATCATACAGCGCTTTAATCGCTTTATTCTTTTTGTAGGTAACTAAAAATCTTACAGCGCTGAGACTGCTTTGTTTCATTTTAAAATAATGGCGCCGGGTTATAAAACCCAAGTGAGTTACTTTTTAAAATGGTTTCGTAATTAAAAAGTGTCCGTTCTATTCTAATAATTAAAATGTAATTTAAAAAAAAAAACTAGGAATAATGGTAAAGGTTTCGCATGTGTTGATTCATAGGCCACTTTTTACCATGTCCTTTGAAAAGATTAGGGTTGTAAGCGTTCGGAAACACAGAAGCAGGCATACAGTTCCTCCTTTGCTGAGCGCATTGTGAAAGACACTTGAAAACGCTTAGTGCAGATTGGTGGAATAGCAACAAGGCAGGGAGTTGCAGTGCGTCTCAATGTCCGATGGTAAAAAGGCGCCAGTGGGATGAGGTTGCATCATTTTTGCAATTAATCGATTCATTTTTCATTCTTTTTAAAATACGTTGCCTCACTGTAGGAATTTCTCCTGTATCGTGGGTGTGTTCACAAACATACAAACTCACATACACAAACAGCCAGACCCGGAACAACTATCTGTAGGCCATACAAATATTTGTTCCGTGCAGGAATCGAACCCGCGACACGCAGCACAGCAGCTGATCGCTTAACCACTGCGCCGACCGTGACAACTGAGACATGAAAATCAACAAGAAGCTGTTATTTTTTACTGGCACTGACTTTGACAGCTCCTATCTATGACTGAGGAAAGTATGTTTTCATTCCAAACTGAAAAAAAAAATCAGATGACAAACTAAAAGGTCGCGAGTCATAATTATATGAAATAGTCTTGTGTAGTTCGACGAACGAAGTAGTTCGTAACAAAGCTCGAACATGTGAACTACGCGTATTACTTACTGCGGTCCCAGATCCGCCACTCGTTCGTTAGTTCATTTGAAATGACCGAACTAATTGTATCTACTCTCCTGACCTCATCTACCTAGTTGCTTAACCGGTCAGTGTTATTTATTGTATATACTAATCAATGTAAATACGAGCTACTATTTACACATATAAAATAAACACGTCATTTAGTATATTTTTAACCGACTTCCCAATAAGAAGGAGGTACTCAAATATGAAGCCAGGAAGCCACGTGATATGCCTCAGAAAATAATAAAACCGTAGTTTAAAGGTGGGGCTGCCAATAAAAGAGATATTGCCATTTACAACTCGGGCTAACAGATTGTTCAAAAGCAACCATAAATATTTATAAAATACAATAAAAATCTTAATTTATTTTTCGGTGTTAAAGGACAAAAAGACACCTAATAACTAGAAGGTGTTGTTAAAATGATATCATTGTATTTACAACTTTACTGTAAATAATATTAATTTACAGTAAAGTTTAGTGCTATTCATTCTATTTCCTTTGACGAATTATTTTACGTTACGTACGATTATAATTTGTCGTAACCACTACTGGAAAGTCAAAAGAAAGCAAAATATACAATTTTCTTAATTTTATTTAAAGAAAATATCATCATCATCTGTCTAGCCTTTTCCCAACTATATTGGGGTCGGCTTCCAGTTAAACCGGATTCAGCTGAATACCAGTATTTTACGTGGAGCGGCTGCCTACCAGACCTCCACAACCCATTAATTAACTGGGGTAACACGGTACTCCTTGGCAAGACTGGTGTCAGATTTTCTGGCTTCTGACTTTCCGTAACGACTGCCAAAGATCTCCTAATGACAGCCGGGACCTTCAGCTTAACGTGCTTTCCGAGGCACGGAGGAAACTCGGTATGTTAAGATGGTCACCCATCCACAGACCAACCTCGGCAAGCGTTGCTTAACCTTGAAGATCGACCTGTGCAGCTGTTATTATTTAGCCACGAGATTCTTAAAGAAACATATGTACAAAGTATATTAAAAATGTTTAACTAACTATATGATTTTTTAAAGTTTGCCTTCGTGGTTAAATCCTAAACTATGAGGAATGTCGAAAAATATTGAAAGGAGTCTCGAGCCCGATTCGGATGAAAACTATAACTGTACTGGTTACTGGTAACTGGTTTTTCAAAAATCGTTGTTCCGACCCAGGATTTGAACCGGTTAATTTTGAAAAAAAAATAACACCCTGTATTTTTACACCATCCGAAAGTGGAGCTAATAAGGATCAAATTCTGGGAAGTTTGACACACGGCAAACTAAAGCAAACATCAATAAATTTTTTTTGCAAAATACGTTCGAATATTTTTTTTTTTTTCAGAAATCATTGATGCAGTTTTCGTTTTCATCAACATCGCGCCCGAGAATCTACAGCTTCATCGAATATTTGAAAAAATATGAGACACTGTTAAGATAGGTAACTTTAATCAGATATTAAACATATTTGTTAAAAATGAGAGCTTTCCTTTAGAACCTCTCAGAATTTCTGATCTCGAGAGCGAGACCTTTCAGTGTTTTTCGATATTCCTCATAGTTGTGGCCCTGTATACAATCTATTATTTTAAGAACTTAAAATCATCGAGGCTTTCGGGGCATCAGCAAAAAACTTGTCGACTGTTCACTTAACCCGAAGTCTGGGCTTTTCTTCGGCCAAAGAATCAGTATTTTTTCCCAGCGCGGCAATGTTCTAGGCACTTTTGCCATTGACAGCGGTGTTGATAATTTTTTTGATGCCCATTGATTTATTTTATTTTTCAACGTTTTTCTAAAATAATTTCGTTAGCTTGGATGATGTATTTTTCCAGCAATTTTGATGTAATAACCAAAGTACTCAACTGATTTTTATGACATTTCCTCCACCTTGTTTTGAAGTCGGTTTAATAGAGCTACACCAGCACAATTTTTTTATGCCATTCCGTATTGCGCCTTGAGCCAACGTTAAGTACGGCCTAGTACATCAGTGCCAGTTGGTCACTGTCAAAGTTTCAACTATCCTGAAAACAGAGTGCCCGAAAAAAAACGATCATAAAATTTATGATACCCGATTTAACTCCAATGGAACGCATTCAATTTCGGAGTATATAGCCAAATCGGGACCCACACACAGTACATAAATCGCCATGAATTTAAATAAATCTTTACATTAGAATATGCACAATCTCACCGTGTGAATTGACCACGACGATTTAGAGCTGGATTTTGCGGATACTTCGACATTTCACTGGAGTATATGCACAAGTATTTTTACCCAAGGCAGAAGGAAAATTAGGTACTTCGAAATGTTCTTCAGATGCGAAAGATACAATTTAACCATTGTCTAACAACCAATGTTAGATTGGTTATAAGTAATTAGTTCAATGAATAGCAGTTTGTTTCGTACCAGCAGCCGCTTTTAATTACGGAAACCCGAAGAACTGGCAACCAGTCTTACCAAGAAGGAATTGACCAAAAAATCTGTTGTCAAGGCAGCTGTGCCTTGTATTATGCTGAAGTTATGTATCAGGTTAAACTGGAAATGGATACCAACATCTTATGAAGTAGGGAAAAGGTAAGAGTTGAGAATGAGTCTCAAATCAAACGGCTTAATAATACCTCGAAGACAAAGAACACAGCTAATAATCCAAGACGGGCAACCTCAGCGTCGAACGGTCTCCCACAAGGTGGACCGATCATCTGGTGAAAGGGCGGCAAAACGTTTTGGGAATACATTCATTGTGCGTACAGCTAAGGAGCGGAATTCCCTGCCTGAGTCTGTGTTTCCTGATAGCTACAACCTGGGAGTCTTTAAGTCAAGAGTGAATAGGTTACTTCTAGGCAAGCGTGCTCCACCTTAGACCGCATCATTGCTTAATATTAGGTGAGATAGCGGTCAAACGTACGCCTATAAATATAAAAAAAAAATGCTGGAAATGTACAGCTGGTCAATATCTCAACGTGATCACTTAGGTGGAGTGAACGACATGTGAGCTGTCATGCCTTCTTGTTTGTATGGTTTGTTAGCTCACTTGTCGTTCACTTCGCCTCAGTGTTCACTTCGACGTTTACAGAATCGCACTGCAGGACGGGTCGTTGTTGCCATACTAGGTAGGCTTATGTCTGTCGAATGATGATGATGCGGTGATGATAAGATTTTTAAAGAAGATAGCTCCTTGTTCATAAACCCACAAAACATAACCTTTTAGAAAAAAACACGGAACATCCTATACATTACTTGTTATCACCGATTACTTAAACGATTTAGTGCTATCTTTAAAGCATTTTACGTGATGCACGTGTTGATGCCTTAACGCGATCAATCACCATCGATAATCCAAACAAACGTTAATCATGATTGTATCTTAATAACGCGATTAACAACAATAAAACTTTATCTTCTGTTTATCGATAGATTCGCGCAAAGGATACAGTTTTGTATATAAACGTTCGAAAAATTCTTGGAAAGCATAGTTTGTATAACACCTAGCAAACACAAAGCAGGTAAGAAAAGAAATTTCTTAGTTTAAAAAAGTATTTGTTTTATCCAAAAAAAAAAAATATCTTCTGGTCTATCGATAACACCTACTGTTGCCTTAAGATCTTTTTTGAATAATAAATGCCTTTTTCTCAATTGAATCTTATAATACTTGATTATTTAAATCAAAGTATTGTGACGACATTTAGCTACTTACTTTATTGATTGGTTTATCTTTTCCTAGAGACTGTTTTTGAATAGGAATTGTTATAAATATATAAGTGGATTAATTTAGACACTCAAACAACTAAAGACTATCAGCGAAGTTTGGCTATGTATTTGTCCTACAATATCAATAGCTACTTATAAAAAGTTCATATCTCCAGAAACCCGAAAATCTGACACATTAAATAAAATTTATTTCTATTCCAGCAACCATGAAATCCCTGCTCATTATCGCCTCTTTCGTCGCCCTGGCCGTCGCCAGCCCCGCCCACCGCAGCATCGTAGCTGGCCCGGCTATATTGGAATCTGAACCCATTGCCGTTGGCCCCGCTATCATCCCCCACCCTATCGCTGTTGGACCCGTCGTCATCGAGGCTGAGCCCGTCGCCGTTGGACCCGCAATCATCGAAACTGAGCCCATCTCAGTTGGACCCGCTGTCGTCGACTTCGAACCTATCTCTGTTGGACCCGCTATTGTTGAGACACCTGTTGCCGTCAGCCCCGTCCAGGTTGTCGAGGAGGCCGTGAACGTTCCCACTGGAACTTCCCTCGTCCAGATCATCCTGAACATCAACGGTGTCTCTCACGTCATCGATGCTCCCATCAGCGTCGGTCCCGTCGCTGAGACCATCGTCCCTACGCCCGTCCACTTCGTCGATGCCGCCGCTGAGCCCGTCCAGGTCATCGAGGCCGCCCCTGAGCCCGTCCAGGTCATCGAAGCCGCCCCTGAACCCGTTCAGGTTATCGAAGTCGCCCCAGAGCCTGTTGCTATCGGCGTACCTCAGCTCCCCAGCCCCGCTGTCGTACTCCCCGAATCCCTCAACTAAATTGATGTAAAGTTTGGAGAGGAACTGCGCACCTGCGTTAACATCTACACGACCACTTGCTTTGTACATATTATGAGTTAATATATCAGTTCCATTTATTTTATTTTTATTTATTTAATCATTAATCAGTCATACCTTCTTACCGCCGCTAATGGACAATGCAATTAGTGCATTATTTTTCTCAATATTACCAGTTTAACTGTAATATCAATGAATAATAAAACCCCGCTCCTGTCCACCACAGTAAAAGCATTTATCTAGATTTATTTAGTTGGAGAAATCTAGATTTTAAGTGCCCACTGCTCATTGTGAATATTTGAAGATCTACTTTTATGGTAATTAAAGGTTTTGAGTACTTATAGACAGCGAAAAACTTACTTATTGCCTTTAGTGATCACCGTTTGACAACTTGGATAACGTTCTTATTTTAATTTATTTATTGATTGCTTCCTAAAACTCACTGAAATAAAACGACATGGTAGTCTAACTACAACTGGCTCTATTTTCTAACAATAATAAGCAACTTGACAGTCAGAAATCAAGTCGTCTATTGCCTGGCATTTTATAAATAGCAATCTAGAAGAATATAGGCACTGTAACTTAGACATAGTAAGTCCTGTAAGTATGGGACTTACTATGTCTAAGTTACAGTGCCTATATTCTTCTAGATTGCTATTTATAAAATGTGATGAGCAAGTATCCAATCTCATGTTATACACCGTATTCTTCACGTTATCCACAAACTTTAGCAAACGCTTCTATAGCATTAACAAATGATATCAAATAAAGGAAGTAGTACTTAAAAGGCTTCGTTATAAAGAAACTAGCTGACCCGCGCAACTTCGTCTGCGTCACGTTTTCCAATGCTCCGAAAAATGGTACGCAGACGACGTTGCACGGGTCAGCTAGTACTTAATACATCGGATGCACAATAGGCATACATTGGTCGACATCAATCGAATTGTTTCTGCGAAACGTTCACTTGTTTCCGTCCAGGGGCGTCAGTCAATGTGCCACGTAATGTAATAATTCGCAGAACCAGCTGTAGCCCGATGTAGACTCAAAAAGAGTGCAGAAACTCATTTGTAAAGGCACAGAGGCATGCATTAGATATCTCCATACAGTGTGAGTCTTTATGTTGTTTTTAAAAAGATGAACATTCTTTTTTTTAAAAGGTTTTTTTTGTATTTTTTTTTATACATTTTCCGTCGATAAAATTAGGTATAGGTTCCCTCATTTTTGTATGTGCACATTATTAAGAATCACACTGTATTATTAACTGACTTTCGTCCATATCTTGTTTTTACCGTTTACACAGGAATTTCGGGAAATCCTCACATGGTGGTCTAAACTCCTCAAAAAACCTAGATAATAAATTTCAGTTTTCTACCAACAGTATTGTCTGTCAGTCACTCGGACTTGTGTGAGACGACACGGTTGGCACAGTGGTCGAGCGATCGGCTGCTGTGCCGCGTGTCGTCGGATCGATTCCCGCAAATATTTGTATGGCCTTCTGATAGTTGTTCCAGTTCTGGCTGTATATGTATGTGAGTTTGGATGTTTGTGAACGCACCCATGATACAGGAGAAACTTCTAGTGTGTGAGTTTTTTTTAAATATATTATGTATAGATTTACTAGCTTTTGACCGCGACTTCGTACGCGCATATCTCGTTTTTTCCCGTTCCCGTAGGAATTTCGAGAAATTCTCTCTTAGTGCTCTCATACGGAATGTAGGAAAGCTTTATGCCAAATTTCAGGTTCCTGCGAAGACTAGTTTTGGCTGTGCGTCTGTCGATCACTCACTTATTCGGTCAGAAACGGAAGATTTTTATTTATGAGGATTTACTAGCTTGGGCCAAAACGGCTTCGACGGCATGTCCACAATTATTCCAACGGAATATAAACTATATTCTTCCTCAGCGCCTTCATCCAGATCCGTCAGAAAAAAAATAGTTACGCTTCTCATGTTGTTACTATTCAAGTAAAAATTCAAAAACTGGAGCTATATCAAGAACCCAATAACTCTACCCGACTACAACTCTACTGTTAAAACCTCATGGGCCAAGATCCAAGAGCTGCCAGACCTCACTTATTTTCTCACTAACAAAATGTGTGAATAGAGTAGTTTTAGTATGTCTTTTTAACCGACTTCCCAAAAAGGTGGAGGTTCTCAATTCGGTTGTATGGTTTTTTTATCTTTGTTACCTCACAACTCCGACAATTATGAACCGATTTGAAAAAATCTTGTTTTACCTACTTGCAGATTGGTCCCATTGAATTTTATGAAAATCGATTACGAACTGTGGATTTTAAATCGAAATATCTGGAATTCGTCTACTTGGATGATAGTTTTATTTTTTCCAAGTAATTGCGACACTAAAACTTTTTACAAAAAAAAACACTACAAAGTAAAAAATTACTTTAATTTTGGAAGTCGGTGCCAAAATACGAAGAAACTAGCAAAAACACCGACTTCCGAAATTAAAGTTATTTTTAACTTTGTAGTGTTTTTTTTTGGAAGTCGGTTGTATTTTTTTGTAAAAAGTTTTTTATTACCAGGAATTGAGAGGATGCAAACTACCTCCTTGACTCCAAATAAAATAATAATAAAAAATGACCGTCGTGTCAGCCCAAGCTAGCAGTGGTATGCGTTTATTGAAAGTACGTGCTACCACTGCTCTATCTCACATGTTTTGTCAGTGGAAAGTAAGTTCTGAGAATTTTTTTTGCAAAATTACCTGTGTTATGGTACATACTGTTGTAAAAAAAAAACAACTTATTTGTTTGTATTTTAGTGTCATCAGAACAATTTTAGTATCAGTATGACATACATACTATCTATAAGCACTCTTTGTGATAATGATGCTAGTCACGTCTCACACTAGACTATCTGGATAAACTAAAGTTCAGATGATATGATACGAGTAAAAGGCAAATGTTAGGAAGAAAAGAAGCAACTTAAAAAAAAGATTCCTTTATTAACGTGTATATCACATTTTTAAACTTATTCTAGACCTTATCATTAACGCACCACCTATAATAATCCTGCCATCGTTCAGTTGAGCTCTTCAGGCATGATTACAGCAGGATTGGGCAAAACAGGCACTCCAATAGCCACAGGTTCCGGAACCATAGCAGGTCCAATTTCAACAGGCTCAGGAGCGGAGTCAACAATATGGACAGGGTCGGCTGGTATCACACCAATGGGAGGTTGAGGAACGACAACTCCTGGACCTGATACGTGACCGTTGATGTTCAGAATGATCTGAATCAGAGGGTTTTCCACAGGCACTGGAGCTACTGGAGGTACTATGCCTTCTGGCTGCACAGGGGCGGGTGCAGGTATGACTGGCTGTTCTACGATTTCAGGTCCAACGGCGACGGGCTCGAACTCCAAGACAGCTGGTCCTACTGCGATGGGCTCGAACTCGGGAGCTGGGGCTGGCCCGGCTGCACCAGGGTCTACAACGCCACGCTGGGGGCTGGCAACAGCCAAAACCACGACAGTTGCGAAAATGAGCATGTATTTCATTTTGCTGGAACAAAATCAGGAGAATAAATTAGTTTTGAGGAACAGGACGAAAGTGTTTCTGAATGGAAATACAAAGGAACAGTGCTAACAGTTATGTGGAAGAACTCGGAAAAGATGGATAGAATGTGTGAAAGATGAGATGGCTATAAAAAGGTTGACTACTGGGATGACTATGACTAGAAGACGAGAAGTAATACGAAAAGTGGAAATGATCAATTTATTAATGTGGATAGTAACACCGCCCTTAAATACTCCTAAATAAGGATCAGGGCAGCGAATGACATGTATCATAGAGTTTATAAGTTAAAAGGGTTGCAAATACTTTAAAGAGAAGATGATTAAAAAATAAATCATGTGATTGTATCGGAATTTTGAAAAATGTGCTCAGATTTATGGTGCCAATAAGAATTTCAAATAAATCTCAATTAATTAAGAAACTTACCACTGAAAATGATTTGCTCGTTGTCTCTCAAGAAACAATTGATGAGTTGGTTGTTGTTGTCAAACTGTGATTTCAAAATGCAATTTAGCGTATTTATATAAAAACAATATCTGTTTGTCTGACCAAAATAATGAGTAGCAGATAAGATTACGTTTTGGACTAATCTCAGCTTTATGACTAAGGTGATCTAGAATCAATTGTTTTGAAAAGAATCGGGCTTGATAAACCCATCAGAATTTTTTTTTCTGGAATCAGATTAACCCTTTTGATCAGTTGCATTCAATAAAGCCTGTTTTAGGTAAAAAAATGTTGAAACAATAACAAAGAGCTTCACAATATTTTTTTCTTATTATTAATCTAAGAATGATTCCTGATAGATAAAGGTGAATACATTAGAAATGGGAAGAATGCTTTCAGAGTCGACATTGAGTTTCAGTCCCGTGTTAGAATAGACAGAAGGTACAAAATCTGTCACCAGTGTCAGTCAAGGGGTTTGAGCAACTCTTACCAAAGGCCACATCTTTGCGAAGTGGTGTTGCTGGTAATTGGACTCACGCATCCAAGATAACTTCTTCGAATTTTTAGTCTTTGGACACTAAGCCCTTTGGGATACATTGGGTGGCGTGCGCCATTTTTAATTCCACCCTTTCTATACGGCTGGCTACCGTAGGCTATCTAAAACGCTTACATTTGGTCGGTCCTGGATGACGTTGGCAACACTTTTTTTTTGTTTTTGTGAATTCGTGATGATTTTTCTAGAATTTAACCATATCTTTTGCTGCTTCATTCTGTAATCCCTCAGTCAAATGACGCACTTAAATCCGGATCTTTACTTAACGTACCTATACTTAGCCATAAGCAGTTAATGTTTTAATCCCGATTTTTATAGAATTGGAATTAAAAGAGATTAGATTATAATATTGAAGACTTGCAGTAATATTGTGCAAACTTGTATACAACGATGAATGGTTTCGACTTTGAACTTTGATGTCATGTTATTTGTTTGTGATTTTTAATTTTATTTTGGGTAAGATTAGTTCGAAACAAAGACGTTTAAACTATTGCGCGTGAAAAGTGTCAGTTTCAATGTTGTTTGTAGACCCTCGGTCTCTGACTTTTCTGACTTTTCCGAGAATTCAAAGCTCCGAAGTTGTAAAGCTCTTCTTTTATCCAAGATCTTGTCAAGTTGTAATGAGTTTTTTCATTTTATTTCTCAATTCAGACACCGACTATAAATAGGTACACTAATTTTTCACTAAGTTCCTCATAACTTGAGTACTTCAGTAAATAAGTGACTAATTTACTGAATTACTAAAGTTAAGAGAAACTAGGGGCAAAATTATAAGTCAAGTGTGAAATTCGCGTTTCAAGATTTCCATAACCTATAAACAAGCTGTCACGCTCAAATGGAACCAGGCCGGACACTTCTACCGCATGTCAAACGATTCATGGGCCAAAGCCTAAAAAAATGTCCGGCGGCATCGCGGCAGACCCACACGAAGATGGCGGAACGAACTTGATGCCTATCAACAAGATTGGTCCACATTAGCCCAGAGCCAAGAAGACTGGAAGGAAGGAATCGAGACCTTTTCCCTGTAGTGGGGCAATGTTGGCAATATGTAAACGTATCTGAACAAAATAAAAAGGCAACGAAGGTGACCAATTTATAGCCAATCTACTTGAGTACTAACAACAATAACCCTTCGTCTTGCCGGACTTTTACAAGTAAGAGCAGCTGATGCCTCTTTACTTCATGTTTTTCTTGTGCTCACAAATCATAACAAATTGCTTTTCCTTTTGAAAATTGTTCTGACATGTTACTGGCAAACTTTCACCCTAAGACGGCTTCCCACAATTATTTCTGCCAGAAGTCGTCCATTGCAGGCGATACACCTGCCGCAAGCGTAGCCATATTGCTTTGACCTATGCTTTTTGCATCCAACGTTCTCCCGCAACCCTAAGTAAGATGCCGCGGTAGACGCCGCGGGCGTCGGGGGCCACCACCTGGTGACCTCCGGCCACCATAGGCGCGGGCCTGTGGACGGCGAGCTATGGGTGGCTCGCCGTCCGTCCGTCTAGTGACGACAGGCCGTGTCGACGGCGCGTTAGTTCCACTCGCGCCTCAAAGAGAGTCAGCAAGACAGAGGGGCCCGAAAGGGCCGACGCCTGCCGGAGTCGCGGGATTATTCGCAAGAGACACCGTGGCTCCGGAACACAAAGGGCAATGAAGGAACATGGATGGGTTTTAGTCAGTAGAAGTCTGACACTCCCTCCCGCTACACCCACAGCGGGAGGAGTCATTGGATGATCTCCCATTCTAAAAAAAAAAAACCCTAAGTAAGATATGGATCCACCTTGCAACCATCATAAATTGGCAGGCACACCCAATTTCCTCCAGACTTTACGAAGCAGCTTCAAATCTTCCCAGCCTCATAAACCAACTGCCCCTTGACCATTACTCCTGCTCGCTGACCCGCAGATCATTCCTCACGTAACCTCCAACTGTGACTCGTTAATATTCAGCAAACGCGTTCCAATTACTAACGGTTAGTCGTGCCCCGATAAATAAATGTTGCTAGTTATAATTGACAGGTTGCTTTAAGCCTGACGCATTGCGGCCTGCTTCGTGGGTGTGTGAGATGGGAAATAAATCATGTTTTATTTAGGCCTTGTGTTGTATTAAATGACTTTTTAGTTGTTAAAGGTGAAATTAATAGCAAAGATGATTAAATTATAAAATATATAGCTGACCCGCGCATCTTCGTTTGTGTCACATTTTCCATTACTGCTCCGCTCCTATTTGTCTTAGCGTGATGATATATAGCCTATAACCTTCCTTGATAAATGGGCTATCTAATACTGAATTTTTCAAATCGGACCAGTAGTTTCTGAGATTACCCCCTACATACAAACTTAAAAACATACAAACTTACAAACAAATGTTACCTCTTTATAATATTATAATAATAATATAGACTAGCTGATGCCCGCGGCTTCGCCCGCTTGACAAATTATATACTAAAACTTTCCTCGGGAACCACTCTATCCATTGGTGAAAACATGGCATGGCATGAAAGTCGGTGCAGTAGTTTTTGAGTTTATCGCGAACAGACAGACAGACATGGTGAAGGACTTTGTTTTATACTATGTAGTGATTACAAGTCACCTGCCTAGCCTTCTCCCAACTGTATTGGGGTCGGCTTCCAATCAAACCGGATTTAGCTAAATACCAGTGTTTTACGTAGAGTGGCTGCGTACCTGGGGGCTACTCCCTAAGCCCGATGTCCGTAGTTTCGGGCTTAGTTACGGGCGTATTCTACTCCGTATCACCGAACCACTAAGAATTTATTACAACACGATTTGACAGTTACTATCAAATCGTATTGTCGTTCATTTTTAGTTCGGGTTTGAGACTAAAGTAAATTCGTAGGTAGAGTAGAATACGCCCGCAACTAAGTCCGAAACTACGGACGTCGGGCTTAGAGAGTAGCCCGCAAACCTCCAAAACCCGTTAACTGGATAACACAGTACTTCTTGGCAAGACTGAATTCAGATTTACTGGCTTCTGACTATCCGTAATGACTGCCAAAGATCTACAAATGACAGCTGGGACCAACTTTTTAACGTGCTTTCCGAGGCACGGAGAAAACTCGGTATGTTAAGATGGTCACCCATCCACAGACCAACCTTGGTAAGTGTTGCTTAACCTGGTAGATCGACCTGTGCGGCTGTTAATGTTTATCCACGAGCTCCTCGAGTAGTGATTACAAGTAACAGTTTAATTTAATTTATTGCACATACACCAAGAAATAAATACAGGACTCATCATCTTCCTGCCCTTGTCCCATGTTACTTGGGGTCGACGCAACACGTTTTTTTCTTCCACTCTGCCCTATCTACCATTCAACTTTCCCTTTTCTTTCATATCGCTCTTCACACAATCCTTCCATCATTTATTTGGCCTTCCTCTCCCTCTCCATCCATTAAAATTTATGTTGTTGTTTCGTTTTTATAAATACAGGACTACCATTCATAAAATAAGAGTACAATGGGCGGTTTAATCGTATGGCGCGAAGTTTTAGACAACATTTATTATTGAACTAGCTTCTGCCAGCGGCTTCGCCCGCGTGATCCCTAGGGAACATATTCCCGGGATGAAAACCGATTTCTATGATTCTTTTTTTATGGAATAGTTAATAATGTTAACTTTTTTAGTTAGGGATGACTGAGAGTTTTATAAACGTAAGAGTAGATAAAATAATATAATCAGAAAGCTTCGAACTGCTAAGCTATCGGGAGTTACACGTGTTATTGTTCGTCAATCATAAAAGATAGACATATGCTGTCGTTGGATATTTTTATATAATTTTAAGGAAAACATTTCCGTCATACATGATTTCTGTGTAGCTTTAACCATTAAGGTTGCACACGCGACGGAAGCTTAAAAAATGGAGTAACTTCTCCCGTTTTCCCAACATTTCCCTTCACTGCTCTGCTCCTATTAATTGTAGCGTGATCAAAAGTATACTATGACCTGCTCAGGAGTATGAATAATAATTGTACCAAGTTTCGTTAAAATCCGTCGAGTACTTTTTGTTTCTTTAGCGGTTATACAGACAGACAGACAGACAGACAGACAAAAATTGTACTGATTTCATTTTTGGCATCAGTATCGATCCCTAATCACCCCCTGATAGTTATTTTGGAAATATATTTAATGTACAGAATTGACCTTTCTACAGATTTATTATAAGTACTAGCTTCTGCCAGCGGCTTCGCCCGCGTGATCCCTAGGGAACATATTCCCGGGATGAAAAGTAGCTTATGTGCTATTCCAGACTATAATCTATCGTTGTTCTAAATTTCATTAAGGTCCGTTAAGCCGTTCTGGCGTGATTGAGTAGCAAACAACCAAACTTTCACATTTATAATATTACTCGTTTGGTGTAAAGCGAAATTATAACCATCTTCCCCTCGACAGGATATTAAAGGATATTGCAAACTGTTGTAAGCCGTTTTACGAAGCTACTCGCTACTTCGCTAGCCTCTAGGTGCCAAGCAAGCCGCCTGCCTGTGCGTTCGCGACCTTATACAAATGATTCAGTACCTATTCACGCGCGATAGCGTATTTCATGTATAACTTTGGTGTTTCTATACCAATTTCTATGATTCTTTTTTATGGAATAGTTAATAATGTTAATTTTTTTAATTAGGGATGACTGAGAGTGTTATAAACGTAAGAGTAGACAAACTAATCAGAAAGCTTGGAACTGCTAAGCTATCGGGAGTTACACGTGTTATAGTGAGTCCATCATAAAAGATAGACATATGCTGTCGTGAGATATTGTTTATATAATTTTAAGGAGAACATTTCCGTCATACATGATTTCTGTGTAGCTTTAACCATTAAGGTTGCACACGCGACGGAAGCTTAAAAAATGGAGTAACTTCTCCCGTTTTCCTAACATTTCCCTTCACTGCTCTGCTCCTATTGATTGTAGCGTGATGAAAAGTATACTATAACCAGCTCAGGAGTATGAAGAATAATTGTACCAAGTTTCGTTAAAATCCGTCAAGTAGTTTTTGTTTCTATAACGGTTATACAGACAGACAGACAGACAGACAGACAGACAGACAGACAAAAATTTTACTGATTGCATTTTTGGCATCAGTATCGATCCCTAATCACCCCCTGATAGTTATTTTGGAAATATATTTCATGTACAGAATTGACCTCTCTACAGATTTATTATAAGTATAGATAGAAGATGGACATTTTTTATATAATTTTAAGGAAAACATTTCCGTCATACATGATTTCTGTGTAGCTTTAACCATTAAGGTTGCACACGCGACGGAAGCTTAAAAAATGGAGTAACTTCTCCCGTTTTCCCAACATTTCCCTTCACTGCTCTGCTCCTATTGATTGTAGCGTGATGAAAAGTATACTATAACCTGCTCAGGAGTATGAATAATAATTGTACCAAGTTTCGTTAAAATCCGTCGAGTACTTTTTGTTTCTATAACGGTTATACAGACAGACAGACAGACAAAAATTGTACTGATTTCATTTTTGGCATCAGTATCGATCCCTAATCACCCCCTGATAGTTATTTTGGAAATATATTTAATGTACAGAATTTACCTTTCTACAGATTTATTATAAGTATAGATAGATAGAATAGAAGAAAGGAAATATTTTTTGGGATTTTGGGTGCACAATACATTTTGCATTCTAGCGGAGACCAAAATTGACCTAAAAAAATAACAGCATCCATCTGTCTAGCCTTTTCCCAACTAAATTGGGGTCGGCTTCCAGTCAAACCGGATTTAGCTGAAAACCAGTATTTTACGTAAAAAAATAACATCATGGGGTAGAAATGAGTAGATCCCACATTTGTAGGTATCTCACTTTCACCATTTCATAGTTATTTATCGCATTGAAAATAGCTACAATGTTCGGACATCAACATAGAATGTCTGCAAGGGCTTGTAAAGCATATTTTATTGCTTAGGCAATATCCACAGGGCGTTGATTAAACATACGCTCGGCAGATTCTGTATCGCCCACGGATGTGGCCCAAGAGATGAACGAAAAGAGTTTAAATACATAAAATTATGATTGCAAAGCACTCTGCATTTAATTTTCTACAGTGTCTAAAGTACTGCTTTTAAATAGCAATACTTTTGAATAATGATAATATTATATGAAATGTTTGACCTCGCAATGAAAAAGCCTATACAAGCAAGCATTCTTTATAGCTCCGTCCTACTTTCACAGCGGAATGATGGTGGCATTGGTTTTTTTTATTATTCCACAGAAGTATAAAATTATATCTATGATTGATTCTAACATGTGGAATTTTTAATTTTATATCTATCTCCGTATGGGTGTGTAGTGCCTGAAATAAATGAATTTTATTTATTTATTGGCAGGTCATAGAAGACAGTTCTCTAAAACTTGTCGTCAAAGTGACCGCCAACGTTGCAATGAATCGGCAAAGCTTTTCAAAGCCTAAAATTTCTGAATAATAGGCTTATTCACTGAAGCAATCTAATTATTTCGTCAGTTTGATTATCAAAAAATATTTGACCCGTTATTTTATATTGTAACGTAAAGCAAAATTGACGAAGATACGACGCTTTTAAAATTCTCAATACGTCACGCCGTGGTATAATTTTTTGCGGGTTGTGATGTCATGAGCCCCCAATCCCGAGTGAAAAAAAAATTGTGTCTATTATTTTTCAATACTCTAACTGACGAACTAAATAGATTTGCAATTTATTGATGGTGGAACCTAGCGTTTTGCCGTGTCACTGACACGAAAACAAAGAACAATAATTATTTACTGATCTCATCACATGCGCCAAACGTTAGTTCAGAACGGGCAGCAACAAGAACCTTTGTAATCATAGATAATAAAGAGTACTTTTCACCGACACATATGAATTCCCTATGCGAATGGCCAGACACTTAAAAACCTATTGTGATACCGTTGCCTCTTTCACTCTTTCCCTCTTTGACGATGATAGAGAGAGAGGTAAATAGCGTTTATTAAACCCTTCAACTTGTTTTATTAAGTTTTGCATCCTGCTGGCTGTAATTTGCAAAAGGGTTCTTTTATAATGATATTGTTGGTAGGAGGCATATGGGAAGAAATTGTGTTTAATTAAATTGTTTTGCTTTGATATTCAATTTGTTTTGGCTGCGGTTGTGTTTTATTACTTTTTGATGGTTATCAAATTAGGGACGTTAGCAGTTATCCATCATAGGAACCGTGATAGCTCTTGAATAGGTTCCTTTTGTTGAGAAAAGAAATACTCACTTTCATTCCGACTCTTCACTGTTCTCTATTTAAACTGCATGTTTTCCCCGGTTTTTGAATAGAGAATAGGAAAACTGTGATAATGTCAAACTTTAACATGAAAACTCGAAATACATTCAACTAAAATTTCCGGGGAACAAAAATAATTTATTCCACAAATAGATAATTGAACATCTCTCTACGAAATAAACGACTTGTTTATTATGTTCATTTTCGAGTAGTCACTTTTGCGTTTACCAAAATCAGGCCAAGTTCAAGGTATTATATTATAAGTAAAAGTTGCGATTTACGATTTATGACGTATTAAAAAAAAAACTACTTACTAGATCTCGTTCAAACCAATTTTCGCTGGTAGTTTACTTGGTAATATACATCATATATTTTTTTAGTTTTATCATTCTCTTATTTTAGAAGATATAGGGAGGGGGGGACACATTTTACCACTTTGGAAGACAGTGTCTCTCTCGCAAACGAAGTTTCTAAAATCCTTTTTTTTTTCTAAACTTAATAGTTAAAAAAAAAAGGATTTTAGAAACTTCAATATCATTTTCGAAGACTTATCCACACAGGGTTTGATGAAAAAACATTTTTGAGTTCCAGTTCTAAGTATCAAAATTTATAGTTTTTTTTTTTCTATTTTTGTGTGAAAATCTTAATGCGGTTCACAGAATACATCTACTTACCAAGTTTCAACAGCATAGTTCTTTTAGTTTCGGAGAAAAGTGGCTGTGACATACACAGACGGACAGACAGACAGACATGACGAATCTATAAGGGTTCCGTTTTTGCCATTTGGCTACGGAACCCTAAAAATAGCTTTTACAGCAAGTGTGTTCATGGGCTCACGGAAACACTCCTACACTACAAGCCAAGTCCATCCATCTCTATGTTAGTTCTAACACACGTCGGCATTCCAACACGGGTTGCGGTGTCATCTCAACATTCCTGCCAGTCTGTGGCCAAGCACCTGTACAACTATGTTCAACTGTATGTGGAACTATGTTGCACATGTTGGATGCTTAGCAGTCTTGCGGAGCCGCAAGATGGCTGAGGTTTAAATGTGTGGCTTGAGGTGTTCCGTAAGGTGGTATGAAAATGAGTTGAGGTTTGTGCGTTACATCACTATCACTGTGCTGAACGCAAGACAAATTATCATGTTCTTTGTGTATAAGTAGTTTATGACAGGTTATATGTGTTCATATAATATTGTTCTTTTTATTTTCTTTTTATTATTATCGTGTTTGTGTGAAAATCTTTATGCGGTTCACCGCATAAAGATTTTCACACAAACATAAAAAAAAAACAATAAGTTTTGGGGGTCCCCATACTTAGAACTGAAACTCAAAAAATTTTTTTTCATCAAATCCATGCGTGTGGGGTATCTATGGATAGGTCTTCAAAAATGATATGGAGGTTTCTAATTTCACTTTTTTCTAAACTAAATAGTTTGCGCGAGAGACGCTAAAATAAGAGAGTGATAAAACTAAAATAAATATATGATGTACATTACCATGTAAACTACGAGCGAAAATTGGTTTGAACGAGATCTAGTAAGTAGTTTTTTTTTAATACGTCATAAATCGTAAATCGCAACTTCTGCTTATAATATAGGTAATACCTACTGGTTTGTACGGAACCCTCGGTGCGCGAGTCCGACTCGCACTTAGCCGGTTTTTTGTTAATTACCGTCATTATACTATAAATGTGGATGGATGGCGAGGGAGAGGAAGGCCAAAAGAAATATAGATGAATTGTTTGAGGAACGAAAGAAAAGGAAGTTATAGTTTGACGGCTGATAAGGCAGAGTGGAAGAAAAAAACGTGTTGCGCCGACCCCAAGTAACATGGGATAAGGGCAGGAAGATGATGATCGTCATTATACTATCAAACAAAAGACGGCCCCGTTTCTTAATTTCCACTTCCCTTATCAAGCAGGAGCCAGAATAGAGCTAGGCCAATAGGCACCAAGGGACTTAATAATAATATGCAACTGGGTTAAGCCCAGTTGCCAAGCACAGCTAAAGAGTGAAATTCCCTGCCTGAGTCTGTGTTTCCTGATAATTACAACCTGGGAGTCTTTAAGTCAAGAGTGAATAGGTTACTTCTAGGCAAGCGTGCTCCACCTTAGGCCGCATCATCGCTTAACAAGTGAGATGGCCGTCAAACGTATGCCTACCAATAGTAAAAAAAAAAAGTTATTTTTTTCATATATAGGTAATTTCTCTCATAACCAATGTATATTTTCTCAAGTTTTGTGTTTAAATTGCAGCCAAAATGCAAACATTATAGCAAATAGCAACAACTTACTTATGACTAGCTCAGAGGTCAGTGCACTTCAATTCGATTGGTGCAAATCCGATTAAAATAGCGCTCTGCCAGTTAGACAGCGAAATATTAGAGCATGCAAACTATGAATACAACATACAAAACACGACTACTGGAGTTGTTTTCGTTTTTGTACAGTTTCAATGACACTTCAGCATTTTGGTAGGAGTCACTATGCATGCAATACTTTGGCAATAAATTGACTGCTTTTTTTATCGGTCCTCTCGTTTCCATTGATGGCATACAAAACCCTATCTTGAGTGCCAGATAACATATCATCATGATCTGCCTAGCCTTTTCCCAACTGTATTGGGGTCGGCTTCCAGTCAAACCGGATTCAGCTGAATACCAGTATTTTACGTGGAGCGGCTGCCTACCAGACCTCCACAACCCATTAAGGCGGGGTTGCAGTACTTTTTAAGATTTTTGAACGTCTGAAAATCTAATTAATTATGAGTTTTATAATAAATAAAAATCATTACATAAAAATTTAACATACCCTCAAGTAAATCGTAAAGATAGAAACGCGATTTAGAATGATTGGCTCGATACTTTTTGTTATCAAACATGACACTAAATTACAATTTTAAACGTGTACTGCTAAGAGATTTTATCAAATATATATAAAAGTTGTATCAATAGATAGAGCTTTTTTATTTTGAAGCAAATTTTGAAACTATATTGTATTATTTCTTTTTCAGTTTTCGCCAAGAAGAGAAAACAATCAAAATTTAGGCATTATTTCGCTCGCCGGACAGTCGCTGTTGTTCGTCAAAACACACAGTACTGCAACCTCGCCATAACTGGGTAACACGGTACTCCTTGGCAAGACTGGTGTCAGATTTTCTGGCTTCTGACTATCCGTAACGACTGCCAAAGATCTCCAAATGACAGCCGGGACCAACAGTTTAACGTGCTTTCCGAGGCACGGAGGAATCTTGGTATGTTAAGATTGTCACCCATCCACAGACCAACCTTAGCAAGCGTTGCTTAACCTTTTAGATCGACCTGTGCAGCTGTTATATTTTGCCACGAGCTCCTCACAGTAAAAAAATCTAAATAGGCAAAACATTATTTAGACAGATAAAAAGAGCTAAAAATTTAATCCCCTTGGCTTCAACCCAAAACCTCTGGCATTAAAATGAAATCGTCACGCCATTATTCAATTGCGGATAGGTAGAGCTCTCGCACCTCGTTCGGTAAGGGTTGTGCAGTGGGTCAATGTTCTATAGGTGGCTCTTGCAGAACCTAAATCTGTTGGTTTTACATTGTAGACTAGTTCGGGAGATGGGACTTCGAAAAACAAATTTATTTTCATTTTCTAAATTCAAAATCGAAATTCGTTTCTTGTAAGTGTTAAACAATGGGCTTGAGGGGCTAGCACGAATATTTTGACTTATAATACATTGACATAAGTGAATTGATTGCGAAAATCTACAACCCCATAGGTAATATTTTGGTTTAATTTTATGGGACATACTCAATTTATATCATTAAAAATTTTGGATATAGTATCTAATTCAAATAATATTATATATACTGTGCAAAACGAGTATTGTAGCTATGGTTAAATTTTACGTTACGTTACCATACGTCAAAAATATTCGAGGCCCTCAAATCCTGTTCCTATCAGCTGTAAAAAGTACCTTTAACTACCCTAAATTTTAATAAGTTTTAGCAATGATAGCCTTCTGATGACATTTATGTTTATATTTGCCGTTTTATTGTTGTTTAATTTGTATTATAAAACATAAATATATTTTTGAATGAATAATAACACGAATTAATGTTTATAATTTTTTATCCCAAACCATCTATGTAATATCTATGTACGAAAATTTTCAGGCCTTATTTCTTAATACCTATGTTATTCATAACACTGTTACCACATAATTATGTCTAATAATAAATAACAATAACCTAATTATGACACCTAGATAATAAGCAACTGTTTCTTATTAAAATCTGATCTAATAACCCACTGGACATCATCATTATCGTATATTTCATCTAAACTAAATTACTGTTATAAAATCTTATCACTTATCAGGCTTACTTTTCCTATTTTAGGCTATTGATAATGTTTTCTCGTTTTCAGCGATACGGGGGCCGAATCTAGAATTTTATTGTTATTACCTAGCTGCGTGCTAAAAAAAACATTTGCATTCCGATTATCTGTTATCTATTTTAGTATTTTAAAACAGCAGTGTCAGCTTACCTTTTTATCATAAATCATCTTACACATTCCCAGCTCCCGGCCTACGATCGGGATAGAATATCTCAACAGCCTCCGTCTATTATTGCCAGAGTTGAACGAGGTTCGCCATTCGATTCCCATTTCTAAATCCAATTTCAGACTACCCTCAACAGCTGGATTTACAGTGCAGCGATAGACGACGCTTCTAAAAAAGATAACACTGGAGGTTTTTTTTTAATTAAATCCTCTTTTGTAATAGGATTTTGAGAGATATTGGATGAAGCTGTTTGATTTCTAGCTGGGATAATTTTGTGAGTTTGATTAGGAATTAATATTATTGGTTGTTTTTTTTCTACAAATAATACAATGTGCCTATTAAGCTTCAGGCTCGAAAAATAGACTATAAAAATAAATGTTCAGGGTAACCCAGCGCTTATGTAAAAATTCGTATGTAGCTTCATATTTTTTTAAACTATTTTAAACGAATCAGATGCTACATTTTTATGAATAGGCTTTGCTTTTGTTCTTTCACTACTTATACTCAGCTGAGAGTTAAAAAAATAAAAAAGGTACTTATTCATTTGCAAATTATTCAATTGTTTTGCCACCGTTTTGAAAAAAAAAGATGTCTATAGGACATAGTTTTAAACCGAAATCATCTTTCAAAAAGCTACAGTAAAGGGATGGACGAAGTTCGGATGCCTGAACGTTCACAATTCGTTCACTTACGCATTCATTCAACATTCCGTTCATTGATTCTGAACTTTTTATAACAACACGGTTAGAGTCGCAAAAGCTTTACATTTATCTCTGAATCAACACGGACGTTGTTCAAGCATCTATTGTCAAAATACCAGTGGACTGTGAAAGAAAATAGAATAAAAAAGCGTACGTCACAAAAACGTCGGTCAAAAATTGTGAAAACATTCGTGTGTGACAGCCCTGGTAGCCACAACACTGGTTGAGGGTTGCCACACTTCTGATAAACCATAATTTGCTAAACAAAAGTTTCAGTAAACATGTTCTTAAATCAATTGTGATCTTAGTAAAAATGTCTTTACTAAAAGAATTTCGAGTATTAATTGAAACCATACCCCTTAACCTTATTTTCGAAAATACTAAGCCATACATTGTAAAAAAGCATACCTACTTATAGATTACAGAAAAACCTCTAAGAAGTCTATAGTTTTAAAATACATTGTAGTTCGTTCGGAAACCATGGCGAGCGAACAAATTGACATGAGTGAACGATCACAGTAACACTAACCAGTACATTTAAAAACTCGCTTTACGGCCTAATTCCAAATTTTAATTAAAGTCGATATTGTTATTTTCCCTGGTTCATGTCTATTATTGACCTAAATAATTCGACATCTTTTGTCACGCTTAAACCAAACACCTATAGGTACATAGGTCAACCACTACCTGGCTTTCATATTCCCTTTTATTGCACTCACCTTCAGGCGAAATGAGCTAAAAAAATATATTCAATCAATTGAAATAGGTATTCGCTCTGCCGAAGCCGTTCATTCAGTTCACCTAACTCACAAACTAAATCAGCATAAAATACCATGTTGTGAATACTGAAAAGAAATATAAGTTCAATGAAAACGATATTCTAGCCGTTTAAATTTTCTGCTACATTTTATACGTGAGTACAAACTAAAATCTGTTGTGAAGTATTGGAAATTGAAACCTTCACTATACCTTAGGACTATCATCTAATCTAAATTCACTACATATTATGAAAAAAAGTCCTCCGCCGCGTCTGTGTGTCTGTCTGTTCGCGATAAACTCAAAAACTTCTGCACAAATTTTCATACTGTTTTCAGCCATGGATAGAGTGGTTCTTGAGGAAGGCTTTACTAAAACCTTCCTCAAGAACCACTCTATCCATATAAATTATCAAGCGGGCGAAACCGCAACCATCAGCTAGTATGATATAAGGGAAACTTTTTGTTATTGTTTCAGATATAGAGTCTGGAACGCTGCGACTAAAAACATCATCGCCATTACAATAAGCGCAAGTTTTACCGGTTTTAACCTTAAAAAACTTGACACAGGCCGTATATCTACATTATTATACTATTATTATTTTTACTTTCTCGGGTCCCTGGAGACCCGGTCCTTTGGTAGGCGTACGAGGGGCCAAAACCAGCTCGCAGAGGCCCCGTTAGACATTTGAAATGTAATGGGGCACCAACCAATGATTATCCCTGTATGCACTGAAAGTATTCCCAAGGACAATCCCCGGTTGGAGCAGTACTATTGCAGAATAATTATGGAAACAAAATGAAACGCATGGGTGTTTTAGTGGACTGATAATCGTTTATTATAGAAGAACTATTGGCCCCTGCCTGACCACTAACAATATACACGGCTTTTAAATGGCAGGGGGTGACTTGCACACTCAATGAATGGGCCCCCGAAAACGGTCGCTAGCACAAAGTGACGTAGCGCCAAGGAGGCAACATAGCCTGAGGTGCTAGAGGAGTGGAGAGGTATACCACGGCTATCAGGACAATTCCGGAAGTGCGGTCAAGATCCCTACCAGCACCTTACTGGATTATACATCCCTCTCCCGAGCACGTGTGCTCTAGCGAATCTCCACTCAGACCGGCCAATTAAGGCAAGAAAGAGGTGGGAGCTCTGTTCCTCGTCAGTTTTCACTCTGGCCAGCCAATAAAGGCAAGCCGGAGATGAGGAACAAGACTTCTACCGGGAGATAAGGTTCATGGGGTCGCTACTGCCTAACAGTTCGTCACAAAACTGCCTTGCGGATTGTATCTCTCTTTGTCTGGCCCCTCACCCTAGGTATGACCTAAGGTCTATCGGGACGCGCAAGCCCCACCACGACTTCAACGTAGAGATACTGCGGTAGGGCTATTATTATTATTATTAATATTATAAAGCAGAAGAGTTTGTTTGTTTGTTTGTTTGGTTGAACGCGCTAATCTCAGGAACTACTGGTCCGATTTGAAAAATTATTTCAGTGTTAAATAGCCCATTTGTCAGCCCGTTTGATACTCAGTAACACGATTAGTTTGTATGAAAAATATTAACAATATGAAAAATATTAACTGGCTGCGTTTCCTCTAGCTTCAGCTTGCGTGCAAGTTGTTTTACATTGCGTGCTAACTAGGTATGATATGATCAATCTCTCGCTTCTACCCCTGCCTCGTAACGTAAATCGAATCGATGCAAGTTGCTTGGAGGTAGTAATGTGGCCCAACACTGGCCAACAAGGCGTCTTGTTACTCTGTGTTAGAGGCCATAAAATTATTTGAATTTCGAATAAACTTGTCTTGGTTGGGGTAGAATTTAGTGACACGAGATACATAATGTCATGTCACAGTTTCTGTTATAAATCTGTCACAAAGTTTGTAGCACATGTCGAGGCTTTGTTCGTCTGTCTGTTAACGATAATACTGTCGAGGTACTTACATTAAATTAAAGGGGTATAATGATAATCCCAACGTGAATATTCAAGAAAAGGTTGCATCAATATATTTCTGTGCATTTTTATTTTAAATCTTTACTTTGTTTTCAATCGCTAATCATTCAGAAAATGGCTTTTTAGCCATTGTTTACACTAAGAGCCCAGACAATTACGGTAGTTTTCAATTCCAAAATTCCCATTAGGTACCCTAATGTCAGGTGATCTTTACCAAAAAGATTTTGATAACGATTTTGACAATCATAATGCTAATAAAATGTCACTATGTCTCGAGAATCTGTTTTAGTTTTTCCAATCTACGTTTCCTTATGAAATAGAAAACTATTGAAAAATAATAACTAAAAACTACCCATGAAAATCCAGGTCTTGCCACCCCTACTTCGAACCGTGCAGGGTGGTCGATCTCTAAAATAAACAAGCTGAAACGCAGTCACCGATATGTTTACTGTCGCCACTATATCGGCTGTGTCCTAGTCTGTTAACTTTACCTTCACGAGAGCTACAAGTCAAACTTCGTATTATTTTATCGGTGTATCTGGGCATATTTTTTTTTTGAGATTGGTTTGCTATTGACTTTAGTCTTGGTCAGAGATGACAGATTATGTTAGTTGTTGAGATCAAATTTGCTTCTTGAAAACTGTAATTTTGGCAGCAACAGAAACGATTATACGTTACTAGCTCTAGATCTATGTTAACTCCGCATGAGCTGATCTTCGAGGTTAAACAACTCTTGCCAAGGTCAGTTCGTGCATGAGTAGTTAACCATCTGCTACCTATCTATCACGGTACGAAACCGAGGTTGTTGAGCTCAGCGGGTCTAAAAAGGCCACTTTAGCAGAATCAGAAAGCAAATCACGTTACCCGTCACTATAAAATTTTCCCAATCAACCTTGAACCTAATGCGTCAGCGACAAAGATGAAAATGAAATTTGATAGATTGTTGTGTGATTAATATTATGATTCTAGAATGATTTTCCTTAAGTGGCATTTTAGCCCTCCTGATAAGGTAGTTTATCGCTCTGTGTTAATTACTGATACTCTGCTGCATGAGGTTAGAATTGAGCCGACGACTAAGAACGGATTTCACCAATGAAACTGTCGCGATCAAGCTGCGTTCAAGGCTTGTCAGTGTCAATATTCCATGGAAAATAACGACACTGACAGCTCGCAAACTTGGTTCATAATATGTTGATCGCGTTCAGTTTCAGATTGATGAAATTCGCCCTAAAAAGCCCAAAATTATTGGGAAAAACTACAGCGATTAAGTTTGTGCAGAGATATTTTTGGCTACTTTAAAAAAAGGTAACATCATTGATAAGCCAAAACGGCTACTATACGGAGGAATTTATTTGTATTTAGCGACCGTAATATATTTAAGAAAGGCTAGGCTAAGAAAGGCTGGGAAAGAAACTTGTCCTTGAATGAAATTGGGTAAACGTGGGAGTACTTTATATACACATCAGTCATCACTCTTCAGGGATATAGTCTTGATGTGTATGTCACCGGAAAATGACAAGCCCCGTAAGAATGTAATACATTTTATTTTGATTTTATTTCTCGATGTATTTTAAACATAATTTTAATTTTGAAAACATAAATCCTATCCAAATTCAATAGTTTCCAACGATCCGGGTCTTTTTAAGTAAAAATAGTTCACAATTTTACGCGATGTTTGTAAACTTACAGCCTCTGCTATTTTCTTGTGACATATACCCCGTGTATCTGACATCGACGCACAAACGATTTCCATGGGTCCATTGCATGATTCTGGACACCCTAGACTTAGAATTTTTCGTCGGCTTGTTTCTCATTTTTTTATTATTTTTTTCAAGGGTTTTTTTACTTTAGACTGCTCATAATCGTTATTCTGACCTAACCCAATGAGATTTTTAATAAAAAAATAATTAATTAACTACTTTCACTAAAAAGAGCAATCTGAATAAAACCAAAAATAGATATCAGCTCAGCTGAGCTGATACCTATTTGTAGTACTCTTGAAAAAAATGAAAAAATGAGAAAAGAACCGACGAAAAATATCAACACTGGGGTGTACAGAATCATGCCCTGGACCCATGGAAATCGTTTGTGCGTCGATGTCAGATACACGCGGTATGAGCAAATAGCTGTCCCCACGGCTTCGTTCCCGTCAACTGACTACCATGTACCTTTCTTAGTTTTTTCTTTCATAATAACCTTCTCCAGACAATAACAAACACAACAAAAAAAAGAATTAGCGAAATCGGTCCAGCCGTTCACGCGTGATGCGATGACTAAGGGAAATAGGGATTATTTTTTTTTTATATTATAAACAGATAAAGAATAATTTCAAAACCTTCAAGCATAATATCATAATTCAACGCATTCATTAAGCCTTAACACCCGGCAATAGATAACGAAACATTAAGTACATACATTCCAGAACCTCTCCTTCGCGATTAAAACTACAAAAGATACGGCAACAGCTGCTTTAAAGATCAAATTTTCAATTATAAAGTTGAATAATTAAAAATCCACTAACCGCTTCCTCCATTTTGTTCCTCCGTCTTGCTGCAGAACATTATTTTAATTACTTTCATTTGAAAGCCAGGAACGTCTTGAATTACTTAATCGACAATTCACTAGTCTTTGCTAGAATTAACAGACTGTAGTTTTTGTACGATTTAAATAAGCTCTGCTGAAAACTTGCAATAGTTGCTTAAAACCTATTAACCGACTTCCCAAAAAGGAGGAGGTTTTCAATTCAGTTGTGTGTTTTTTGTTTATGTTTGTTACCTCATAACTCCGACAATAATTATGAAACGATTTGAAAAATTCATAGGATATCGAATCAGAAGGCTTTTCTCATCATTGAAAGCATAGCAAAATAGGATGCAAATCGCAGTCTCTTTAGTTTGAAAAAACTGTGAAAATTGTTGTTTTTTATTGCAATTCGGTCACAATTTTATTGAGTAAATACAGAAAATAATTTTCATCCCTTTTTGTTTTCTTTAGATGAGAATCCAGGAATGTCAGACTCTTCTGGTTTCTGCAATTCCGCAACACATTTCATCCCTAGCATTGCAATTATTTTTCTTTCAGTCCATCCAATGTCTCGGCTATTGTACCCATAGACTGAAGTTTGTGTAAAAGAGTTTGTAACTATTTTCTGTCTGTATATATAAAAGCAGAAACTGACTTACTGATCGATCAACGCACAATCGAAACTACTGGTCGTAGAAAGCTGGTTTTGCTGTAGCTTCCTTACAACCTGTAGGGGTGCAAAAAGTCGCGTGTGAAAGCTAGTATAGCATCTATATATTTTTAACAGACTACCCAATAAGGAGGAGGTTCTCAATTCGGTTGTATTTTTTTTATGTTTGTTACCACATACATAACTCCGACAAGTGTGAACCGATTTGAAAAATTCTTGTTTTATCTGAAAGTATATACTTGCAGATTGGTCCCATTTAAATTTTAACAAAATCGGTTACGAGCTTTAGATTTTAAATCGAAATAGCTGGAATTCGTCTACTTGGATGATGGTTTTATGTCATCCAAGTAATCGAAACTGCGTATTTTGCTTTTCTGCGATTTTGCAGTAGTGTTGTTAGGTGTGGGGTACCACTAAAAAGTGAAAAATATTTTTTTTTTTACAAAAAATACAACCGACTTTCAAAAAAAAACACTACAAAGTAAAAAATAACTTTAATTTCGGAGGTTGGTGTTTTTGTTAGTTTCTTCGTATTTTGACACCGACTTAAAAAAGTGTTTTATATAATGTCTATCTGTTTGTCAAAAAAAATCTCAAAACGCTCAACATAAAATAATGAATGGTAAATTAATGAACACATTTCAAATTACTCTTTAATCTGAAAGACAAAAACTCCCATACTACCACAAAACCTAACGATTTAATCAACTTCAAACAGCCTATGAAAACAAAACATTGCTACAAAAGAAAAAAGAAAAAGAAATGTTCGAGAATTAGCTAAAGTATCCCAAATGAAAGGGGTTCCGTACAGTCGAACATAATTGTGTTTGTTCAGGAGGCTGTTTTGTATGCCTCCGAGGTAAGGGAACTTTCTTGAATGATGGAGAGGAGATGGCTAATGAAATAATGAAGACTCCTAATTCTTGGAGTGCTCGATAGATTGGCTTTTGTTTTCGTTTAATTCGGTTGCGTGGAGATTGGAGTAGTTTTAGTGTCGGTAGGTAATCTTTGTAGAGTGTGAGGGTTGGATTTGGATGGATTTTTTTGAGATGATTAAAATCTCGTGATGAGAGGCTCGTGTTGATGGCTTCCAGGCAATAATGCGCAAGCGTACCGCCTCCCTACTGAGCAGAGTGCGGGACAGCACTAGCAGTATCCTGCAAGTTATTGCTGAGAGATATGACTCGGCAGTCATGAAGGCTTTTGTTCGGGTTCTGGTCGGATAGTGATACAGTCTGCGCTGAACTCGACTGAGACTCATGACAGTCAGAGTTCATGACACCCCCTTGTTTTTTTTGTAATGGTCCATATTACAAAAAAAAAACTACTAACTTAGTTTGTAAGATTATTTCTAACAAATTAATGGACTATGTAATTGTCTGAATGAATAAATTGATTGATTGATTGAAAATCTCTTTTGAATGTTGCTTCTTTTTCTTCTTATCTCATGGCCAGTAAGGTCTAACGGCCCCACACATCCTAATGTCAGAGTTTCTAAACCGCCTCAAGGTCCTTTGACATGTTTTAACGACGGGATTACCAGCTTATACGTGCCAACCGAAGAACGGACTCATCTTTTTATCACACAGACGACACGGTTGGCGCAGTGGTTGAGCGATTGACTGCTGCGCAGCATGTCGCGGGTTCGATTCCCGCACGGAACAAATATTTGTACGACCTACATGTATTTGTAGCGAGTCTGGGTGTTTTTCTATCTATAATATGTATGTATTTACAAAAAAAAGTGTATATAAGTAGTTCAGCCATCTCGTTACCATAACACAAGCATAAAGTTGCTTAGCTTGGGACTATATGGCGTTGTGTGAAATGTCCAAGGATATTATTATTATACAATCAGGTGTTTCAAGTCTACAATGACCTAGCCAACTGATAACAACTTTACAAAGTATGCTTCTCGTGGGAATCGAACCCATGACCACTGAACACACAAGACAAGTGCCTAAACCACTCAAACACCAAGGCAGTTTTTAGAGAATTTATCTGAGAAAATATTGTGTTCATGTCTTGTGTCGTTAGGCCAGTTATTTCATTGATAATTCTTTGTTTAAATAAATTATTTGAAATTCCAATAGCAATTATTAACAAAGTAAAAAGGTTGTAAAAATCACCCACTATTTTAGTTTTTCTGCTCAGTTTCGTTTCAATAATGACCCTTCATGTTGTTGTTGTAGTGTAACTTTTCTATCTTTGTTTTAGCCTGTTATCCCATACTTTCTCTCTCATACTCAGAACTAAGAAAAACTCTCCGTTCTGCCATTGCGGTCCAGTCCTAAAATGGTATTTTGCCACCTTACTCAAGAAGAACTGAGTTAATAACACACACACATACACACACACATAACACACACACACATGTTTTTGAAGGAGCGGAGTCTCCTAATACAGGCATTTTTTGCTTAAAAGGAGGCTCCAATCTCAAATTTGTTGTTCTTTTAGGTTATCAAATAAAGTATTTTTAATAATTTTAATAATAATTTTTTAACACACACACACACTAAAAGGCAAAGCAGCACAATACCACAACGTTTAAATTATATCTTGGTTTAAGTGTATTTACATCCCCCTTCTAAACTCTAAGACAAAGTCTAACCAAAAATCTCCTGTACAATCAGCTCTTAATCCTGGATTATCTGGCATGCATCCATTACATCGTCTTCAGTCAACCGCCGTCTAATCGCTCCACTAATTGAGCTAACTTGGAAAATTAACGACCGGTCTGGCTATTTATTATTTACTTGGATTATGTACAGGTATATTGTGTTTACGTTAGCTTTTGATATGTTAATTTATTTATTGAATACTTCATTCACACAACGTTGTTTACCAGTTACTAAAACACTAAATCGCTCAGTAATAATACACGAATATGCTTAAACAATAACTACAAATAGATGACAGATACTGACAATGATGGTGTTTTGTTTATTTTACAGTAAACTTCGTAAAATAAATAAACTAGAAATGTTTGGTAGAAGTAAAAACCATTGCTACTTATTTTAAACCATATTTCACTAGCTAAACCGCAAAACTTCGTCTGCGTCACATTTTTAATTAATGCTCTGCTCCATTTTGATCGTGGCGTGATGTAATATTGCCTATACGGGCCTATAGCCTTCTTCAAGGGCTATCCAAGACTAAAATATTTTTTCAACTTGATCATTCCTGAGATTAGCGCACTCAATTAAACAAACTCTTCAACTTTGTAATATCGAGTATAGATTTTGTAGGTAGTTACTGGGGGTACCTACCAACAAAATCTGCTAAAATATACTTTGAGATTAATATAGAACTTGAAAAAATTCCCACCGAATTGAGAACCTCCTCCTCTTTTGGAAGTCGGTTAAAAATAAATATAACTCATTCACTGAACATCTAACCTATAAGAACATAATCCCACAATAGACAGAAGTCCAGACAGCTGTCTCCAGGGAGACGGGAACCGTTCTCGTCTACCTGTGTACTTAGTTGTTTCGTATATATAGAAAGTAAACAGACAAACCGAGGAACAACTAATATTTGTGTGCCAATTAAGATGAAGTCCCCTGGCTCAATTGGAACACCAGAATATGCGAAAAAAAAAGTAGTTGCTTACAAGTAAAAAAGAAGGAATTGAAATATTCGGATAAATTAGAATAGTTAATATCAGGATTGCTACCATGTACCTGGCACTGTTGCAAGCGCCATGATCACGGCGCTTACAACAGTGCCGAAATATTGGAAACTCGCAAATAAAAAGGTACATGGTAGCAATCCCGATATTAACTGTTCTAATGTTAGTGACCATGAAAGTTTAAAACAATATATTCGAATAAACTTCATAATCGTTTTAAGAGTCCTATTACGAATCGTGAATGCTCGTTTGCAATAAATGAAGTTACGTTGGTCTGCGTTGGGAGTACATCTATAGTCCGCGAAACAATTTTGATAATTACTAGTCTGAATAGGATTATAGTTTATTTGGGCGCTCGCGCGAGACTGAGGAGCGCGCGCGCTGAATTGACGCAGAATATAATAGTACTTTAATTTTATTTATTGTAATTTTGTTTTATTATATTGACAAACGAAAACTAATGAAACGTATTCATTGTAGATTTAAATTTTATATCATATTAATTTATTTGATAAAATTGTTTTTATTTGGAACATAATGGACGCTGAATCAAGACATTTCTGGCTTAAATTTGGCTTTCTTTACGTTTTTTTTTCTTGAAAACTCAAGGAATTTAAAGAAATTCTAGAACTCCAATAAACAAGTAAAACATTCAACTTACCTTTTAGTAATTTCAGCTTTTAAAAGAATTGATTGTAGCAATGTGAATTTGACCGTCAAAGTTCCATCGCCGACATTTTTTCTTGCAAACTGAGTTCGTAAAATATTTATAGTAAATTACACGAAAAGAAAAATGAAAATGTGTAACTCTAACTTACAAGAAAGAGACTGGCACTATAGTTATTCATGATCAAATAATTAAAATATCTTACTGCTGCTGAAAATTACAGCGTCAAAAATCATGAATTTCCGTAAAAAGTGTAATAGGACTCTTAAAACTGGAAGAATTTATGTGACTTAATTACTTTACTACATAGGGATAAATAACTTAATTAATACATAAAACACAAACAACATTAGGTACACACAAAATTACAGGTTGTGGTACCTACATGTTACAGTTTTCACAAAGTGGGTAGTATTAAATATATAGCAATAAATTGGGTGACGTGCTGCACTGTTCTCCTTGCTAGGCTATGGAATAGCCTGTATTAAGAAGTAACAGTGCCGATCCCCTCTAATTGTTCTAATTATTAATACAGTTTTGATTTTATAAGTTAATATTTTTACAATTTTAAAAAAGTGCGCGAGCGCATTGTGTGTGTGTGAGTGTGAGTGTGTGAGTGCTGTATGTGCGTGCATGAGTCTGTATGTGTGTGTACGTGCGTGAGCGTGCGGATCATGGTCATTACGAAGCCACCGCTGTCCGTCCGATCATCAGTCTGTCAGCGGGCTGTACCGTCTCAAGAACCGAAATTTTCACAGGATTTGTATTTTTATTGCCACTTTAGCAACATATAAAATTACTAGATGACCAGCGCAACTTCGTCTGCGTCACATTTTCCATCACTGCTCCGCTCCTATTTGTCTTAGCGTGATGATATAAAGCCTATAACCTTCCTCGATAAATGGGCTATCTAACACTGAAAGATTTTTTTCAAATCGGACCAGCAGTTCCTGAGATTAGCGCGTTCAACCAAACAAACAAACAAACTCTTCTGCTTCATAATATTAGTATAGATAAGTAATAAATAAAAAATAGGTTTAAAAATCATTACATGTTATAAAACAAACTCCGTGTCTGTCTGTATCTGTTTGCGATAAACTAAAAAATTACTGCACCGCTGTTCATGCTATTTTCACCAATGGATAGAGTAGTTCTCGAGGAAGGTTTAAGTATACCTATAATTTGTTGCGCGGGCGAAGCCGCAGGCAGAAGGCATCAGCTAGTCTTAATACCGCGTGTATCTGACATCGACGCACAAACGATTTCCATGGGTCCAGGGCATGATTCTGGACACCCTAGACTTAGAATTTTTCGTCGGCTTTTTTCTAATTTTTTAATTTTTTTCAAGGGTCTTTTTACTTTAGACGGCTCATAATCGTTATCCTAACCTTTAACCTAACCGTTAACCTAACCTAACCCAATGAGATTTTTAATAAAAAAAATAATTAATTAACTACTTTCACTAAAAAGAGCAATCTGAATAAAACCACAAATAGATATCAGCTCAGCTCTTGAAAAAAATTAAAAAATGTTAAAAGAACCGACGAAAAATTCCAACACTGGGGATGTCCAGAATCATGCCCTGGACCCATGGAAATCGTTTGTACGTCGATGTCAGAAACACGCGGTATATATAAATCACGTGTCACGTTGTTTGTCCGCGATGGACTCCTAAACTACTAAACCGATTTTAATCAAATTTGCACACCGTGTTCATTTTGATCCAACTTGAAAGATGAGGGTAGCCTACATCTCAAATTTTTGTTTGCAATATTATTTAGGAGCGGAAAATGTGACGCAGACGAAGTTGCGCGGGTCAACTAGTTAAATATAAAGGGCACCATCTTCACAAACTTTCACATTTATAATGTTTGTTGGAAGTAGGTAAGGTAAATAAGGATATATTAGTTTATATAAGGGCTGTTTATTCACGTGTCGGGCTATTTAGATTGAGTACCGTATTTATAAATAGCTCTAACCTCAGAGTCAAGAAACTCTCCCTGTTTGACACCCACACAACATGTGGGAGGAAACTTCTACGGATTATGACTTGACTAAGAATATTGAATGAGTGATAAATACTATAGTCACTTCACATCTCTTTCTCTGGAGTCGGTCCCTCATGTCTGAGGATCGTGGTCAGCATCAGGGTTGCATCTGGAGTGGATGATATGTCTCCGCCGGTGTCTGTCCAGCGCGTCTCTTACAACTGAGTAGAATTTAAAGGTCAATGAGTTCTTTACTTGATCGGTCTGCCTTGTTGGTGAACGACTGCGCGATCTTTTGCCTTCGGTGTTCCCAACCACGGTCAGTTTCACAAGGTTTTCGTCTCCTCTGCGTATTGTGTGGCATTTTACATAGGCTGATGTAATTTAAAGAGAATGTTCAAATAGTAGTCACTGATCACAAGGTCAAGGTAATATTATTATGTGGTTCTGACACTAGAGTGAGTGGGGTCATTGAACCTTGAACCTTACTGCCCACACTTGAAGAAGACGTGTCAAAACAATATAACAAATAATTTTTTGTGTTTTGTGTTTACTTATACATATATCTTGTCAGTACTTTTTTACGATTGATAGGCATACGTTTGATCACTATCTCACATGATGTTAAGCGATAGATGCGGTCTAAGATGGAGACCGCTTGCCTAGAAGTAACCTATTCACACTTGATTTAAAGACTTCCAGGTTGCAGCTATCAGGAAACTTACGTTATTACTTACCCGCGTAATAGCGAAGTAGTGAGCTTTACTAACCATTTTTGAGTGAACTTAAGTAAAAAGCTATGCCATTCTGTTCTTAAGGAATTAGGTTTCAAGTGCACCTGTGCCGAATGCTTCGGGTAAATCAGGCGTGATGATATGTTGTTGTTAGTCCTGGCTTATTATTATAATATTTATACTAATATTATAAAGCTGAAGAGTTTGTTTGTTTGCTTGCTTCAATGCGCTAATCTCAGGAACATGTGTTAGATAGCCCATTTATCGAGGAAGGCTATAGGCTATATATCACGCTAAGACAAATATAGGAGCGGAGCATTAATGGAAAATGTGACGCAGACGAAGTTGTGCGGGTCAGCTAGTATATATTATAAGCCCGTAGAGTCCCACTGCAGTACAAAGGCCTTCCTTCCTTCTTTCCACTTTCTTCTGTTTTGAGCAATTTGCCCAATCCCTTAGGAAGGAGTCTAGCTCGTCTCGTCATCTCCGTTTGGGTCTTCCGCGTCGCCGGTTTCTGATGTACGGGACCCAATCCGTGGTTATTTTCGCCTAGGTACTTCTCTTGTGCCATGCGGCTAGGGTTACCATCTGACCGGATGAAGCCGGTCTAGACCAGATTTTTACGTGTTAGACCGGACTCCGCCCAGATTTTACGTCAGATCGGATTTTTGTCATACTTGCACTTCCTCCCTCGACGCTCAAGTGACGGGTGCAGCAGAGTGATTTTTATGACGAGCTCGCTGAATAGCAATGGTGTATCTTTTTTAATACAATTAACGTCAGCTCAAGAGTTTCAGAATTTGTGAAGATTTGTCAATATTTCTTTAGTTTTTTGCCACACAACGCAAATGTGGAGAGAGTCTTTTCTCTCATGACTTCTCAGTGGACCAAAGAGAGAAACAGACTTTCAGTGGAGTCAGCGAGAGCCATTAATTGCTTACGCAATATAACTATAAACACGTGACGTGTGAACAATTTAATTGCGAAATAGCTGGAAAAAACAACTTTTTGCTGGCGGTTGCTCGGAACCAAAAATATGGGTCTAAATAATTTAAGTAAATAAAAACGTACTTAAATACAGGTGAGCAACCGGACCTTTTTCAAAATAAGGATTTTTATACATGTCAGACAGGAATTTGCATTTTTAGGCCTGGTAACCCTACATGCGGCAGATATGGCCTGCCCAGTTTCACTTCAATTTGGCAGCTGTGTTTCCTGCATCTGTGATTTGTGGCTTGTGTGTGAATCGGAAATCGAACAGATTGTTTTTCTAAAATTAACAATCCATGATGCCCGTCTTTGGATACACAAACTAAGCATGTGTAGTTATTAATATTTGGTCTAATCTTTTATTTTCGGGCACAACCCCTTGCACTATTTACAACCACTGCAACTCCTGACAGCAACATTGGCGACTACCAGAAAAACGCTGAGTCAATGAAGCTAAACTTGAACGTACGGGTTCTAGTGTCTACAAGGTTCGTATTGTAAACAACTCTAGATGTAACCTTAGTACTTGGGCAAATCTGCTGTCCATACATAATACTTAGTAATTGATAATATCTGCTACAAAACATTACTGATAAGGGGCATAATCAGTAGGTAATGTATTTAGGATAATAATTTGTTTATTTATAGGTTCTCTGTTATCAATATAGCAACAGCTTATCTGTTTATACTTTACTATAACAAACTAGCTTTTTCCTGCAATTTCGCTCCCTAGGCATATCGCACAGGAATCGATAAAATGAGTTTTCGTTCTCGTATTATAATGGTAAAATTATATTTTGAGTTACGCAGAAAAAACAGCGTTGAGTTACATAGAAAAAAAGGAACTTAACGGTGATTTATTTATTTATCTCTTAATCTATTGCCAGTAGAAAAATACAGTAGAGCTGTCCTTGTGCTCACAGCCTTTTCAAAGAAATTTCGAAAAGGCTGGTTGACACTTCCCGTGACCCAGGAGAATTTCAAGTTGCGGTTCTGTCGTTAAGTTCTGCCATTGTACGTGTAGGCAGGCACATTAATTTTGTTCTTGGAGGCTTATTTAGCTAGGCAACTTATTTATGTTTGAATAGTAGTATTATTGTGTGCTAGCTAATAAGTGTTTTTTTTTTGTGTATTAATTCATTTGCATACTAAGTATTATATACATTTAAGTTCTTAAAATGTAACAGACAGATGTGTTGGTTGCTGGAGAGTTTGTTGACCACTTCTTCTCCACAGCTAAAACACTAGAAAGGAGTGTGGTAGGAAGTGGTGACGGGCGGGCGTTTCAGGAGCTGACTTTTACTTTGGGCAGAGATTAAGCATTTCCATTTAACGTCGCAATGCTGCCTGTCTCTTGGGTACATTACCAATTGAGAGCGTTGAAGACGAATTTTTAAGCTATACTTTAGTTTTTTGTTACTTTAGTAAATTTTTTAATTTATCGTAAGTTTAGTGTATTTAATAAATAATATTATATTCAGATATCATTAATAAAAAGGTACTCTATATTAAATGCCCTAGTTTCAAGATTTCATAGAGAACATAAAATCCGGTCACTGCTCGCTTTAATAAAATTTATCGAGCTCATTTACATAATGTTCTTCTTTAACGTTACAGGAGCAATGAAATCGATTCTAAATGATTTCAAAAGCGATTCGATTTATCGCTTAAATTTAATCTATTCTTAAAATCTTACTTTGAAGATATTATTCTGTTATCGAGCATTCATTGCGAATCGGATGGAGTTTAGAGTAATAAATAATTTTATGATATCGTTGCGCGTCAGCCCTAGAGATATTAGGTTTTAGGGTTGACTATTTACTTGTATATTGCTTTATTTATTTTGTTTTATTTGTTCGGGAAAACAAAATGTTATACAAAGTTATAAACATATCAGAATGACAAATGTGTAACCTACGACATTTTTTTAGGATTATGGGTACATCATACACTTTGTTTATCTGTGTTTCCAAACGCTTACAATCCTAATCTTTTTAAAGTTAGAGTGAACAAGCGGAAATAGCTTGTCAACTTGTTTCTTATTGAGCGCAAAACGTGAAACAACTCGTTTACAATTAATCCACAAAATAGACTTTGTTAGGGTAGGTACATCTACATTTTTTCATATGCAAACTTTCTTATCATGGAACTTGTACCTCCCGATACCATATTTCGATAAAAGCTATAAACCAGCATTAAAACTATGGCTGTCGATCAGTTGTAAAAATAAACCCGAGCAGAGCAATCTCATCAATCATCAGACTTCTCCCGCTCTAGACGGAGCGGGAGGGAGTGTCAGACTTTTACTGACTAAAACCCATCCATGTTCCTTCGTTGCCCTTTGTGTTCCGGAGCCACGGTATCTCTTTCGAATAGTCCCGCGACTCCGGCAGGCGTCGGCCCTTTCGGGCCCCTCTGTGTGCTGTCTTTTTTTATTTGAGATGGGTTTGCTCTTGACTTTAGTCTTGACTCTCTTTGAGGCGCGCTTGGATCACGAAGGCGCCGTCGACACGGCCTGTCGTCATAAGACGGACGGACGGCGAGCTACCCATATCTCACCGTCTACAGGCCCGCGATCTCAAGAACCCTAACAGGTAGAAAGTTGAAATTTTCATAGATTGTTTATTTCTATTGCCGCTATAACACCAAATAATAAAAATCAAGGTTTATGGTACGAACCCTTTGAGTGAGAATCCGACTCGCACTTTGCCGGGTTTTTTTTTGGGGGGTTCTTGTTCAAAAGTTCCCATTAGGTTCTTTTCAATGACTTGTTGATGGTCGCGGGAATGCTCGGCGACACTTGGGGGAAATTTTTGCCAGCGGTGGACGTGATTCGGCCGAAATTATGGCAAATGGACATCTCACACACACGCACAAAACATTTTGGGAACACATTCATTGTGCGTACAGCTAAGGACTGGAATTCCCTGTCTAAGTCCTTGTTTCCTGATAGCTACAACCTGGGACTCTTTTAAGTAAAGAGTGAATTAGTTACTTCTAGGCAAGCGTACTCCATCTTCGACCGCATCATCGCTTACCATCAGGTGAGATAGTGGTGAAAAGTATGCCCATCAAAAGTAAAAAAAACATGATACCTATCTGAGAAGAATACTCATATTTTAGAGAGTAATCAAATATCAAATCGTGCTGATAATCTTTCATCTCTTAGTACAAACCATTGCAGCAATGGAAGAAGCCTATTTCCAGTCTACGATAAATTGAATTGATAATATTCAGTACAAGACCAATGTGCAATTTTCACATTCGCATCGCATTAACATTCCAATCGCTAACTGTCAAAAATGTATGAAAATTAAGGCTTTTTTGACAGTTTTCGATTTCCATGCGAATGCGAAAGTTGTTTAAAAATTAGTAGAATTGGCCCACAGATAAACTGGATCAAAACGTACACATAGTAACAAAAAAAATCCGTACGAAAACATAGGAAAGCATTGACGATAGAACAATAACAAAAATATGAAATAACTGCCTATACAGTTACTAACAGAATATTAGAAATATCACCGCTAATGATGTCCCAGGACAATGTTACAATACTCTTTTGTTTTGATAACAAAAATCCCAATTGTTGCCGAAACAAAGGATCCATCGACAGCGTGAATAACTACGATCGTAGAAATATGGAGGGTGAGGTGGAGGAAGTCTGGAGCAGTAAAGACTGCCTGACTTATTTATAGTTTTCTTTAAAAAATCACTTAAGAGGGCGTATTCCGTCCACTAGCGCCGCCAATCGTTTTTTATTAATTGTGGTAAATTTAAGACATGTAGATAAAAAACCGCTCCGTAGTGTTCTGAAGAAATGTATTTATTATTTTTTGAGAGTTATGTTATGTACTTTAGAACATAAATAGTTGCCAAAGTCGATATTTCTGCTAAAAGTGGCCACTTTTAGCAATAATTGCCGAACCGATGAGTTATGTATTAAAAATAGCTCTCAAAAAATAATAGATACATTTCTTCAGAACACTACAGAGCGGTTTTTTATCTACGTAACTATCTGAAATTTACCACAGTTAATAAAAAACTATTGGCGGCGCTAGTGGACGGAATACGCCCTCTTAATCCTAATATATAAAATTCTCTGTTACTGAATGAATAACTGACAGAAAACGCACAGCCGAAATTATCGATTGTAGGAAGCGGAAATTTGGCATGTTGGTTCCTTAGGGAGTGTAGGGAGCATTAAAATTAAATTAAACTTTTTATTCCGAGTTACAGTAACTCATATAGTGTTAGTAACAATAAATAAACTTAAAACTATGTTAGCGACACAATAGGGAATATACATAAAAAATATATATATTATCTAAACAGTTTATCTAAAAATATACAAAAATACATTACTAACAGTGGAAATAGAATCAAAATTGCTCGAAAAACAAGCGAGATATCATTAGTTTAAACAAATATGTCTGTCCCTCTCGCGAAAACGCTGTTTTCTATGGCAGCTGTATAGACGTCACGTAATGTGACGTCAAATTCCATGTCGGACTTCTCGTTCTAATAGTAATCTTTGAAGCGTTATAACTTCATCGTCATCGCTGATGAAGATTTAAAAAAAAAAATTTCTTTAGTGTTTACAGGAGCTTATAAGTAATTCATTTTGTAAATAAAAAAATCGCGTGCATATTCCCTATTACAACAAAAACATGAACACACTTAACAAAATAATCACCGCTGCAGCATCCCAGCTGAGATGCTGGAGCAACGACTCACAATACAGCAGTCCAGCCTGTCAGCAATCAATCCAAGATGCTATTGAACTGGCTCGCACCCTGCGCACCAAGGACGCACATCTTTTACGCATTAATGCATAAAAGCAATGAATACGCATTTCCGCAAACATTCCTGATGCGGTACAGAAGCGAGGCAGCCCCGTCAACACCCTGAAGGCATACGTCGAAAGCAAAAGCTAGTTTGACATAAGACGTTTGAAGTTAGTCATGAAAAAAATGTTTATTATTAAATAGCTCTTCGTTATTCATCTAAATAATTCTCTTTGAATTATTAGTTTAATGATCATCTCCATAACATTTTATTAAGAACGTTGTCTTTTTGTACCTTTTTAACCGACTTCCCAAAAAGGAGGAGGTTATCAATTCGGTTGTATGTTTTTTTTTTATGTTTGTTACCTCATTACTCCGACAATTATGAACCGATTTGAAAAATTCTTGTTTTACCTGAAAGGATATACTTGCAGATTGGTCCCATTTAAATTTTATTGAAAACCGGTTACGAACTTTGGATTTTAAATCGAAATAGCTGGAATTCGTCTACTTGGATGATAGTTTTATGTCATCCAAGTAATCGAAATTGCGTATTTTGCTTTTCTGCGATTTTGCAGTGGTGTTGTTAGGTGTGGGTTGGGTTATGGCCCTTTGCATGATCACGGATCCTACTAATATTATACATGTGAGGATTTTTGAAAATGGATTGATTTTTGTTACTCTTTCAAGTCAGAATGCCTGAAAGGATCTGCAAAAAAAAACTTCGGAAGTCGGTGTCAAAATACGAAGAAACTAACAAAAAAACCGACTTCCCAAATTAAAGTTATTTTTTATTTTGTAGTGTTTTATTTTTTGGAAGTCGGTTGTATTTTTTTGTAATTTTTTTTTTATTGTACGTAAAAAAGATAGCAGCGCTACTTAGTGGATCCTGTTGTAAATAAAAACTAACAAAACCAAACACAAAAACAAATCATCTCCTGCCTAATCTTTCCACAACTATCTGTATTTATTACAGTAGGAAAGAAAATACATTTATTTCCCTCTTTTTTTTACTTTTGATAGGCACGCGTTTGACCACTATCTCACCTACTTAAACAACTAACTGATTCTTGTTTTCGTGATCAGTGTAATCCTCATTGCTTCGATGATTAATGTCTTAATTAACGATAGACATATAAAAGGAATGCAAAGACAATGAGCTAGGGGAAGATCTTTGATCAGGAATCAACCAAAGATTGAATAGCTTCTGTGATTCTTGGCAAATTGCGACGGAGTTGAAGCTAAGAATAAAAGAGTTTTCTTGCGTTTTGCGTGTTTTTGGGATGTTTATTGTAATGAACTGAAATATCTTCGACTTATCAATATTAAATTATGGCCCTTTGCATGATCACGGATCCTACTAATATTATACACGTGAGGATTTTTGAAGATGGATGGATTTTTGTTACTCTTTCAAGTCAGAATGCCTGAAAGGATCTTCATGGAGTTTAGCACAGAGGTAGATTATACTCTATAATAGTATATAGACTTTTTATGCCTTTAGTATGTTACCTTGGGATAATAAGGGTGTCGCTGCCAGCAGAATCTAGTATTCTGTAAATGTATGAAAGTTCAAATTAAAATAAAATAGTTTTTTTTTATAACTGGCTAAGTACGAGTCAGGCTCGCGTGCAAAGGGAGCCTAATGAATTTCATTTTTAAGTCAAACGTGCACGAATTGATTTTACGCTGAGGAAAAATATGTCTAAGCACTTTTATTTCAGAGGTTTAGAAGAAAAACTCCAAGCCCCATTACAAAATACAATACACAAATCACATCTGTCAATATAAGGTCGTTTCACACGCGCACGTAAATACTGCGGCGTATCGCGTGCTCAGCGATAATGTTGCCCGTCAGCCGACGTTACCTGTAAATCTCGTTATCAAGCCCTGACACTACATTACCGGAATTTATGGAAGCGCGAGTGAAAGAGACGGCAGTATTATTGGGGTTATAAAATGTAGAATTGTAGTTGTTTGGGCTTTCAGATGGCTTGGGTTGTAACGTATCCCACAGGATACGTTGCTTGTTTCAAGTAGATAAATAATCTATCTATTTATATAAAAATCAATGCCTATTTCCCTTACTCATCGCATCACGCTTGAACGGCTGGACCGATTTCGCTAACTCTTTTTGGTTGTGTTTGTCATTGACAGGAGAAGGTATCTACGAAAGAAAAAAATAAGAAAGTTGCTAGTTTACGGGAGCGAAGCCGTGGGGGACAGCTAGTTTGCAATATTTCACTGTTCGACCCTATTGCTAAACTGCATAATCTTTGTTGGTAATCAAACTCGTTATCTCTTTATTGTAAACGTGATCCCATTTACTGGAGGTCGGTTTGCAGTGTCCACATTTTCCAATTATCACTACTTACTTAACTTGTAACATTTATCGTTTACTTAGGTATTAGTTCTTCCACAATCATACATAACTCTATTTTATTTTCAATCAATAAATAAAACAATCAATTTGTGTAAAGTGTAAAACGTAAAACGGCTATAAATATCGGCGCAGTTGTAAAGCAACTTAACATTCGCAACACGTGCATTACTATGCGTTATGTGGAAGACCTTTATAATTAACGATAATTTTTTTTTAACCTAATATATGAAATTCCGCCGTTACAGAGGAGCTTGTGTCTAAATAATAACAGCCACACAGGTCGATCTTCAAGGTTAAGCGACGCTTGCCAAGGTTGGTCTATGTATGGGTGACCATCTTAACATACCGAGTTTCCTCCGTGCCTCGGAAATTACGTTAAGCGTTTGGTCCCGGTCGTCATTTGGAGATCTTTGGCAGTCGTTACGGATAGTCAGAAGCCAGAAAATCTGACACCAGTCTTGCTAGGAGTACCGTGTAACCCAGTTAATGGGTTATGGAGGTCTGGTAGGTTGCCGCTCCACATAAAATATTAGTATTCAGCTGAATCCGGTTTGACTGGAAGCCGACCCTAATATAGTTGGGAAACGGCTAGGCAGATGATATGAAATTCTGCCGTTGCAATGTGACTAACAGTCCACGTACAGCCAAAACTATTACGTAGAAAGCTGAAGTTTGGCATGTAATTTTATATACAAGACCAGCTGATGCCCGCGGCTTCACCCGCTTGAGAAATGTTCTTAAACCTTCCTCAAGAACTCTCTCTACCAATTGGCGAAAACAGCATGAAAATCGGTGCAGTAGTTTTGAGTTAATCACGAAAGACAGACAGACGCGGCGATGGACTTTGTTTTATAAAAACACTACAAAGTAAAAAATAACTTTAATTTCGGAAGTCGGTGTTTTTGTTAGTTTCTTCGTATTTTGACACCGACTTCCGAAATTAAAGTTATTTTTTACTTTGTAGTGTTTTTTTTTTTTGGAAGTCGGTTGTATTTTTTTGTAAAAAGTTTTATATTTTTCACTTTTTAGTGGTACCCCACACCTAGCAACACCACTGCAAAATCGCAGAAAAGCAAAATACGCAATTTCGATTACTAATTGGATGTCATAAAACTATCATCCAAGTAGACGAATTCCAGCTATTTCGATTTAAAATCCAAAGTTCGCAACCGATTTTGATAAAATTTAAATGGGACCAATCTGCAAGTATATCCTTTCAGAAAAAACAAGAATTTTTCAAATCGGTTCATAATTATTGTCGGAGTTATGAGGTAACAAACATAAAAAAAAACATACAACCGAATTGATAACCTTCTCCTTTTTGGGAAGTCGGTTAATAAATGTAGTGAAGAAAACCATATTCATAGCCGTGTGATGATCTTCTATAGAAAAGATTTTACAACCAAAACCGACAATGTAGTACTTGAAGACAATAAACTAAGATGTGATGGAATGAGAATCCTGCCCTTGGGGTTTTTTAAATGTTGAATACCTTAAAGTTAATTTAATTGTAGGTAACTACCAAAGTAACGATGGTTGGATCGTGTGGATGCTGTGCACGGGCACGCGGCGCATTTAAGCTGCGTGGATTCATTTGTTTGTCAACGTGGGTATAGTTTACATGGTGGACATTCCACCTATACGCAAATTACGTTTAGGAAATACATTCATTGTGCACACAGCTAAGGAGTGGAATTCCCTGCCTGAGTCTGTGTTTCCTGATAGCTACAACCTGGGAGTCTTTAAGTTAAGAGTGAATAGGTTACTTCTAGGCATGCGTGCTCCACCTTAGACCGCATCATCGCTTAACATCAGGTGAGATAGCGGTCAAACGTATGCCTATCAATAGTAAAAAGAAAAAAAAATGTTTTCCCTGCAGTACACGCAACACACGGCTCCGTTCTACAACTGTGCTTGCGAATTCGTACGCGCAAATATCGGTTTATCCCGTTCCCGTAAGAATTTCGGGTCGCAAAAAATGTCATGAAGCCAAAGGAGATGTTCCAAAATGTATGGAGCCTGGGCCAGGTCCATGAATACCATACTTAAAAATAGGGAAGTCTAGTATATTTAAAACAGATCCCCAATGTCAATTTCTTTAAAATGGTTTTGTTTGTTGGTAAAAACCAAGAAATTACACTTGAAATTGCAATTTGGATTGATTAATGACGTTTGATAATTGCGTTTTCCTCTGTTTAAGAGGATTCCGGGTGAAACTCGCTTCCATCTTCGGCCTAATCATCACTTTCCATCAGGTGAGATTTGGGCCAAGAGTTTCCCCGTTGTGAATAAAAAAAAAAAGACATGTTTATTTCTACGGAAGTCTATTATTATAATTATTATATACTCTTTAATAGTGACTGAAGTGACACTGTTGTGACAGCTGTCAGTTATCAGTCATTGTTTTTAAGAATAGATTTACTAAATCTAATGTATAATTTTTAAGAATAGAGATAAAAATAATTAATGAAGATGAATTCACTACCAAAAAAGCTTACATTTAAATGAATTATCCGTATTTTTCCCGAATTCTACTGATTTGTCTCTTTTTTTGAGGTAGTGTACATAGACCTGTCCCATTTTGGAACATCTCCTATCTACAACAAGTAGTTTTGGCTGTGCGTTGTCTGTAAGTCACTCAGTAACAGAAGAATTTTATTTATATTAGGATGATTGATCATCGATCCCTTTCTCCAGGCAAGCCCTATTCTGCCTTCAGAATCGTGTCGTACAAGCTAAATATCTTTACCTAAGTACATGGCCAGTACGAAGCTTAATTCGGTACCCTTTTAATCCTACGAAAGGTGGAATCATAAATAAGGATTGGAAATATCTAAATTGGCCATTATTCGTGTGCGGAATCTGCATGAGAAAAAGTTATTTTTGTTGCGGTCAGGGCGGGAAATAAAGATGGAAAATAGGGTTAAATCATTTAGACTTCTTTCCATGTTTTCAAAAGGTTTTTGACTTTGGACGCTTTGGTACTTTATGTACAAGGCGAGGCGCTGACATTGCAATTTTATATCTTTGGTCATGGAAAAGTTTGGATTTCCACATTATTTTGGCGTAACTTAGTATTTTTAACCAACTTCTTCAAAAAGGAGGAGGTTCTATGTTCTACTGTATGTATGTTCACCGATTTCTCCTTTACTGCCTGGATTAAAAACGCAAACTTTCATATACAACCCGACCACTAAATACAGAGTGTAACCAAATTATTATGTTAATTTAAGTCTTTGTCATAAACGCGCAGACGGCGATCTATTACCTAGTTAAGGGCAATGCCAGACTATTCCGTGAAGTAGCTGCTACTCTGATAATTTACTTGAGTCACAGCGTTATTTTAGTGTTGTTCAGTAGTGCTTACCAGCCTATAAAGGATGATTCACGCTATGCCGTGTCGCGACGGGCCGGCTCCCGCCAACAACCGAGTGATTCTACAAAGGTTTCGTTTTTTTCTGATGTGTTTGCTCTTGACTCTAGTCTTGGTCCGAGATAACAGAGACAAAGTCTACGATGGAGCGAGCTTACCGGAGTCTGTTCACTCTAACTTTGAAGAGATTAGGATTGTAAGCGTTCGGAAACACAGACGCACGCAGAGATTTCCACTCCTTTGCTGTGCGCATTATAAAAGACGTTTGGGAAACGCTTAGTGCGAATTGGTGGAATAGCAACAAGGTAGGGATGGTAAGTTCCAGTGCGTCTGGATGTCCGATGGTAGAAGGGGGCCGGTGGACTGAGGTCGTGGACTTCCTTGTCGTCCTTGGGCACACTCACCGAAGTACAATCCTAAAGACCGACAAGCAGGCAACCTTACGGCGATGAGCCAAGCTTTGAAGCTTGGTATCCACCAGTTTTTCGTCGCCGATGAGCCTCTTAGCTCTGCGTTCTACCAAGTCAAGCGCGGCCAGCAAAGGTGACTAAAGTGGCTGCAATACTCCATGCAGGATTGGACTTGTGCTTTGTATAGGGTTAAAAGCTGTCCAAGCTTGAAGTATCCCTAAAAATAACTATATACTGCAAAAGGTTTGTTAAAGGATCGGAGCAGATGGTGTCTATTGTATCTGCCTACCGTTCTATAAAAACTTGAAGCTTGTAAAAAAATCTGTGCTGTTATAAAATAAACTCGCTCCCAATATGATATCCGCCTAACCTTGTAAACTAAACTTGGCATGAAAAACGCCGCGCTTATTGCGACTCTGTTTTAATTTAAAATTGTAAGTCGTTACCGTGTAAATAATTGTTTTGTGGCAACCCCGAGTAATGGATTATAGGGAGTTTTGCGTTAATAGCTATTAAGTATGGGATACTGGCGCTATGGGAATGTTAATATAGAAAGTTATGGGTTGAATAAACGGTCTCGTGGGTTTAGTTTTTGGAAACGTGAATTTGTTCGGAAGAGTCACTGCAGCCCTGGAACGCAAAGGGCATAACGCGGATTGGTTTTAGTCAGTAAGAGGCTGACACTCCCATCCGCTCCGCCTTAAGAATAAGGAGTTATTTGGTGATTTCCCGTCATTGAAAATAAAAACAGAACTCATCAGGTGAGATAGCGATCAAACGTATGCCTATCAATAGTAAAAATAAAAGAAAATCAAAATCGTGGGACACTGTGATCTAAACTCGAGGACAAGAGATAATTAAAAAGTTATTAAAAAGTCTACATTAACTTCCTCACTAGAACATTAATATTTTTATAAGGCACTCGTTTTTCCTATGATTTTTGTCTAAAGGTCTGCCCCACAGGAACAATATTTGTCCGGGATAAACGTAACTTTTTGCACTTGGCTTTCTATCACCAAAACAAATAATTCCGTAAAATGCAAAACATGCAGATCTAACCATTATTATAAGACCTTGCACATGTTATGATGTAAACTCATGTTTTACAATAAAAGTATATTCTATTCTAAAATATATCTGTACACCATTCAATCATTCAATTTACGGCATAAAATAATTCATACCAAAATCGGCATAATACCTAAATATCGTTTTTCTATGGCTTGGCTCAAGCTCCATCTGGAAAATTTTTAATTTTACGTGTTAAGATACGCAGTAGCTCCGAGTAAACCTTTCGAAAACACCAGCAGAAGATAGTAATTGATAAAAAGAAACAAACTAATAAAAATTGCATTTTTAAGTTGAGTAACCATGTCGCACAACCTCAAAATGCAACTGACAGAGTAATAAAACATCGAAAGTATCGAAAAGCCCAACAACAGAATACCAAACAAAACCAGCAAAAAAAAAACTAATTCAAACGAAAACCAATCCATTCTTATATCAGCACTGTATCAAAAGAACTCATTTCTCTTTGACATTCGATTAAACACGAAGCAAAGGCCTTTCTCATAACTTGTTCCTATTTGTGGTTCTCGCGGAGTGATGTAAAAACATGGCTACAGCCGGTCAGCGTGAAATGAAATTCATAATAACGACTGTTGAACCGACATAGTCGAGGGAGAGTAGTAGGTCAAGTTTGCAAGACCCTGCCGGTCGATTCTGTAAACGTGTCGAAGTGAAGGCGTGGGTCCAGTGATCACGAAGTGAGCTGTCAAACCACACAAATGGTGATTGTGAACACAAGATGGAGTGACAGCTCACTTGTCGTTCACTCCACTAAAGTGATCACGGTGAGATGTCAACGGAATAGACGGGCTCATCGCCTGCGTTTTCGCAACTGTGTTGAGTATTTCGACTCGTGTACCTATATCCGGATTTAGCAGAATACCAGTATTTATCTCGTAGTTTTACCGACCCATGAAGCAGCGGCGATGGTAACATGACTTACGCTACGAAGACTAGTTTGAGATGACACATGACGCAAGAAAAGAGTATCTGGAAACCCATATTTTTCCTTATTTATGGATTACCCAGCAGTGATATACAAAGATTTGTATAACCTAGAAAGTGTCCGTTTTCTAAATGATTTGATTTGAAGATCTAAGCAAGATAGAGGTGAAAGTGTATTTAGTTTTGCTTTAAAGCCCTTATCGGCAATCTTTTTCACAATTATGTTCAGGTGAACTTCCAGTCTAACTACCAGGTAATAGTATTTTTACAAATGTAAACAAAAACTACGTTAAGAATAGACTCGTTTCGGTTTCGTTTTTTCTCGTTTTTTTCGTTTTCGTTTCTTCGTTCAGCTGAATAAAGATAGGTAAACTTTAATTAAACTTTTTCCTTTACAGTACACTACACTACAGTCACAAGCTACTATAAATTACACTATCATCAAAAGTAAAATGTTTGACTTTTACCACTTTTTCTGAATGATACCCACAGAGGGTGGCGGATTTCTATGGCAAAACTTTGACAGTGATGGAGTGGTTCCCAAACTGAACGAACCAAGGGACGTCAAACAAAGATGTAGCAAGTGAACAACTGAAAGTTGCATGGATTCGTAGATAGGCGCGAAAAAGAATTAATTTACAAAGATTGTTATCTACTTTTTTGGTAACTGGTATTAATTTCAAATTTCGAATTTTAACTATCAAACCACTTTTATTATCTTTTAGGTGTTGTGTAATCTGCCAGGGTTACGGAATTTGTTCGAAAGAGTCACTGTGGTCCTGGAAAGCAAAGTGCATAAGGAGGAACACGGATGGGTTTTAGTCAGTAAGAGGCGGAGTGGAAAGGAGTGTCTGACACTTCTTTCCACTCCACCTGGAGCGGAAGAAGTCATTTGATTTTTTTTTTTCTTAAAAAAAGTGCTATCAAATACCATGTTGGAAATGGATCAATTTTTTTAGGAAATTCAAGTTGCCTGTCTGTCTGTCCTCTTTTACTGACAATAAATATTAAGTGAATTTACCAACTGCAGAAATTTCTGACAAAAAATATCAATCGAGCATCGCCTGACTAGAGCAAATCAAGACCTTTTTAGTCAAGTTTCAATTAAAAATCACTAATAAATCATTGGACCTACTGTTTACGATAGACTGTGGCTCACCAGTTTCATAGTGAGCGCGGGAAAGCTTTCATGCCACGACTTATTCAAATAAGATACGGCTCGTTTCGCCGCCCTTTGTTGCTTTTGAGCTTCAAAAATATCATTCACGTGACTCCGTTACAGATAACGGCCGATTTTATAATTTCGAAAAGAGAATCCCGAAAAACTGTTGGTGTGGTCTTGAATGAAATAATAAAATGAGAGATTCAATTCAACGTACAGGCTTTTGTGGGCTGGTTATTAATTAAACTATTGATTGCCTTTGACAGAATGTGAAATTCTTTCACTGTAAAACAATACACAAAGAAATCGACTTTTTAATTTTACTATGCATGACTATACTCAAACAGTGGTGTTAGTGCCGAAAGGGCCGACGCCTGCCGGATTCGCGGGACTATTCAAAAGAGATACCGTGGCTCCGGAACACAAAGGGCAATGAAGGAACATGGATGGGTTTTAGTCAGTAGAAGTCTGACACTCCCTCCCGCTCCGCCCAGAGCGGGGGAAGTCATTGGATGATTTCCCATCCCTAAAAAAAAGGGTATAGATTCAGCGTGCCATCAGCGATTAGGGACGCAATTCATCACATCCAATTGCTGTCACAGCTGAACGTAAGCCCGTCCATTGTTCTCTACATTACGCTGAGCAAACTTGAATTTTTGGACCAGGCTTATGGTGAGTGGCCGCACCTTTGGTGAGGCGACACTACCTATTAATATTCGTATCCTCACATGTCGGGTAAGTTTTTACTGTTACACGTATAGTTAGTTGGAAATAGTCATGAACCGTTAGTTTGCCATGGTAATTTAATTTCCTCGCTAAGTTTGTATAGAATTTTTTGACAATGCCATCACTCTGTAGACCAAATCCCATATCGCCACTCAAGTTTCTATCCGCCTTGCGGCAAATATCCTTTTTAGGAGATAGCAGGACCAGTGGTGTAGCAAGATATATGTTAATTTGTGGACTTCTCTCAGCTAAAATGTCTCTAACCATGTTTCATTTAATCCACCTAGCCTTTGTACTCCACTCCAGGCCCAAACAACTTCCTAGACTATAGAAATATAATTTAAAATCTAGATCCACACAGGTACGCGATTGGTTCAGACATCGGCTACCATAAAGCGCGGCATCGTTCTTAGATAATTTCCCACGCGGCCAGTTATATCGGAAATATAGTTTACTACCGGCGACTTACAAAGCAACCCTCATGATACAATGTTGGAGAATATCAGGGGTTAAAGTATGAAATTGCCGATTTGTACTGAAAAATTTAAATTGTTTTTTTTTTTTAATTTATCATTTCTTTTTATATTGATAGGCATTGACCGCTATCTCACCTGATGTTAAGCGATGATGCGATCTAAGGTGGAGCACGCTTGCCTAGAAGTAACCTATTCACTCTTGACTTAAAGACTCCCAGGTTGTAGCTATCCACTCCTTAGCTGTACGCACAATGAATGTATTCCCAAAACATTTTGTGTGTATAGGTGGGATGTTCACCATGTACCGGTGGCACATCGCCGTACGTTTTGTGGTCCAATAGTGGAACGGGCTTGGCGGAATTAAATTATGCAATTCCGTCGCACACTCCCCAAAATGTAACCGATAGAAAACCGACAGGCCAGCAATTCGGCACGATGCTCAAGACTTATTTAATCAAAATAATTACCATTATTATCTAAACATTGCTGCCATCTAATAGGAAGGTCATTTATGTCTTTGCGATAGAACTCTGGTGATCTAGATTCGACAAACTGTGTGAAAGCATTTTGTACTGCCTCTTGAGAAGAAAACGTTTTATCACCTAGAACATTGTCCAAATCACGAAATAAATGGTAGTCCGTTGGAACAAGGTCTGGCGAATATGGAGGGTGACGAATGGTTTCTAATTGCTGTTCCTGTAGAGTTGAAACGATTTCTGGCGCTGTATGAGGTCTCGCGTTATCATGGAGCAATAAAGGTGAAGATCGATGTATGAGTCGGGGTTGTTTCACTGCTAGCTTTGCTATCATTATTCGGAGTTCAGCACAGTAGACATCTGCCGTTATTGCTTGACCAGATCGGAGAAAGCTATAGTGAGACCACCAAACAGTTACCATTACCTTTTATTGGTAAGCTTTGCTTTAGGACACTGTTGCGGCGTTTAACCTAGGTTAGCCATTGCATTTTTCGCTTGCGGTTATCAAAAGAATCCACTTTTCGTCACATGTCACAATTCGATCCAATATTTTTTTATTTCTGTATCGATTCAACAAGGCAACACAAGTTTCAACACGTGTTTCTTTCTGCAGATCAGTCAAATCATGAGGTACCCATTTGAAGCAAAAAGAGACAATATTGTTGTTAAGGTAACGTTTAACCCTGTCGCTAATTCCTGGGTAGTTTGGCTTGGATCGGCTTCCACCATCCTTTTCAATTCATTGTTATATTCACCTGTGTGAAATTCAAATCAAAGTTTCCATCACGAAAGCGTTTAAACCAAAATCGTATGGTGCGTTCATTAGCAGTCCCCTCTCCAAACGCAGCACTGATATTGCGAGCTGTTTCTGCCGCGTTAGTTCCGCGTCGGAACTCGTATTCAAAATACACTCGAATTTTCGAAGTATCCATCTTTCTTGTCTGAGCTGATTAAAAAAAACAACTGAAAGTCGATAATCGAATATTGCACATTTTTTAAAGAAGAACTTCATAGGTACCATGTGAAAAAAGTTTCAAGCAAAAATCTCAAACCATGAAGGTTCTATGTCAATTCGAAGTACCTATTACAATAAAACGGCAATTTCTTACTTTAACCCCCTATTATTTCTGGCAGAGCGGCTTTTTAGTAAAAAAGTCATAATTCGAGGATTGGCTCTCGCCTGTTTCGTCCTCCAAAATTGGACTGACTTAAAAGATATTTCATATGTATTGGCAATTCTGCCATAAAATCAATCCTTCCAGGTTGTAGCTATCAGGAAACACAGACTCCGGCAGGGAATTTCACTCCTTAGCAGTAGGCACTACGAAAGTGTTCCCATAACATTGCTTATTAATTACGTAGAATAGGGAATATGCATGAAAGAAGTATTTATGATCTGAACAGTTTATCTAAAAGTATTGGAAAATATAATACTAACTGTGAAATTAGAATCTAAATTGCTCGAAAAACGAACGAGATACAATTATTTTAAACAAATATATCTGTCCCTCTCGCAAAAACGCTGTTTTCTATGGCAGCTGTATAGTCGTCGTGTAATTTGACGTCACAGTACGTATCGGACTTCTCTTTCTAACTGTAGTCTTTGAAGCTTTATAACTTAATAAATGATGAAGGTATTTAAAAAATATTTTCATGATTGTTTACTAGAGCTAATAAGTATTTTATTTTGCAAAAAAAAAAAAATAGCATGCATATTCTCTATTGTCCCTCTGCTTACACACACACAATCACTGTCATCCAGCAACAGTTTGTAAGTCAGTACCTTCCTGCCAGCAGTTTGCTCAGAAACTAATGAAATGGCACCGCGACCTCTAATGAAGACGAATGTCTCGTAATTATGGGGGAGGGGCGAGAAAATTAATTATACTTACCCAAGATGAATTAAATCTCATGGAGTTTCACCTTAGGAAACCGGGATGAAAGAAGCTTGTGATTGCTTACGTGGAGTTAGTGATGGACCACTGCAAGATAGACTGACGTTTTTAACCGACTTGGACGTCGGTCAGCTATCATTCCTGATAGCTACAACCTACAACCTGCAAATAAAATAAATAAAACACAGACTCCGGCAGAGAATTTCACTGAATAGCTGTACGCACAGTGATAGTATTCCCAAAACCTTTTGTGCTCCTTCAAATACTCGCATACCATCAGATGGAATAATGATCGATTGCGAGGATAGCAATATATACCTATATATAGGTAACCGGTCCTATCTCAATTTTCTGATGATTTCACTTTTTAAAACTATTTTATACTATATCATACTCCGCAGCATTTCTATAAATCTCATCTTAGACACGTTTAAATTTGGCGCCAGAATCAATTTAATTCAATTTGTAGGTACTAACTTCGACGCGCAGTGAATACAAGATGTTGTCCTATCACGCTTTTTTTTTAATCCAAGGAATAATGCTACTTTTGATTTTAATAACATGCACGTAAAAAATATTTAAAAAACCACGTATTTTTATTTAATAAACCTTAGCAAAAAAAAAATACGAAAAAGTTGTGTTCACACTGTAAAGATGTCAAAATTAAGACGTGAACTTTACTGGCAAACGGTATTGCCAGTAAAGTTCACGTGAGTCGACATGTAAAATTCTTTATTAACTGAGGGTTTAGTGTGAGTTATGTAACGTACTCGAAAAAATTCTTCTTTTAAAACTCACACCAAGCCCTCCGATGAGTGACAGCTGAGTGAGTCGGTGAGTGTTTGAGTGACTAATAGACAAAGCATGCATGTAACACACCTACACACAAAAACTCGGTCGAAAGCCTGAAAAACGTTTCCACACCACCTACCTACTAACAACTATTTTATGTTTCCTACTGCAGTTTCATAAAAAAAGCAATTGGATAGCGCACACGTCAACAATAAAAGTAAAATGGTTACCTGCCTCGCAATGAATAGTGGGGCCCTACGGGAAATCAGCGGTATGCCCCAATAAATGGCTCGCTTCTTACATGCAAACATAAAGAAGTTTATGAGGCTTGCTAACAAGTTTCATATAGGCAGCCTGGGGCTTTCTAGACTTATAAGCTATTTTTTTGTGAATTATTGGGTAATGGTATGATTAAGGGTTTTGGAAGACGGCCGTGTAGTGTTAATTATAATAAATTCTTAGACTCATAAATATCCAAGTTTTCCTACCTAGTTGTGTATGAATAAGGGTATTAGGTTATTTTTTGTTATTCTACTCTCATACTGTCTTGTAGTGACAATTAAATTGTTTGAAATTTCATTTCTTGGTCATTGACAACCATAGTTTTGTGTAAAGTAAAAGCATATTTTTCAAATTTTGTAAATGTGAGTACCATGGAGCCATTTACATAATATATATGTGATTAGTTACAATTTTTTTACTTGTTTCACATGAAAGAGCATGGTGATTGAGAGCATGTCATGCTCACTCAAATGTTTCGCTGATGGCGGCGCGTGTGTTGGATCATTCGGTTCCTTTCAAAATGGTTGAACTGAATGGTGCCGATACATGCGTCAAGTTCGTGAACGGGCGCCGTCAGTTGAGACTGGTCATCTCTTAACCACCACTGGCTTATTTTGATCTTTATAGTTTAAGTTCTTGTAATAAGTTTTATTTTTTTTATTTTGCATTGTCCTCACAGTTAGAAGAAACAAGTACGTATGTAACTAAGATTATTGTAAAACATCACATGATTTAAAAGAGTGTCTGTGGAGTTTCTTGCACGTTCTTCTCCATAGAGATCTACGCTTTGGAACGTGCAAATAGCTTCCATGTTTTTATTTTATTTGACTGACCGACCAAAAGTGCCTGTAAATGGTTTATTTGAAATAAATGTTTTTGAATCTTGGGCGTGTAGTATTAATAAATCCTTAGACACACAATTTTGCTTGGTAAACAGAGTGTCAATTATTCTACTAATTATCACGTTCGTATCGCATTAGCATCTCAATCGCAATCTGTCAAGAATGTATGATAATTAAGGCTTTTTTGACAGTTTGCGATTGGCATGCGAATGCAAATCTTGTTGAAAAATTAATAGAATTGACCCTCAGGTCACTGTTCCATTGCCGAGAATAAAGGTAGAAAGAAAATGTCTGTTTCCGAACGCTTACAACCCTCATCTCTTTTAACTCAGAGTGAACAGGCTCCTTCTGGGTAAGCTCGCTCCATCGTAGACTTTGTCTCTGTCATCGCTGACCAAGACTAGAGTCAAGAGCAAACCAATCTCAAATAAAAACAAATACTAGTAATTTCAGCTATTAGCGAACCATTTATTTTTCCGGATTACAAAAGTAACTTTCAGCAAAACTCAGCAATTTTCTATAACTAAAATCATTTTCTTTCTATTAATTTTCAATTGACTTTAGAGACATAGGTTTTCTCTGAAAGTGAATTTTATCCTTAAAATCCAAATAATTTAATCTTTAAAATATACGTACAGATTACTAAATGAACATGAAGAGCGTTGAAACGGCTCCGTATTTTAACTTCCTATTAGCAAATCGGACGTTCTGCTAATAGGGCGATTTGCGAGTAAGGACGAAGTGTTATTAGGACGTTTTGAGGATAAGACGTTTTGTTACGGAGGCATTAAAACATAGTCACCAAACTTAGGCACAGGAAAGATCTAAAAGTCCTGATTCAAGTATCTACGTAGCTACTAGGCCTACTTTTACTCGCCAAACACCATAGACAAAATCCCATTTTTCAAATCAACTTTCCTTTACAGTACACAGCTCTCTTATTACCCTACTCCCGGTGACTTTTCAAAGGGACGAAAAACTACGCTACACCGGTCAAAAGTGCCCCATATAGCTTTCATGCAAATCAAAGCTCACTTTGAATTTTCCGTTTTACTTGTAGGCTTTGCGCAGTAGTAGGGTTAAATGGGGAGGTCATAATTTTACTGGAGCTGAGTTAACACCTTGAAGTAGTGGGGTGTTTTGTACCTTAAGGCACTTTTATGTTTATGTAGTTCGAGGTAAATCTTTGCAGTTTTTTGGCATTTGAAGTTTGCAGGTGTTCTTGTAGATTGCTACAACACACACAATTGATTGGCACAACAGTGTGTTCTGTAAACACGTCAAAGTGAAAACTTTGGCGAAGCGAACGAAAATTGAGCTGTCAAACCATACAAACAAGATGGAATGACAGCTCACTTGTCGTTCACTCCACCTAAGTGCACACGGTGAGATGTCTACAAAATAGACCGGCTGTACTCCAGGGCCCTCAGGGCCCTCAGGGCTCCGGTCCTCAGGAGAGTACCTACACTACCAGACCGATGGTCCCTACGTATAATCACCTAAGTGGTAGATACGTGATTTGTGTTTTTTTGTTCCGTGACATTCAGACAAACCTAAACTATCGTCCAGTTTAATAAAAAGTAATAAAAGGTGGCAAATTGACCTTGAAATACACACACGACATTTCGCATAACTACCAAATTGACTAAAACTTCCGACGTAGAACAACAATAGTGGTAATCCAGTCATTTTACGCGGGACAATCCATTGTAACCCCGCGCACCTCCCCCGCAACTGTCGCTTGCGAGACATAAGCGTTCGCGCCGGCTTTAGAGACGAAATCAAGACTGATTAAATTAGGTACAAATACTGAAGATACATCGTACTGTCGATAAATAAATAAGTATATAAAAATAAAATAACGTTTTTGTTTACATTTAACCTGCTTCGAAATAAAACGTAATGCAAATAATTTGTATATCTTGTGACGAAATGTCTTTTTTGACTGAGTCAATCACTTATCTACTTTTTATAACAGTTTTTGTACCATGATCCCCACGTAAATCTTTCTAAATGGCAATTGCGACTTTGTTTAATTTAATACCTACGGCGTAAAACTCAATAAGTACCACTTACATTATTTACCACAGGGGATGATTCCGCTGTATAAGTAAGTAATTGACAAATAATACGCTCGAAAGGCCTTTTAAAAGTTGTAGTTATTTTTGTTATAAAATAGATCAAATATGAAACCTGAATTCCAAATTTCATGACTTTCTGCTAAGTAGAATATGAACTACATGTGTTTAAAACTTTAAAGTGCTCTCCTGTAAAGTTTGACATTTGCAGTTAGGGGATTGTACGTAGGGACCGTCGAGACGTTGCCCACTCGAGTGGTCTTTTAGGAGAAGACGGAGCCTTTCCAAGGGCTGATGGTGATTGGTCAGGGTGGTTTTAGAATAGTAAAAATTTTCACTTTTCTTTCTTATTACAGTTCGGGCAGTGTTGAAAGTTGTTGGAAATTGTCATTTAGGTTCTACATAAGTTACTCATTATAATTAAAAAGGTCTTATAATGCTAACCTAACCTAACCTAACCCCAACTTTATGTTAAAGACTAAAAGTTCACATTACAATATCAATATCAATCCAATCGTCCAAATCCAAAAATATTCAAGATACAACTTTGAATGTACACGGCTCGTTAGCTGACCACCAAGTTAACTATCCATGACAAGTTCTACTAAGTACCAACCCTTCCAACTCGGGGACATAGATTTTTGGTCCATTGTACTGGGCAATGTGACTTGCTGAATGTAATGGCTAGTTTACACAGTGCGAGCTGCTGACTAGACTGTTGATAGTTACTCCGATCGTCTAGTCGTATGCCAGAAGCTCGGCTCACCTTAGCTGTCTACACGGTGATAGTAGCTGCCCAGTCTCTTGCAAGGTGCAGCACTAAAAAATTACAGGTACTACCGAATGCGTTCGAACGACGAGAGTGATGGCCCATCTGCTGACATGTACGAGTTACCTAGGCACATACTGTCAGGCGAGCAGACAGTGAAAATAAATATGTTAGAGTAACCCAGATGCGAGCTAATATCTAATTTGCATGTGGCAGCAGACTCGCACGCCAGCTCGCACTGTGTAAACTAGCCAAAAGCAATGACAAGCGGTCTTCTTCATGGTTAATCAATCAGGGGACTATTTTTCTTCCCAACTGTAGATTTTTTTCTGTTTTGGGGTGAACGGACTATCAGAGATGTACAAATAAAAGCCGGGATTAACGACATAACGATCTTTCCAAAGCACAGAGGAGCCGCGGTATAAATGTACGGTCACCTACCTAGTACTTGGCCACTGCTGCAAAGCTACTCACACTACGGAATTCCAATATATAGTTATTGTAATTTGAACGTGCTCGTGGCTAAATAAAAAAAACACTACAAAGTAAAAAAATACTTTATTTTCGGAAGTCAGTGTCAAAATACAAAGAAACTAACAAAAACACCGACTTCCGAAATTAAAGTTATTTTTTACTTTCTAGTGTTTTTTTTTTGTAAAAAGGTTTTTATTTTTCACTTTTTAGTGGTACCTCACACCTAACAACACCACTGCAAAATCGCAGAAAAGCAAAATACGTAATTTCGATTACTTGGATGACATAAAACCATCATCCAAGTAGACAAATTCCAGCTATTTCGATTTAAAATCAGCTAGTTCGTAACCGATTTTGATAAAATTTAAATGGAACCAATCTTCAAGTATATCCTTTCAGATAAAACAAGATTTTTTCAAATCGGTTCATAAAATTGTCGGAGTTACGAGGTAACAAACAAAATAAAAATACAGCCGAATTGAGAACCTCTTCCTTTTTGGGAAGTCGGTTAATAACAGCAACATGGGTCGATCTTTATGGTAAAGCAATGCTTGCCAAGGTTGGACTGTGGATGACCATCTTAACATACCGAGTTTCCTCCGTGCCTCGGAAAGCACATTAAGCCGTTGGTCCCGGTTGTCATTTTTAGATCATTGGCAGTCGTTATGGATTATCAGTAGCCAGTAAATCTGACTCCAGTCTTGCCGAGAAGTACCGTGTTACTCAGTCAATGGGTTGTGGAGGTCTGATAGGCAGCCGCTCCACGTAAAATACTGGTATTCAGCCAAATCCGGTTTGACTGGAAGCCGACCCCAATATGCTTGGGAAAAAGGCTAGGCTGATGCCAAATTGTAATTTTACTTTGTAATTACGTGAACTTATTAGGCTTTGAATATCAGTATTACCTATATGAAAAAGGCAGTGAAGGCAGTGAATAACAGCATTACATCATCAGTTTCGTGGTAAGATAAATGCGTTCTACGTGAAGTTTGAAAGAGCAGTATAAAGTCTTCTCAGCAAAAGTTCCCTTCCTTAATGCCATCAAGTGCTAGCTCCTTGCCGTACATATGGTTTTGATCCAATTTCCTGTGTTTTCAAAGTTCCTTATACCATATTCTATGCACTTAAGAAAATAAAATTAAAGTTCGCCATGTCTAGTATAAGTAAATATCTGTACCAATATTATAAAGCAGAAGAGTTTGTTTGTTTGGGTGAACGCGCTAATCTCAGGAACTGCTGGTCCGATTTGAAAAATTCTTTCAGTTTTAGATAGCCCATTTATTGAGAAAGGCTATAGGCTAAAACAAATAAGGAGCGGAGCAATAATGGAAAATGTGACGCAGACGAAGTTGCGCGGGTCAGCTAGTATTTAAAATAAAGCATCTCTGCACTTCACAGACCTGATTTGAATAGTGGTCGAGGGCATTGTTCACCTCAATAACGGAAGATGTCTCGATTGTTTCCATCATCATCATCATTTCAGTCACAAGACGTCCACTGGTTGGTGTGAGCTCTTCCAAGCGTTGACACATCGACTTACTAGGTCCTCACCAAGTCAGCGGTTCACCTTTTGGGAGGCCTGCAACACTTCGTCAACCGGTAAGCAGTCGAGACTCTAGAATCTTTCGACCTCATTGGTCTTCCATTCTACGAGCAATGATGAAATCTTTATTACGTCAAAAATAATAAAAGCACCTTACAGCTCCGAAACATGATCATACAGGTTAATTCTTAATTAAAAATCAACATCCCAAACATTTTCATTAGATACAATCTTTGCACACACTCATACATTGTCTTGTGTACCATACCAACGATGCCGACAAACTAATCCCAAGGGCTGTCCTAATCTATAAGTATTAGCAAAATACCCCTTTAAGCCAAAAGGTATGCCATAACATTAGGTAGATAGGAGTGTTTGCATGGACAGCCCTACGATACAATTTAACCATCCCCCAAGTGGTTATAAGGGTGTTGGCAGACATGCTTCTTTTAGTAACGGCGATAAACGATTTTAGACACCACTCATTTTGAATGAAACTCTGCATTTGAACTATCAAAATTGTACATTTCCAATCTTTTGCTCTGCCGGAATAGCAGAATCGTTCGATAAATTTACCGCGGCCTTTGAAGGTAAAATGCATTTGAAGGAATACGGGTGGTTTTTAAATCAGTAAGAGCCTGATACTCCCACTCGGTCCGGCAAGAGTGGGAGAAATCATTTGATGAATTCACAATAAAAACGGCTTGAGGCTGCTACTCAAAAATTCAAGATAGCAAAAGCCTATCAGACTTTTCCTAGAATTACTTCACTAGAACCCAGGACCTCATGCTGACCTTAAAATTGAGTGTCATTCTGAATTTCGACAGTTAAATAATTAGACACAGTCCCAATTTCGAAAAAAAATAGTTCGACTGCTCATTGCATCAACAGAACGTATAACGCTTGCACTAGATCAATGAGGCAGTCAACAACTAAAAGGCTAGCCTGATACAAGAATAGAATAGAATGGAATACTCTTTATCTCTTCTCTTTTTCTCTTTCTCTTTAAGATGTAGTTATACGAGATTTGAACTAGGTATATCGTACTCCCAAAAAGCGACAAAATCGCCGATATGGAAAGTAGCTCGTCTGTTAACGCCCTAATACACCAGCCTGCTTATATTTGGGTTAAGTCCCCAGGCTACTTAACCCATTTTATTTTAAGGTAGCGTCAATCTTGATCGTATAGAGAGGTGTTTTAATTGTAGCTGGTATTTTCAAAGGAAAAGATAAGTAGCTCGTTAAGATACTATCTTGGTATAAGGACTATGTTAACTGGAAGTCGACCCAACATACGAGTAGTTGCTGGCTTGGCAAATTGAAATCCAATTTTTAAGTTGATATTATTATATCGTTACTTGTTAGAAAATAAGAAAACAAGATACATTATATCATCATCTGCCTAGCTTTTTCCCCAACTATATTGGGCGATCGACTTCCAGTCAAACCGGATTCAGCTGAATACCAGTATTTTACATATAGCCGTTGCCTATCAGACCTCCACAGCCCAGTAACTGGTAACACAGTACTTTTTAGCAACACTGGAGTCAGATTCTCTGGCTGCTGACAATCCATAACGACTGCCAAAGATCTACAAATGACAGCCGGGACCAACGATTTAACATGCTTGCCGAACATAGAGTACTACTATAATACTGGTATTTCCGAAGCACTGAGCATTCTCGGTAAGTGTATAATACATTTCATAATACCGTTATTATTTTGCTGGCACAAAATAATGTCACAATAACCACAATGACGTGTCTCGTATCCGCGTAGGAGTAGTGGTGCCAAAAATATAATAAACAGCAATAATTGGATTTAAAATTGGGGTTATTATTATGATAATGATATTAAACATTGCATATAAACTACGTTCCGATGCCGTGACATGTTCCCACACATTTCAACAGACACTGCGGATATATATATTATAGAGATCGACAACCACCCACGATCAAAAGAAGCCACCTTGTGTAACTCCATTATTTTCAGTCTACGGAAATCGAACCCAAAATTGATAAAACAGCCAGAATTTGCAGCCAGAATTGCCAGAATTCACCATATCAGCCAATTTTTTTTTTTTTATGCAAAACGGGGAAACTCTTGGCCCAAATCTCACCTGATGGAAAGTGATGATTAGGCCGAAGATGGAAGCGAGCTTCACCCGGAATCCTCTTACACAGAGGAACTGGCTACCATACCTCTATCTGCCGGAACACATCAATTCTATTAACATTGTTGTTATGGCGACAGGCTTAGACATGATGGTGGTAGCTTGCCAGGCGGACTTATAACAAGTCCTATCACCAACCAAACCGAGCAAAAATTTGCCCTCGATGGGAATCGAACCCGGGACCTCTGGGTCTGAATCAGGTGGTATAACCACTAGACCTCAGAGGCGGTTACTGTCACCTGTTTAGCACCACCCGGGGACCACCTGTAGGGATTCGCTGAAGGGGTATTCTCCTACGGACGCGAGTGACTCGGCCCCCAAATTGCCGTCCACTGCTGAATGTTAGTCACGCAAAGAGCGCCAACCATTCCGATCTTGAGCAGTCCGCATAGATCCGCTGCCTACCTACTAAAGTTCAGTCGCGGAGCAGGAAGAATTTCGTACAATGGCCTCTTTACCTACTGACAGTGGTCACAAACATTTTTGTATTGAGTTCGGTTTACATGAAATATTTGAACGAAAAAGAAAATTTACCAACTTAGAAAATAAAAAAAAATTGTTATCATATAATATACTGCAATACTAATACGGCAGAAATAAATAAAAAAAACATAAATCAGAATCCAACTCCTCTACCCGTATCGGAGTTACTGCTTTCCGAAGACGTCACGCCTATCACATTTATTACAAAAGAATCAACAGTTTTGTCTACATTATCATCTAGTCTAACTAATTTCGATTCCTCTTTTTTTACGGGATTTACACATGCAAACAAGAACAAACCTTACACTATTAGGTAAAAGGTTTCCAATCCCTGAGGACGGCGGCCATTGCATCTGTGCGAGCGAGACACAAACTTTTAACGCGGGAGTGACAGAGACAGGTAATAACAGGTCAAAGGACGAAATTCTTCCTGCTCCGCGGCCGGACTTTACCTTCTTTAAACCATCGTTCCATCGTGCCGCAGGGCTTCCCACACTACGTTTGCCCATAAGCGGTCTCCACTCTAACAAATTCTACGCCATCGTCCGTCTTTCCGCCAACAGACATGTTCGGCCCACTTCCACTCAATTCATAGCACTTAGGTATATTGGTAATGCCGACGGTGCCATAAGCTGATCACCTATATGGTACAAATATATTACTCGGTTCGTACGTAAATCACCTACTTTCCCAAGCAACATGAATTTAAACATTACTACCAAAAACCATCTACAGACAAAATTTCCGGTGCCATATTATTTGTAACAAATAATAATCCTCTTTTCAAATCTTGGGTTTACTCCAAAACGTCCTCAAGGCAGCAATTGAGCACATAAAACGCTTCTTAAAACATTATTGGAAGCAATAATACTGTAAAAGCATAATGAGGGCCAATGAAAGGATTAGAAATGGATCGCCCGGGAAACGAGGTCAACGACCCTGGCGGCCATGACTGTTTACTGTAGAACGTTCGAAAGGGTTGAGTTGGTAAGAAAGTTTCTTGTATAATCTTAGCTACATTTTATTTTATAAGTTAGATTAATAATTGCTTTTACAGTGGAAGACTTTAACATCAATTATTTGCGTCAAAGAAACATCAACCAGTCAAGAGCCAGTCGGACACGCGAACCGAGGATTCCGTACCATGATATAAAATGTGAAATGTTTTTAAGTTTTCATCGGCGAAACCTACATTCGTCAGAGAATTTAACACTGTGAGCTGCGGTGTATCAAATGTAATTTTATTGATGTTTTCTGAAAAAGTGTGCTAGTGGACGAAATGTAATTTTTATTGATGTTTTCTGAAGAAGTGTTCTATTTAGAGACATTTTTATTTTCCTGTAATTTTTACACAAACTTCTATCACAGAGAATAATTTCAGATTTTTTATATGCAAACATCGGAGATATTTAAATGGTCATTTTTTTTCATTTTTGTGAATTTACAAAAAGTAATCTAAGATGGTTGTCAAGCTTTTAGCTAAATATTCTATTGTGCTTTTATGGTGTTGCTACTTTACTTAAACTTACCCCTCAGCGCAGGCAAAACGGCTGGTCAATGGGGCCGAAAAGTTCTGGAGTGGCGACCGCGTACCGGAAGATGCAACGCTGGAAGACCTCCCGCAAGGTGGGAACATTTCCGCCAACCACAATAGAAATCTACGCACATCACATAACCGCATCCTTCAACGTCCCACTCACCGTACTGACTTTATTCACTCTTCCTTCTTCGTTCAGGCTATTTCTACGCACATCACATAACCACATCCTTCAACGTCCCACTCACCGTACTGACTTTATTCACTCTTCCTTCTTCGATCAGGCTATTTCTACGCACATCACATAACCGCATCCTTCAACGTCCCACTCACCGTACTGACTTTATTCACTCTTCCTTCTTCGTTCAGGCTATTTCTACGCACATCACAATATCACATAACCGCATCCTTCAACGTCCCACTCACCGTACTGACTTTATTCACTCTTCCTTCTTCGTTCAGGCTATTTCTACGCACATCACATAACCGCATCCTTCAACGTCCCACTCACCGTACTGACTTTATTCACTCTTCCTTCTTCGTTCAGGCTATTTCTACGCACATCACATAACCGCATCCTTCAACGTCCCACTCACCGTACTGACTTTATTCTCTCTTCCTTCTTCGTTCAGGCTATTTCTACGCACAACACATAACCGCATCCTTCAACGTCCCACTCACCGTACTGACTTTATTCACTCTTCCTTCTTCGTTCAGGCTATTTCTACGCACATCACATAACCGCATCCTTCAACGTCCCACTCACCGTACTGACTTTATTCACTCTTCCTTCTTCGTTCAGGCTATTTCTACGCACATCACATAACCGCATCCTTCAACGTCCCACTCACCGTACTGACTTTATTCACTCTTCCTTCTTCGTTCAGGCTATTTCTACGCACATCACATAACCGCATCCTTCAATGTCCCACTCACCGTACTGACTTTATTCACTCTTCCTTCTTCGTTCAGGCTATTTCTACGCACATCACATAACCGCATCCTTCAACGTCCCACTCACCGTACTGACTTTATTCACTCTTCCTTCTTCGTTCAGGCTATTTCTACGCACATCACATAACCGCATCCTTCAACGTCCCACTCACCGTACTGACTTTATTCACTCTTCCTTCTTCGTTCAGGCTATTTCTACGCACATCACATAACCGCATCCTTCAATGTCCCACTCACCGTACTGACTTTATTCACTCTTCCTTCTTCGTTCAGGCTATTTCTACGCACATCACATAACCGCATCCTTCAACGTCCCACTCACCGTACTGACTTTATTCACTCTTCCTTCTTCGTTCAGGCTATTTCTACGCACATCACATAACCGCATCCTTCAACGTCCCACTCACCGTACTGACTTTATTCATTCTTCCTTCTTCGTTCAGGCTATTTCTACGCACATCACATAACCGCATCCTTCAACGTCCCACTCACCGTACTGACTTTATTCACTCTTCCTTCTTCGTTCAGGCTATTTCTACGCACATCACATAACCGCATCCTTCAACGTCCCACTCACCGTACTGACTTTATTCACTCTTCCTTCTTCGTTCAGGCTATTTCTACGCACATCACATAACCGCATCCTTCAACGTCCCACTCACCGTACTGACTTTATTCACTCTTCCTTCTTCGTTCAGGCTATTTCTACGCACATCACATAACCGCATCCTTCAACGTCCCACTCACCGTACTGACTTTATTCACTCTTCCTTCTTCGTTCAGGCTATTTTTCTGTGGAATGCGCTCCCTCAGGAATTCAGGATGGCCACCAACTGATTGTGAAGGTTAATCAGTTATGAAGTTAGAGTTCGTGAGCACATTCGCAAGAAGTTGGCAGTAGTCTCATCACAGCGCTAACATTAATTCTCAACTGTCTATTTTTACTAATTGAAGCATGGTCGTATGTTTATTTTTTCAATTAAAATTCTGTTATGTAATATGAATAGTTTATATAATATGTATGTATTCTGTTTAATGTTTTTTTATATTAATATCAATCGCTTTTCTGTTCTCCATATTGCACCTACCACTATTTGTCTCTACATCACCCAAAGGTTGACTGGTAGAGAATGCCTATGGCATTAAGTCCGCCTCTGTACATTTGTGCTTAAAGTGTTAAATAAAAAACTTTTTACAAAAAAAATACAACCGCATCACTTCACTTTTTAGTGGTACCTCCACACCTAACAACACCACTGCAAAATCGCAGAAAAGCAAAATACGCAATTTCGATTACTTGGATGACATAAAACTATCATCTAAGTAGACGAATTCCAGCTATTTCGGTTTAAAATCCAAAGTTCGTAACCGGTTTTCATAAAATTTAAATGGTACCAATCTGCAAGTATATCCTTTCAGATAAAACAAGAATTTTTCAAATCGGTTCATAATTGTCGGAGTTATGAGGTAACAAACATAAAAAAAAACATACAACCGAATTGATAACCTCCTCCTTTTTGGGAAGTCGGTTAATAAATAAATAAGGTGGACCGATGACCTGGTGAGGGTCTCTGGTAGCCGATGGATGCGAGACATACAGGAACAGTTGTTGCGGCGACACTTGGGGGAGGTCCTGCAGTGGACGTATTTCGGCTAATATGACCATGAGTACCCCTCAGTGGGGTTAAGAAAGACGACAATTCTGAATCATCCCCTGCACCTATTCTACCCAGAACTTCGAGGTCAGCCCCACATTCACCATGCACTCAGGCAATTTTTTTCACCAAAGGAGACCAAATTTTTATCTTTATATCTGTAACAGTTAAACGTAAACAGAGGGCCAATTCTACTGAATTTTAAACAACATTCGCATTCGCCTGTCAGTCGCAAACTCTCAAAAACTGTCAAAAAAGCCTTAAGGTCGCTGCACCACTGACGTATTATGATTTATACGTCAGTGCGCTGCCACTGACGTATAAATCATATGGACTGGGCATACCTACAAAAAAAACGTGTTTACCTACCACCGACTTGGGCACTTAAAATGGCTGCCTTTCGTAGGGTTGTAACTGCGAGCAACATGCGCATCTGATATCGATATTCAACTCAATGTTAAAGTTTTTAATGCGTATAAACCATAATGGACTGGGCATACCTATAAAAAAAACGTAGCTACCTACACTTTGCTGGGATGATAAAATGGCGGCTAATAGGGCAGCCTATGTCGATATTTCTTTACAATAACATCGATAATAGATTGTTAGAATGTTTTCAAAATGTCACGGTACAATTTCAACGGGTATTTTTAGCACATTTTCAGCTTCACTTGTACAGTCGCCAGCACATCGTGCTACAACAATCTGACAAATTTCTGTACCTACTAGATTTTCAACTGTATAAGAGAAAAGATTAAGTTTACTTCCCGGTTTTTGATTAAGCTAATATTTTGCGTACATGTTTAGTTTGGATGACATTGTTGCCGATTCTCTTGTTCAATAACTAAACTAAAATTAGATAATCACTATCTTTTTAACCGACTTCTAAAAAGGAGGAGGTTCTCAATACTTAATATTATTATATCAATGGGGGTTTGCGGGACATGTCTCTCTGTACCGCATACCCCCCAAAATATGTATCTATTGCCATTATTAGGATAAGTAACAAGGTACCTACATCGAATAAGTTTTTGAAAATTCAAATGAAATGTACCTAAGCGCTATTCTAAAGCCTTGCGTTAGGTCATTCGAGACGGGGTGGAGGGAACAAAATCTAAGAAAAGAAATGACGCTGCATCCACGATGGGCTGCCGGCACGGACGTCTCCATCACCTAAGTATATTTTCTAACATACCGATGAAATTGGGTTTTAATCAAAAGTCAACAATAATTATTTACAACACCATTTATTTATTTTTACATACATATAATTTACATCCTACTAATTTTATAAATTTATCCTACTAATCCATACCATCCTACTAATTGCTATACAATTTTTGTTTAAAAACATACCAGCATATTCAATGTGGGCACTGCGCCATCATGTAACCTCATCACATCGAGGGTTCTGTTAAAACTAGATTCATCAAAGTGCAGGGAGCAGATATGCCACATTTTATGTCTATGGTTTATATTTTTCTTCTATCCATTTATTTTTGAAAATTTCATTTCCAGGAAATCTGTGGGTTAATAGCATTGCAATGTATTTTACACACTTTATCAATATAATAATATCGATACTTATCGTATGCGATGCGAACATCGCACATCACTAACTAAGACATAAAAATTTTATGTAAACAATACAACGAAATTAAGAATATAATAACGTAATAATAAGCCATACAAATATGACACAGGTTTCAATAATCTTTAAAAAGATCATCTGGTAACATTACATTACACAAAATTCTACAATATTCAACTGGAATAGTGAAAACTAGTAACTAACCTGTGCAGAGTCATATTAGTCTGATTTTTGTTATTCCTCGCACCATACTGTATTATGCAACACGATGGCATGATTTTTCTCTTATTTTCCAAAGCCAGAACACAAAAAAAACCTAGCTTTCGACGTATTTATCTCTAAAACAACGAAAATAATAAAAGCAAACAACTGTTTGACAGCTCAACTACCATAAAACCACAGAGTACTTTGGGCACCTAAAATGGCGACCGGCCACGCAAAGGCATGATTTTGCTTCACACAATAGGGTTGCCAAATTTAGTACTTGGCAAACATATACATGTCTCTTTTTTCATATGCAGCTCTTGGCTAGTTAAAAAAAGACAAAACGCTTTTTGACATGTTTGCGTCGATATGATAGATATTTGTATAACTGTTTATTTCTATAGTCAAACGTTTCAAGTCCATATGATTTATACGTCAGTGCGCTGCACACAGCCGGCGTGGCGTGGCGGGGCGCGGCGTGGCGGGGCGGAGACGCGGCGCTGGCGCGGCGGCATTGTTCACACTGCGGGCGCGATCACGTCCCGCCCCGCCGCTTCTGACTTGTGACTACCGTTCTTGTTCTGACTACAGCATTCCAAACATAGTTCTTCCAATTATATATTCCCTAAATTACTACCCAATTACTACCCGTCGGATATCACAGTACAGCTGAAGTTTTAATGACTGCCACAAGAACTACATTAAACTGTACGAAAGGCTTTAAAAAAGCCATTTCTATGCAAATCTGGTGACGAATTAGTGCGAGGTGTATAATAACTATAATGGTTGTAAGTTGTGGAATGGTTGGGGAATGGCATTTTTTTGCTTTAAAAGAAAGATTTGTGGTTGACGGCCGTAACCAATTTGAGATTGATGAGAATGTTAGCTTACGTTGTAGTAAACTATTGATTCGAAAAGTTTCAGATTGGTGCCTTCGTGCATATGTACATGCATTTCAGCCAAGAAATGCACCTAAGCCGACTATCATCTGATATTAATCTGCCATTTGGCAAGACTTAGGGCTGATTTTTCAATAGTCAGATAACTTTTATTGGAAGATTAAATAATTCGATTGACAGCTTGTGTACGGAAAATATGTCAATATATATTTTCCACACAAAATATGTCAATATATATTTTCCACATAAAATATGTCAATATATATTTTCCATACAAAAGCTGTCAATCGGCTATTTTTATTCCTCAGATAAAACTTATTGGACTATTGAAATCAGTCCATAATGTCACATTCTTGGTTTTGTCTACTCGTAACGACTGTCGAAGACCAACAAATGTCAACCGGGACTAAAGGCTTTCTTTATTTATGGGACATTATCAAATGACTCCTTACGCTCTGATTGGAGCGGCAGGGAGTATCAGACTCTTGCTAACTAAAGCCCATCCATATTCTCCCTAATTCCCTTTGCATTTCAGGGCAGGGGAGGGGAGGAATCTCGGTATCCACGAACCGACCACGGCAAAAGTTGCATAGCGTGCGACCGAGTTTACCCTTTTGGTAATTTCAAACTAAGAATAGGCTTTGTCCTGACGTTTACCTTCGTCAGTCAATTACTATCTGTCTTGTTCATAGTTATACCTACATACACCTATACCTAAATGAATTTAAACATATTAATTCAGGTTACAAACCCTTTTACTTAAATACCTGATTTGTAAACCTTCACACCATAACAGTATTACAAGACCCGTAACAGCTGAGATTAGTACGCAAAGCCTCAAATTATTGGGTCGTTGACTTAGTTGACTACACTGAATTAGGGTTCGTTAGGAGTCTGTTCAGTGTTCAGCACACATCTACATACTGCTGAGTGAGTGCTAATCTTATTTTATTGAGGTTTTGTTTTCACTGATATTATTAAGACTGGGGTAAGTTAGGTTAAGTTACGTAACAGAGATATAAATTAAATGTAATAGTGCAAACAGGTAAGTACGAGTATATTGTTGCTAAAAACAAAGAAAAGAAACAAATTAACCTTATTACAACTGTAGCGGAATCAATGCCGTCACAAAAAAAAACCAACGTAGCAATATGATATACGAGTCCCAGCATTATGCTGAGAGATGGCCGATGGGAGATTTGACGCATATCTTCCCAATTGTTCATGAATATAATTGTAATTTTGTGTATTTTTGGTATGCGTCACACTGGTAGCAAATAAACTCCTTTTCTTTCTTTCTTTCCTTCCATCGCAACAAGAAGAACTGAATCTATCCCACTAGCAGCGAACTACTAACGAAATCCTGCATCACGGTATCAGAGTTCTCCGTGCGATTTGAACATATACAACAGTCCAAATATCAACTATCGGGCCGTTGCCCAGCGGACACACCAAGCGTCCAGTTGGAGGATCCTCCCACTAGCTATCTTCAATAAAACGTAGAACCCAATCCAGTCACCATAACAAAACCTATATTTATCCTTACAATTGTTATTGGAGTGTGAAATTGTAAGGGTCGGTCTAGCTAATTTAATTTCTAAAAAATCTAGTCTGTTTCCTAATTAACTATTTTAACAACAACACCGCTTGCAAAGGAACATACCATTTCTCTTTACCCCAAACGTTATCACTTTGCCCCACTATCTTCAATAAAACGTAGAACCCAATCCAGTCACAATACACGTTGCGTAGCTAACAAAATTTAAGTATTTATCCGTACAATTGTTACTGGCTCTGAACCCGTTCGGCTACACGGTACAATCACCGTGAAAAGGGTCAGCCTAGCGTCGACCCTTTATCGGCTGCGACTTAACTTTATATCCGATGGAGATTGTGGATCGTGGAATGGAGACGATTAAGATAGTTGGGCGTTGTCGTAGGAGTATGCTCAAAAAGGTCATTAAAGGCTGCAGTGGAAGGTATCAATAAATAATCAAAAAAAATTATTTAGGGTACAGAAATATCTTACTTTATAATAAAAACATGAAAACAACTAAACCTAACTATATACAAATATACAAAAACAAGATACGCTTAGGCGTCGAAGAATTCCTCCGCATCGCTGTCATCCGGAAACGTGCCCAGAAGACTGGCAGCATTGCCACGTTGAATGGCAATGCTAATTCTTTGAGCAAAGAACGAGCCAGCCCTCTGGTCACGCAAAGTGTCGATTAGTCGACGAGATATTTCCATAAAAAGGAGACGCGCACTCGGACCCCATGACCCAAGCGTTTCGACCCCAAACGGCTCAAAACTGTAATTACCGATAAGGTTACAGTATTTGCGCCGCTTGAGGGCCTCAGCAGCCGCAGCGGCAGCGCCGGCACAGCCCACCGTACTTGGAACATGTGATGGCGCAAGGGTGTCGACACATGTTGCATCCCACACCAAAGGCCTACCCATCTTCCACGGCACTAACGTCATACCATCTGGTCTCTTCCCATCGTCACGTACCAAGCTACTAGGTTCTAATACTGCCGGTACGCCGGCGGTGACAAGAGCCCTACGAATAATATCGTTGATGCTAGCATGTCGCGCTATGCGGCCTGCGCTCTTGCAGCAGGAAAGGCCATGGTGTCCGAGGCTGTCGACAGCAACTCCGCAATGACACCGATGCGGAGCAACACAAGGTGCGCCCAAGCGGAGACAGACCGCGATCCGAAACGATGCGTCATCCATCATAGTACCTATGGTGGATGACGGGAGTGCTTGAAGCCACAAACCCGACTCCCACTCTCCCACAGCCAACAGACGCGCGCGCTCAGCAGTATTCGATGACGTATGAATCAAGTTATTCCGTACAATACTGCAGAGCGGCACATCCCATCGTCTCTGGGAGGTCAGGTTGTCAGGCAAATCCATGTTGGGACAAGCCATTTTCCAAGCATTCAACGCATCAGTCAAACACGGTACTTCAAAATCAACCAGTGAGGATGATAAAATATTCCTGGTTAAAGTATCAGTACAGTATCAAAAAAATAAAATGCTTACAACCCTAATCTTTTCAAAGTTAGAGTGAACAGGCTACTTCTGGGTAAGCTCGCTCCATCGTAGACTTTGTCTCTGTCATCTCTGACCTAGACTAAAGACAAGAGCAACCCTATTTCAAATTTAGAAAAAACTAGCTGATCCACGCAACTTCGTCTGCGTCACATTTTCCATTACTGCTCCGCTCCTATTTGTCTTAGCGTGATGATATATAGCCTATAAACTTCCTCAGTAAATGGGCTATCTAACACTGAAAGAATTTTTCAAATCGGACCAGCAGTTCCTGAGATTACCCCCTACATACAAACTTACAAACTTACAAACATACAAACTTACAAACTTACAAACAAATTTTACCTCTTTATAATATTATAATAATAATAATCACTAATAATAATCGCCTTCAACGGTTGGGTCATGCCGGTATTAATGTACTCTTTCGGCGTACTCAAATGGACTCAAACCGAACTCGACGCCCTGGATAGGAGGGTCCGTACACTGTTGACCGCAAACCGGATGCATCACCCACGTTCGTCGGTGATGAGACTGTACATCCCGCGAAAGTGTGGAGGTCGAGGCTTTTTAAACGCCAAAACTCTCCACAACCGCGAGATGTGCAGTCTCAGAGAATATTTTCTTAAAGCTGATGTGGGTATGCACCGAGATGTGGTCGCAGTGGACAAAGGACTCACCCCGTTGTCCATGGCTAAAGAGAACTGGCGCAAACCTGTGATACTTACCACAGATGACCGCAGGGAGGTATGGAAAGGCAAGGAGCTTCACGGGCGCTTCTATCGGGCTCTTCATGGGTCCGATGTAGATTTTTCAGCGTCCGTGGCTTGGCTACGCTTCAGTGATCTCTTCGGAGAAACTGAAGGTTTTGTCTGTGCGATTATGGACGAAGTTATCTTGACGAATAACTACCGGAGACATATTATGAAGGATGGGACGGTGGACGTGTGTCGGGCATGCCACTGTCCTGGTGAGTCCATCAGACATATTATCTCTGGCTGTTCTCGTCTGGCTAACGGCGAGTACTTGCACCGACATAACCAAGTGGCCAGGATCATCCACCAGCAACTTGCTTTGAAGTACAAACTTGTGGACTCTGAGGTACCGTATTACAAGTATGTGCCCGACCCAGTTCTTGAAAATGACCATGTCACGTTGTACTGGGATCGGTCTATCATCACTGACAGGACTATTGTTGCCAATAAGCCTGACATAGTGGTGATAGACCGATTAGCGCGCCGCACAATGATAATCGATGTTACCATTCCACATGACGAGAATCTCGTGAAAGCTGAGAAAGAAAAACAAATAAAGTATCTCGACTTAGCACACGAGGTTGTCGACATGTGGAATGTGGACTCGGCTGTCATTGTGCCGATTGTCGTTACGGCTAATGGCCTGATGGCCAAAAGCTTCGACGACCACCTGTCGAAGCTGGCGTTGCGCAGTTGGATAAAGGGCCTGATACAGAAGGCAGTACTCCTCGATACGGCTCGTATTGTGAGGAGGTTCCTTTCTCTGGAGCCCTAACCACCGGTAGCTTGGACCCTGCTCCCGACACCGGCGGACTACTATTTTTTATATTTTTAAATGTATTTTCTAATGTTTTTTTTAAGATATATTTAAAAATGTAAATTCTATGTATATTAAATGAATAAACGAAATAATAATAATTATAGAAAAAATAAAAAAAAACTGTTACCAGTCTTGCCATGTGGAGGTGTGTCACCGAGTTGAGCTGTGGAGGTCAGACTGGTAGTCACTCCATGTGAAAGGTATTCAGCTGCATCTGGCTTGACTGGAAGACCCCGATATAGTTGAAAAAACCGGCCAAATGCGAATCGGACTCGCAAATGAAAGGTCTCCGTATTTTGGGGTTTTCGTCGTTGATGATACTCCAGTTGTAGGTAGTTGTTGTAGGTAAGAGCGTGTATTCCGTCCATTAGCGCCGCCAATCGTTTTTTTATTTTTTGTGGTAAATTTAAGACACGTAGATAAAAAACCGCTCATGTATTTATTATGTTTTTGGAGTTATGTTTTGTACTTTAGAACATAAAAAGTTGCCAAAGACGATATTTTTGCTAAAAGTGGCCACTTTTAGCAATAATTGCCGTTTTGGCTATTTAGCCATGAGTTATGTATTAAAAATAGCTGTCAAAAAATAATAAATACATTTCTTCAGTACACTACAGAGCGGTTTTTTATCTACGTGTCTTAAATTTACCACAATTAATAAAAAACGATTGGCGGCGCTAGTGGACGGAATACACACTCAATAGTTTATTGAGAAGAAGTCTTAAATATTTTTATGTACGAGTATGTTTGGCGTCTGCGTCGCACGTTATAGTTGTTACTATTAATAATTGATTCGCTCGCGTTCGCGGTTTTGTTACGACTACATTTAATTGTTTGGAAACGTATGAGTATAAATTTAGAGAGCCTAGTCACGACAGTTCGCTGTATGAGCATAATTGGCTCGTGGCTCGTACACCGTACCATAAACCTCAATTTTTATTATTTGTTATAGCGGCAGTAGAAATACACAATCTGTGTTTCAACCAATGATATATAAAACTATAGATACGTTGTCCGCACTCTAAAATGACAACATGAAGTGAAGCCAATTGGCCACATCGCGCTTAGTTACGCACCAACCTGTCGCGCGACACTACGTTTGTTTTGATATCAATTTGACTATTACTTATCCTGTGACGTAAGAAGATGTATATTTATCTCCCTCTAGCAATAGGCATCCCGCATTGCATCTAAGTATAGGCAGTGCGTCAGTTTCATTGTATATTTAACTGCTTAGAATAATAACGCATAGAAGCCGCGTCTAGAACAAAACCCGAGCAAAATCGTGTGTCCACTTCATTTTCTTTGTGTGCGTGAGCCGAATGTGTCTACGTTCCTCTAACGCACGCAGATATAGCTTTCAGTGATACCATTACCAAGCCGTTACCCACAAAATATGGGAAGACGCATTACTATTTTGCTATCAAGGCAAGTATTTTATGTTGTTGGGAACTGGAAAAGGTAAACAGGATTTTTTATGTATTATGACATATTTTTTCGGAAGGTTTAATTCAATTTATTTAAAAATAAAAGGAAATAAATCGCATAAAGAATGAGATATTGTTCAATGCGTTTAGAATGCTTGATGGGTTATAATTATAATCAATGTTAAAACATCGGGTTTGATATGAATTACCAGTAAGTATTGTATTTTAAAATTACAAAAATGAAAAACATGAATGAAAGCATTGTGGGCAAAGACTATTAAACCACTTGACTGCGCATACAGTGCCCTGACGCACGAAAACTATTAGTGTTTTTGCTCAGATGTTAGGCAGCAGGCACTAGTAACCATTTTAGTTGTGACCAATTGTTAGACCTGTGGGCATGCTAAGTTTTTACAAATCGTTTTAATTTTTATGCAATTTATAACGCATAAAAATGCCTTCATACCCGGTGAATTTGTGTGGGAAACATTCCTAGACCTTTTGTTACGAAAATGATGGCATAACTTTTCATCGGAGAGTGAAGACTACGCAAAAAATTTTTTTTTTTTTTTTTTTTTTTTTTTATTCAAAACGGGGAAACTCTTGGCCCAAATCTCACCTGATGGAAAGTGATGATTAGGCCGAAGATGGAAGCGAGCTTCACCCGGAATCCTCTTACACAGAGGAACTGGCTATCATACCTCCAATTGCCGGAACACAACAATGCTGTTAACATTGTTGTTATGGCGACAGACTTAGACATGATGGTGGTAGCTTGCCAGGCGGACTTAGAACAAGTCCTACCACCAACCAAACCGAGCAAAAAACTTGCCCCGCTGGGAATCGAACCCGGGACCTCTGGGTCCGAATCAGGTGGTATAACCACTAGACCACGGAGGCGGCTAGTGTCACCTGTTTAGCACCACCCGGGGACCACGTGTAGGGATTCGCTGAAGGGTATTCTCCTACGGACGCGGGTGACTCGGCCCCCTTTTTGATTTGAATCAGATGATGAGCCACTGCAGGGGTCTATATAAAATGGTGGTTAGGTGAACGAGCACACTGTGAGAAGCGCGCGTTGATGTCTTTTGGAAAAGTCTCTTTCTTTCATTAGGGAATACTTATATTTTTATCCCTTTCTACCCCTTTGTATTTTTATCGTAAAAATCTGTGCTGTTACGTTTAATGATTGAAGTCGATTTATCGATGATCATAAAATTACAACTAATACAATTTTTAATCAATTCATATACTTACATTAAACACGTAACTACTTTTAAACGACTTTAAAAATAGGAGGAGGGTCTCCGATTTTTCATCTGTGTGTTTGACATACATGTTTTCATTTTAGATTTACGAAGATTTCAGAATTAAAATAAAAGTGGAAAGATAAGGTTAATAGGGAAACTTTGTTTAAACAAGATATAGCGCTGTTTGTTTGGATTGAGTATTTTTATAATGTTAAAATCCATTTTATCGATATCGACTATTTTCCTTTAATCAAGTAGTGCCACCACTAACCACAGGCTACCTATGCAACTTGACCTTGAACGGACCAATTGCAGCCGCGCGTTGTTCCTCGTCCCCCGGCCCGCTGTAGTGAGCCGCGTACTTAGAAGAAATCGGCCTATACGCTCTCTAGTGGTTATATACTCTATGATTGTGGGTATTTTTTTCCTCACAAATAGGAACACTGTGTTATGACAAGTTAGGTTATTAGAATTTTGTTTTATTTATCGATTTACGTAAAAATAGTGCATAGAATGTGAGTACTTATTTGTGAAATGTGGTTTTATCACATTTTTTTTTTTGTTTTCCTGAGGTGCTATAATCCATCCTTTCACTTTTTTTTTTTTTTTTTTGTTTGTTACCTCATAACTCCGACAATTATGAACCGATTTGAAATTTTTTTGTTTTATCTGAGAGGATATACTTGCAGATTGGTCCCATTTAAATCATATCAAAATCGGTTACGAACTTTGGATTTTAAATCGAAATAGCTGGAATTTGACTATTTAGATGATTCTTTGATAATCGAAATTGCGTATTTTGCTTTTCTGCGATTTTGCAGTGGTGTTGTTAGGTGTGGGATACCACTAAAAAGTGAAAAATAAAAAACTTTTAAGTGATTTTTTTTGGAAGTCAGTTGTATTTTTTTGTAAAAAGTTTTCAATTATTTACTCGCGAGCTGTGTTCGACGGAACGTGACCTTGAGTACTGACGGCTAAGTTTGACGGATTGACGGATTAGGCTAAGTTTTAGTTGCCTCACTTTTTGCACTCGTACTAGGTTTCTATGCGTTATTATTCTAAGTTTAACTGTATCCAATTCTTTTTAGAGAAGAAAATACAAACTCAGATTTTCAGAGTTTTCTAGATATCGGCACAAATTCTCACTTTAAGATTAACAGAATCTACCAGGGTTGCGAAATTTGATATAAAGAGTCACTGCGGCCCTGGAACGCAAAGAGCATTAGGAAGAACATGGATGGGTTTTAGTCAGAGTCTGACACTCCCTTCTGTCTTCGCCCAAAACGGGAGGAGTCATATGATGATTTCCCATCCATAAAAAAAAATATTAGAAGAATGTCTCCAAACACTATAAATAGATACAGCGTATCACTTTTCTTTCTACGATCCTGAAAAACACACTACACAGACTTAACTTTATATTGAACGGCGAGATATACAATTTGCTTGTCGGAACTTGCGTAAAACGCAATTCTTATGTCGCACTGGGGACCGAATAAAAAATTTAAATGACCCTGCAGAACAGCTCCCTTACCTGACAGTTATGTGGTATTTTATGAGGTGTTTTGCACTTGTATTTCACGTAGGCACAGTAGTTTTGAATACGTTAAAAAACCGGTCAAGTGCGAGGCAGATACTCACACGAAGGGTTCCGAACTATAAACTAAAAAAACGTAAAGTGGAAATTATATTTTTTTTTTCCTACACATTCCCAATCACTGCAACTCCTGAAAGCCAGAATCAACAGTGCCGATTACCAGAAAAACGCCGAGCCAATGAAGCCCGACGAGTCCCGGAGAAACAATTCAACTGTCTTGGATCCCGCAACAAAATAAATCAGAAAAGTAGAGCGGAGGAGTAGGAACAAAATATAATTTCCCTCCTTATCAAGTAGGAGGCAGAATAGAGCTATACACATACCAACCAAATATCCAAAAAACTTGACCATCGACAGCAGGTTCTATCGACATATCCAACAAAACCAAAACGGAACAGCTACACACATCATCTACAATTTCCCCTGGGACAGACATTATGCCCTACAGTACCATAGAACCATTGTTTTCCCGCGAATGCTCCGGTCAGACACATTAATCAGTGCATTCAGTGCGTTATCTCCATCCTTTCTGATTGATACACCGATATTGATTGATGCCCTGTACCTACTGATTGATACCCCTGTACTGATTGTTACACGTGTATTGATTGACGAGGTGCCGATTGAAAATGTTACGCTTTTCCGGATTTTGTAAGGTGAAATTGAATGGCGGTATATGAATTGTGTGTATAACATGGGACTGTACGTTGGGTTCTGCCTGTCTCTTTCGTTATTCAGTGAGCTTGTATTTCGATTAGCATGCTTTATCTTATACTAGCTGCCGCCCCCGGCTTCACCCGCTTGACAAATAATATACTTACTAAGACCTTCCTCGAGAGCAACTCTATCCATTGTTAAAAACATCATGAAAATCAGTGCAGTCGTTTTTGAGTTTATCGCGAACAGACAGACGCGGCGGAGGACTTTGTTTTATAATATGTAGTGATTCTCGTATAGCGGTCGTGATGTCGTGGTGTTTGTCTGGCAGCAACATATGTAACGGGGCTGGAAACCTGAGTAGCGTCAGATTTACTTCACGTCTTCTGCTATTTCTCTACGTTTTTAGGCGACCCATTAGTTCCACGTGTTAAAGTCCCATATTTCTCAGTTTAAGGCGTGGTGAGCAAACAAGATTTTCGAAGTTGCTTTGGATTCACACTATCTGCTCCATACAACATACCAAAAAACCAGAACTACATCCAGCTTTGGGATCTAAGCCTTTTTTAACGTCGATTTCGACTGGGCTATGGTAACTCTTTCCAACAATTCAGCGACAAATCAAAACTAGCCAATATTCTACATCGGCGCGTTTTAGAGCGGCGTACAGACTTGGTCGCTTGGTTGCCATGACAACACTAACTACGGCGACGGTGATTTCCCAGGAGCAATAATATATACTCGCCTTTATATTTTGTTCATTAATGTTTTGTGGTGGTATTAGACATAGAAATAGAAAAGAAAAAGGAGTTAGTTTGAAAGTTGTTAGTTTCCAGAAACTGAAAGCATTTTTTAAGACTTGTGTCTAACAGCGACTTCGCCAGTGTAATCCCTAGGGAACATATTCCTAGATGAAAATTAGCCCATATGGTATTCCAGACTATAATCTGCCTCTGGGCCAAATTTCATGAAGATCCTTTCAGGTGTTCTGACGTGAAAAATTTAATAACAAACAAACATCCATCCTTCCTCACAAACTTTCACATTTATAATATTAGTAGGATTATTTAGAGATATTTTTGCTCGACTGCGTCTATTGCGATATTTTTGCAGTCCAAAAGGAGGGTATTATAGGTATGTTTATAAAAGCGTCCCTAAAGGTAATCTCGAAACGTGCTTACCCACAAATAGGGGAGAGTCGGAGGTATTGTACCGCAGGATGAATCGTACCACCTCCAAATTTCGATACCAAGTTTCCACCTCCAAGTTTGTCTTAGCGTGATGAATATATAGCCTATATATCATAAGCTATATACCATCGCGCGGGTCAGCTAGTCTAAAATATAGGTCTACATTGCCAGTGTAAAAAAATACTACTATTTGGAGGTGGTACGATTCATCCTGCGGTACAATACCTCCGACACTCCCATACACTAATAAAAGCAAACATTCTGACATCCGATTCCTACTAATAACAGCCTTTCTAAAAAAGGCCACTTTTCCAATGTAAAGGTAATAATTATGCTCTGTACTCTTGATTTTAAAGAATAGCTATGCTATATAATATGTTATGCTACAAGTTTAATATTCTTCTTGATTTCTGGTCCCTGCAAGTAACAAAGAATTTAAAGCGGTTGCGGGTCAAAAAAGGTTGGGAACCACTGAGCTACATTGAGCTGAGTGTCATAGACTACTTTCTGTTCCAAAAATGAACGGTGCCTTTGGGATAGACCATGAACAAAACCGCGCGAAAATATTTTTTTTCCCTTTGTTTACCATTGATAGGCACACGTTTGACCGCTATCTCACCTGATAGGAAACTGATGATGCGATCAAAGATGGATCACGCTTGCCAACTCTAACAAAGTTACATATTTCACACCAAAATTAATTTAATTTAAAACCAAGATTTTCCTAGAAGTGCAGGTTCCTTGACAGTGCCCTAATAACAAGCAGGTTCCAGATATTCGACAAACTTCACCGGGGCCCGAGAGAACGAGCTAATATTTGAATTTTGGAACCAATGGCCCGCCATGTTGTTAAGGCGTGTGTTCTATTCGAAGCAATTAAGGTTTATCAAATTATAGATTACCCAAGTTTTTTTTGCTTTTTGGTTTTTGAGTTTCTGATCAAGTAGAACGACGTATGAAAACTTTAATCAGCAGGGATAAAAAGGAAAGAAAAAGCATATATTTTTATAGAATGAACACAAATTAATAACTCAATCTTAAAAAGAACTTTGTACGGTATACTAATACTGAAATATAACGCTTTTGTAACGTAAAAATAAAGCTTTTGTTACGATAGTATTAGTAGCACTTTAATTACGTTAGTAAAGACAAAATAATATCAATTAAATTTTAACTGGTAGTAGAAGAAAGAAGAAAAAGAATGACCAGGGGGCAAAAAGGCCACTTTAGGAGAATCATAATATTAATCACACAACAATCTGTCAAATTTAATTTTCATCTTTATCATTAACAACTTAGGTTCAAGGTTGAATGGGAAAAATTGACAGTGACGGGTAGAGTGATTTGCTTTCTGATTCTGCTAAAGTGACCTTTTTAAACCCGCTGAAACTTGGCAAATGCACGTCATGCCTAAGGAAACAAGGTTCTCTCAATCAGCATGATGCTGAGTTTTACACAAAAATTCAAGTAGCACTTACTAGTTATCTGGCTCTTTGCTGAACTGGACCCATTTGATGCATCCTTAAGGCATACAATGTTAATGTTAAAAAATTAAGTCCCTTTAATTTTGTTTCTATATTGCAGTGGCATACCGACATCCAGGGTTTCAGAATTGGTTTGAAGGAGTCACCGCGGCCCTGGAACGCAGAAATTTCAGGCATTAGGAGGAACACAGGATGGGTTTTAGTCAGTAAGAGTCTGACACTCCCTTCTGCTTCGCCCAAAACGAGACATTTGATGTTTTTTTTTATACAAAACGCGGAAACTCTAGGCCCAAATCTCACCTGATGGAAAGTGATGATTAGGCCGAAGAAGCGGAAGCGAGTTTCACCCGGAATCCTCTTACACAGAGGAACTGGCTATCATACCTCTAACTGCCGGAACACAACAATGCTGTTAACATTGTTGTTATGGCGACAGACTTAGACATGATGGTGGTAGCTTGCCAGGCGGACTTAGAACAAGTCCTACCACCAACGAAACCGAGCAAAAAATTTGCTCCCGCTGGGAATCGAACCCGGGACCTCTGGGTCTGAATCTGGTGGTATAACCACTAGACCACGGAGGCGGTTAGTGCCACTTGTTTAGCACCACACGGGGACCACGTGTAGGGATTCGCTGAAGGGTATTCTCCTACGGACGCGGGTGACTCGGCCCCCAAAATTTCCCACTTATAACAAAGGGGCATACCGACACAAAATGTGTGGTAGTGTGTCTCTGTGTACGTGTTTCCTTTTTTCTTTCTTTGGGCGAACCCACAGCTCGCCGCTGATTTTCAGTGGTCGTAAAATTGATTTCCAACCACTACTGCTATCGCGTTCGCCTTAACAGTCCCATTACTAATTGAAACTTACTCAGCACTGATCAATAATTCCGAGCCGTCTCTCATTTGAACTACACTCTTGTTTCAACAGGCCATAGGAGTCAATGCTAAATTGTTTTTTTTTTCCTTTGAAATTGTATGCAGTTTTCTACAAAAAAAAAAAAGAAACGAAAAGCCGGGAAATATTTTAGTGTGATATAATGAATCCCAGGAAACTTAACATCAGCCGTTTGAATGAAATTTCTAATCAAATGAGGTGTTAGAATAACACTAGTTGGGATGAATTAAAATTCTGTCAAGTCTTACTTATTCAGCTCTATTCAGCTTATGCCCATAGAAAACAACGATTTTGTATGGAGACGTACCGTTCAGCTTTCCACATCTATTCAGCTTTCACGGCAAACAATAAAATGAGGCCAAATGTGTGTTATTATCATGCGAGTGCTATAGATAGAGTTCAGCGCTGTTCTGCCGCTGCCGCCTTCTCATTCTTACGACGCTGTACGCGGCTGATAGAAGCAGAACGTGAAGTGAGTGATCTATGCTGTGCCTGACAGTGACTTATGAAACTATTTTTCTACCAACTGTATACATTATGGTACGCAATAAAGATAGAATCGTAATGCCTAAACTTACACGGTGAGAGTTTTACAGAATCGCACTGCTGTTGATCTAACGAACGACTGCCCTAAGAGCGTTTTCTATTAAGATCGTTGGAACGATATTTTTTTTGTATTACTATGAAATGGACTTGCTCGTGACCACAATCACGCCTGACGGAAAGCGATGGAAGAGGTCTATGATGGAGTGAGGTCACCCGGAAAATGCCTGTTCACTCTTGCTTTGAAGGCAGATGAGTTATATGTGGACGGAAACACAGCCGCTGGTAGAGAGTTCCAACTGTGCGCTCTATTCGGGATATCGACCAAGTAGGGATGATGTCCTGCAGTACGTAAATTACTAAGTAAATAAGTATTAACAATTAAAACCGTAAGTTATTGAGAGCCATATATGAAGGTAATTATTTCTTTGTATATGGCTGTCAATATTCCTGCGAACAATTTTGATTATTTGTTCTGACATGTGGAATTTGTAATTTTAAATCTATCTCCGCATGGATGTATGTTGCCTGCACTTAATGAATATTATTTTATTTAGTAAGCAGTACACTTTAAAACAAAATTTTAGGGTCACTCTCCTTTTTTAACAAATCTGGAAACAACACCGATCCTGCATGGAGTATTGCAGCCACCTTTGGGATGGCTCAGCTAAGTACCAGCTTGCCGCGCTTGACTCGGTGGAACGCAGAGCTAAGAGGCTCATCGGTGACGAAAACCTGGTGGATGCCAAGCTTCACAGCTTGGCTCATCGCCGCAACGTTGCCTGCTTGTCGGTCTTCTACAGATTGTACTTCGGTGAGTGCGCAAGAAGTCCACGACCTAATTCCACCGGCCCCCTCCTACCATCGGACATCCAGACGCACTGCAACTTTCTATCCCTGTATACCTTGTTGCTATTCCACGAATTGGCACTAAGCGTTTCCAAACGTATTTCATAATGCGCACAGCAAAGGAGTGGAACTCTCTGCCTGCGTCTGTGTTTCCGAACGCTTACAACCCTAATCTCTTCAAAGTTAGAGTAAACAGGCTCCTTCTGGGTAAGCTCACTCCATCGTAGACTTTGTCTCTGTCATCTCTGACCAAAACTAAAGTCAAAAGCAAAACCCAAATAAAAAAATAAAAACAACAAAATAAACCTAGTACACTCACCTTACTTCGCCCACTTATTAATCTTGCTTCCAAGTCATAAATCTTCACGTCGACTAAGTTTTTGCCTGACTTCGACGAAGCTAAAATGAGGGTAATGTTTTTCACGTTAATACATACGGGTAAACAGTGAAGGAAAGAGGTTAAATTATGTACAGGGTGTGCTCGAAGCTGTAAGCTCGAATGAGGTTGTTATGAATCTAGATTACCTGTAGTAGTAAAACAAAATGATGAAGAGTACTTGGTTCTTGTAATGAAGTGGGCGGTAAGTCTGAAATACTTAACTTCAGTAACTGAAAATTCGAATGATCAGATTTTTTATTTTCTAAGTTCTAGTTTCTAGAGCGAAAATTAATTAAATATTCTCGTGACATAAAGTCAAACGAGCATTATCTACTAATTTATTTTCTTTTAATTTTATGTTATTGTGTGTCGCTTCTGGCGGAATAAATACATTTTCTTGCTTTCTTTCTTTCTTATAAAAAGATATTCCATCCAATTTTAACCCAATACATAATATTGACAAATTGTTTAAGTAAATCTATTTATTCGACTACAACTCAAAAACAAGCGAGCCGATTTTCATGCGGAGTTAAACCGACAATAGCTTGATATGAATGGGGGCGACAGCAAAAAAATGAGCAAGGGGTAGGTACATACGTCGTAAACACACTACGTAACCATTGTCGTGGAAACAGTCACGGCTGTGGAATTCCGTATTAGTTATTTTGAACTGATATAAATATGTGGTATAGTGTGTAATTATGTGGTGTGTATTGTGGTGTTGCGGTTTTTTGAAAAGCTTATGTGAACAAAATACCTTGCTAGAACTATTAAGCGTATTTTTGTTTGCAATAAATATAACCTAGGTTCCTAAAACATTTTTCTTATTGTTAATTTCATAATAATTTAAATCACAATCAAAGTAGAGGTCAACATACCGTGCAAGGAACAGTTTCTGTGGATTGTGTCACTTACCCATAGAATTAAATATTTTCTTCTTTATCAGAATTATTTACTTCGAGTACCTACTAATCCCAATTTAATGATTTCCGACAAAGACTTACAACATGTCCCTACAACATAATAAACTACTTTTTTACCCGGAAACGGAACAACAAAACAGCTTTTTCCTTCAAGTCCAAGCCCCAATGCTTGAGCATTCTAGTCACGCCAATAAGTAAGTTATTTCGTACCCTACATCAAATGGAGAGGGTAAGGGCCGACACACATACCTAAGGCGGAGCAGTGCAGAGCATGCTCGCGAAGTTTTATAAACGCGAGACACATTAGGCGACTTTCTACCAGAGAATGCGCGAGAGTGCGCGTGGATGCGCGAGTATGCGCTAGACTGCGCATACTCGACGTACCAAAGTCAAAACGTGTACAACCGGAAGCGAATGCGCACGGAGTAGCGCATATGCTCGCGCAGTCGCGTTCCTGCGAGCTACCTTTCGCATGTATGAAGTCGTTTCGATGCTCTTCCATATTTTTTGTTGTGTTAATTGATTTTAGATTTTATTTCAATTACGACAATGTCGATAAAAGTTTGACCATGAAAAGTGTTCTGCGCTTCGCTCCGCCGTATGTGTGCCAGCCCTATGTAGGTACGCATACCCGTCACAGTTGGCGAACAAAAACTTCGCTTTTACATGATATGTAACAAATGTTACAGTTACGACTAAACTTTCATACAACGTGAACGAAAACCGAAACTTTCTCATTACTGAAAATTTCGTACCTATTGTTACAGAATAATGGTTAGACTTTGAAAGTAGTATGTTCAGAATCAATACTGAAATGCGCCAGATAAACTTGCAATAAAGTACATTGACCGTTTCCTAATATCCCTTCGTAGATGCTCGAACAAAATAATAATGAAACGTTTTTTATCACTAGAGAACGTAAAGGATCATGACATATATCTTTATTTCTGTTTTTGTTATTAAGAAAGCCTGTGTGAAGTTGTCTTCTTCTTCTTATAAATGTAATGTGGGTTAGTGACCGATAATGAACATTTATCTGGCGCCTACGTGAGCTATTATAATTGATGGGGATAGTGTTGCCCTCGATATTTCTGACACCGACATGTTGAGTTCCGGTTTTCAAATATGACTGCCAGCCAATGTAAGAACAAGGTTCATGAAAAAGACTTAAAAATGGCCGGCTAGGTGCGAGTCGGACTCCTAAACAAAGGGTTCCGTACCTGGAAAATTTCAACTGCCTACCTGTTACGGTTTTTGAGATACAAGCCGCTAACAGACCGATGGAGGGACGGACCCTTCAGGTTCGGAACCCTGAAAAACTAAGTGCATGTTTAACTCGCCTGCAAAGGGTTCCAAAAAAAAATATATTTCATTACTTGTTGTTTTGAAAGTATAGTAAATCAATTAGTTTGGATCAGTAGTCAAAGACGTCGTCCCAGTTGTCGTCGTCACTTAAAAATGAAAAATAAAAAACTTTTTGCAAAAAAATATGACGAACCAAACAAAACACTACAAAGCATAAAAATAATCTTAATTTCGGAAGTCGGTGTTTAAAAAACAAAGACACAAAACAAAAACACCGATTTCCGAAATTATATTTTTTTGTTAAAAGTTTTTTATTATTCAAATTTAAAGCGCAGTATTCTGGGTGATTTAGGGCGGATTTCATCATTGAAACTGAACGCGATCAACATATGAACCACATATACGAGCTGTCAGTTTCATTTTTAACTGACTTCAAAAAGGAGGAGGTTCTTCTTTAGAATATTTGACACTGACAGCTCTTGAACGCAGTTGATCGCGATCAATTTCATTGGTCAAATTCGCCCTTAGTAAAGGATCATTACCAAAACCAGTCTAGAAAAGTTGCACGTATGAAAACCAAATTAATATACAAATTATTTGCTTATTTTTTACAAGCTTTTCACTGCAGGAATTTTGTTTTCGTATCCGGAATTATGATTTTAAGATAAACAGTAAATTAACGATTGCTAGGTACATTTCCGTAAGTCATGATGGACGTTTCGTTCTCTTCATTTGTACGAGTCACGTAAGTATGAGCCTTTACATAAAAACATCACGAAAATGATATTTAACTCATAAGTAGCTAATTAATTAGTAATATCATAATCATAACGTAGGTACTGTATAATTATGTATTTCATAGTTCCGATGTGAAAATATTTATTTTTGTGTTTCGTCTCACGCAAATGCAACTGTCAAGGCAGATGACAGACGTACCGGTAGGGATGGCGATTATTCCCAAACAAGTTCGATTTGGTAAATCTATCCAAATCGCAGGAAAGAATCGATTCAGCAATAAATTGACTTCTGATAGATCGATTTCCTAGAGATAAATTCGTTGGTTACCCTCAAAGTACTGAATCCTAAATAGCACGGTAGGTTGAAAAAAAAGTTATTTTATTTCGATAATGTCACATCAACGCTGCGAGGCCATAAAAAGCACGTTATTCACGATTATTCACGTTTTTTTTTTCAATTAGCAGCTGTTCTCTTATTTTGTTTTTAACTAACTTTGTTGTTTTGTACCTACATGAGTGATCTGTGGTCATTTTATAAGTTGCGAGTAGTTTAGGTTATCTCCGAATTTGTTTAATTACTTTAAAACTCGGATACTTGTATGAAAATGAACACTTTTATTAATTAGTATATAAAGCGTAGTCTATAATAAATAAAGATTTATTGTGTTTCAACTTAAGACGGATTTCCATACATCGTTGGTCATGATCCTTTCATTCATTTTCTTGTTTAACTTCAATACGATATATAGGTAAAAAAAATACAACCGACTTCCAAAAAAAAAACACTACAAAGTAAAAAATAACTTTAATTTCGGAAGTCGGTGTTTTTGTTACTTTCTTCGTATTTTGACACCGACTTCCGAAATTAAAGTTATTTTTTACTTTGTAGTGTTTTTTTTTGGAAGTCGGTTGTATTTTTTTGTAAAAAGTTTTTTATTTTTCACTTTTTAGTGGTGCCCCACACCTAACAACATTATCAAAGAATCATCTAAATAGTCAAATTCCAGGTATTTCGATTTAAAATCCAAAGTTCGTAACCGATATTGATATGATTTAAATGGGACCAATCTGCAAGTATATCCTTTCAGTTAAAACAAGAATTTTTCAAATCGGTTCATAATTGTCGGAGTTATGAGGTAACAAACATAAAAAAAAAACAACCGAATTGATAACCTCCTCCTTTTTGGGAAGTCGGTTAATAAAGACCTTATTGGCTGGTTCTAGTTTTCGGACGGATATTTCATTGCTAAGCAAATTATCTGTTTAGCAAACATGTCTAGATTTAATACTAGTTCCTATATATTTATTAAATTACGAGGTTTCCAATAACTGTGATGGAACTTGACATGTACTAACGGCATTTATTGATGGATCGTATCCGGGCTGGTGCCCTAGAGACCGCTCATCGGACTTTTTTCTATACAAACTCATGAACACCATATTTCATGTCATTTTATTTATACGGTTCCTCATATTGATTTGAGCAACGAAGTTACACAAGTGATCATCTGCCTAGCCTTTTCCCAACTACATTGGGGTCGGCTTCCTGTCAAACCAAATTCAGCTGAATACCAGTATTTAACGTGGAGCGGCTACCTACCAGACCTCCACAACCCATTGACTGGGTAACACGGTAAGTATTTCTTGGCGACACTGGAGTCATATTCCGGGTTTTTGGGTTTTTTCCGTAACGACTGCCAAAGACCTACAAAATGACAGCTGGGACCAACGGCTTAACGTGCTTTCCGAGGCACGAAGGGAACTCGATATGATAAGATGGTCACCCATCCACACACCGACCTTGGCAAGCGTTGCTTAACCTTTAAGATCGACCCGTGCGGCTGTTGTTATTTAGCCACTTATTATAATGGGACTTAAAATCAGAGGAACTCGTTGCTGAATGATAGCAATAACTTCCACACAGAATTTCGAGGTTATCTACGCTATCCGAGGTCGATGCGTGGATGGGTGACCATTCGAAACACACCGAGTTTCCTCCGTGCCTCGAAAAGTTCGCTGAGTGGTTGTTCGGACGTCAGAAGTCAGAAAATTTGACACCAGTCTTACGTAGGGATGTTATACCTAGTATTTAATCATTATCTGAGTTATAGAGCTCAAATGGACAGGCTCTCTATATTAAATACTCAATTCAACACTTCTAAAATAACATAGGTGCCAATCACAAAATAAAACCAACTCATACTTCCAAACTTTCATAAATTGAAAATCAACCTAATTTATTATTTGGATCACGAAACCAGACAATGAGAATCAAATACGATTGTGCGACGACAGCATTTATTAACAAAATGCTGAACAAGTTGTTAGCAGAATATTTCACAAAATAACAACGCTGACCAGTTGATGGTCAATACTGACACAGATCAAATAACTCGTGAATATTTGGCCTTCATTAAAACTAGGGTCTGTGGAAAAATCGTTTTTATTGTAACCGTTTTTTTTATTTTATTTTTTTGTTTAATTTAGATGTTCGGAATAAACTCGCTACTTTTTGAATAAGTCTGCATTTCCACCAGAGATGTACGAGGATGCGAAGGAGTAGCAATTGATGTTTTGTTAAGAACGAATGTCTATTACTATCTTTCATAATGTAAGTGTATCTATCAAATCAGATGAGAAATACACATAAACAGAAGTATGAAAAGAAAGAAAGAAAGACGTACAGAACAAAGAATAAGATTAGCATAAGACCAGCTTCTGCTAGCGTCTTCGCCCGCGTGATTCCCAGGAAACATACTCCTGTCTTAAAAAGTAGCCTATGTGTTATTCCAAACTGTAATCTACCTCTGTGCCAAATTTCATTAAGATCCTTTTAAACGTTTTGACGTGAAAGAGTAACAAACATCCATCCATTCTTCCTTACAAAATTTTGCACTTAGAATATTAGTAGAATAGGATAGTATGATATAAATGTGAAAGTTTCACCAGATTTTACCAGGAATCAAGTATCATTCAAAGACCGAGTTACGCGAGCAAAAATATGTAGGTACGAATGGACGGTGGTTTTTTTTTCTTTTTTTTTTTCGGAGTAAGTATATTTTTGCACAATATGTCTTTGATTGATACCGTAATTACTTGAAGCCTGGAAAAAAAACTGGTAATTGAAAAATAACCTTGAATGTGCAGAAACTGTACCTGGCAGTACACGAATATTTATGTTTGGCCATGCGAAGTTAGCTTTTAGTGACGACCGCGCAGGTCCCATCGCGTAAAAAAGTGTTAGGTTCGTAGAATATTTTTCTGATTTATACGTTTTGTATTATTAACAAGTAAGAAACACAACAAACATATACACCACAAAAACACACAAAACACAAATGAAACAGTAAGAAAAACCAAAATAAATATTTTAAAACAATAACACTTTTCGTACCACCAGTCCTATTGCATTGAGTAAGCGGGACACAAGTATGCATCAAACGTATACGAGGGACTGAGACTGCATACGCGACCTACCCGCGCATGCGCTGTTCTATGTTTCTTGTCAAATTGACATTCCGCGCAATCGATTGCGACTTACTTCGCATGGGCAAACATAAATTATTCGTACTGTACAAAAGTGCACTTACAATTAATAAAAAACTTTTTACAAAAAAATACAACCGACTTCCAAAAAAAAAAACACTAGAAAGTAAAAAATAACTTTAACTTCGGAACTCGGTGTTTTTGTTAGTTTGTTCGTATTTTGACACCGACTTCCGAAGTTAAAGTTATTTTTTACTTTGTAGTGTTTTTTTTTTTTGGAAGTCGGTTGTATTTTTTTGTAAAAAGTTTTTTATTTTTCACTTTTTAGTGGTACCCCACACCTAACAAAACCACTGCAAAATAGATACCATACGATTTTCGAAAGTTCCCCTCGACTTCTCTGGGATGCCATCATCAGATCCTGGTTTCCTTATCATGGGACCATTTGGGAAGTATACCCTTTCCAACAAAAAAATAATTTTTAAAATCGGTTGGCAAGCGACGGAGTTATGCTCGAACAAACGTAAAAAAAAAAAAAAAATACAAACATCCGAATTGAGAACCTCCTCCTTTTTGGAAAGTCGGTTAAAAAAAAATACAACGCTAGATGGTAGTCTTCGTGCATTTTCTCGTAAGCAGAGCGTACAAGAAATATAGGTAGTAGCACGAAAGCGTCAATAATTGTTTGCTCTTGACTCTAGTCTAGGTCATAGATGACAGAGACAAAGTCTTCGATGGAGCGAGCTTACCTAGAAGTAGCCTGTTTACTCTAAATTTGAAAATATTAGGGTTGTGTTTAAAGCGTTCTGAAACACAGACGCAGGCAGAGAGCTCCACTCCTTTGCTGTGCGATTTATGAAAAATGCTTGGAAACGCTTCGTGCGACTTGGTGAAAAATCAACAAGGTAGGGATGGTAAGTTAAGCAGTTCGTCTGGATGTCCGATGGTAGAAGGGGGCCGGTGGGATGCGGTCGTGGAGAATGTTAAGAATTCTGCAACACTAGATAGCAAAATCAAAGCCTTGCACGTTCCAGCGTCGCCAACAACATCCAATGGGTTATGTTACAAAGAATTAAAACAGATAAAGAAAAAACCTATACCATTTATCACTTAAATACACAACACAAGTCAACCAAAATCGTCAAACATTCACAGTCATTTGTTTATCCACCAAAAATTCCTCCACTCAATATTGATTTCTCCTTATAAATACATAAGCTCCACTTTCATTTGCCAACAAAGACGTACATAATATACCTGTGCGTATGAATCAGAGCCAGAACGCGTAAATTCTGCGCCTACTTACCAGCAGATGGCGAACACGTCGCAACTTTTGACTGATGTGGAACGTAGCTCGGTGCGCGATATAAAATAGGTGAGTGGATACGGAACGGTATTGTGTGCGGTTACGACTGTCTCTTGAATTTACGATAGGTAAATTTTTCGAGTATTTTTTCCTAAACTAGGAAGTATCGATCGATTTGGAGTGATACCTAACCTTGAAGGGATAATATAGATTAGAGAATAAAATAGAAAATAAGAAAGATGTTTATGACAAACAAAACGTTTTTTGGGGTTGCGGGCTCCATCGCTGACCACATTCTCTTCAGTTTTATACCAACATTTCAGCCGGTTGATTCTGCAGTGCGATTCTGTTAACATGTCGAAGTGAACACTTAGGCGAAGTGAACGACAAGTGAGCTGTCAACTGAGTGTGAGTGTGTTCACTTCGCAATGTTAACAGGATCGCATTGCAAGTAGGTAGTGGTCAAACGTATCAAACACGAAACGCAACATTCATACCAATATCTAAATCTATGGTGCATAACATGAGAAAGTGAAACCCTCTCTTTTGTTATTTTAAAGATCTAACAAGCTGGCATGTATAAAATCAGCCAAGTCGCTTTAAGATAGTTCTTACGCTATAGAAAAATAAAGCAAAAGCTTTTCTTTTGTTTTAGATGTGGTAAATATTAACAGTTATATGTTCTTGATGAAAGTTTTTTTATTAATGATGAATAACTCAAAAAGACCAAGACAAAAAAAACTGTTTGATAAAAACTTTTATATCATTTCATTTGTATCTATTGTCGAATCATACAGCGTCTGGCAATATGAATCACTGTTCTTATACCTGCGCATTATACATAAGACAATCTTATACTTGTCACATGAAAGGGTGTCACCAAACGCGCGTAATATCTACATTAGCAATCAAATGCACGGCTACATTCAAACCATCCATTAAGTTGTTCTTTGAACTACAGTTAACACTTTAATGGGTTCTAACCATCGCATTAGCGTCACGTGAGTGCGGTCATAGCACATAGTTACATTATTTTAAACTTTACAAGTTGTCACGATGTATTAGAAGGTATGTATAACGTGTCATACAATTTTATTTGCCAGCGAATATCTGCAGCTCCCTTTTTTAGGTGTGGTTTCTGAATTGAGAAATTAAAGGTGATACATTTTCAAACTCTACCTATAACATTAAAACTTAGTCTTCAATACTCAATACTTTATTGCATTCCACAATGTAGGCTTAGGCATTTATTTGGTAGTCAATCGTGGACCCTGTCGGGCACAGCAAAACATAAATGTGGAGAGGACTTATCATTTAAGTATCTTAGAACAATCTAAATCTAAGTTATTCTAAAAACATAGTTATAACATTAACATTAGAATTAAAATTTCAAAAGACTTTATTTTTCATGTTTTAAAGATTTATCGTTTAAATGTTCATGGATAGTGTCCATGAATATTTAAGCGTAATTTGTATTGTATTTGCTTAACTTAGTTTAGAAAAAGGGTCCCCCAAGTTCGAAATTAAAATTCTCAATTTAGAATTGTACGTTATTCCCATAAGACTAAACAAAACGTCATAATCCCTGTCGTTTTTTATGAATATAGTGGAAGTTTTAAACAATCATAAATAAATTAATCTGCTAGCTTTTTTCCAATTATAAGGGCTCGACTTCGAGTTTGAACACGATCCCCGTTGGCAAGATCGTAAAACTTTAAAAACAAATCCATCGCAAGCACAACGAACTCGCACAAAATACAACTCCGTACGTTTTCAACCAAAAGAAATAAGCATCACGCATTAAAAGGAGCGCGTTGCGAATTCATAACGTTCGGATGACGTTTTTATTTTGTTCATTACCAACGAAACTCCTGTTCATTACTTTTATAAACGAAGATTGACTTTGTTAACCCCCTTTTATTATTTCACTGAAAGTGGGGGAAAAGGGGAAGTGAAAAATAAAAGCATTTACATTGATGTAACTTGAGATACCGAGGGTCTTGGAGACCCTTTTGAAGGCGTAATTACTATGTTCTTAAGATCACCCAAGGAGTGGAACAGGGTTATATTTGGAACACTTCTGACATCACGTATTTATATAATTTTGTTTTTAATTTTGTTACTGGCAGTTTTATTTTCACCATTTTTTTTATTTAGGGATGGGAAATCATCAAATGACTTCTCCCGCTCTGGGCGGATCGAGAGGGAGGGTCAGACTTCTACTGACTAAAACCCATCCATGTTCCTTCAGTGCCCTTTGTGTTCCGGAGCCACGGTATCTCTTTCGAATAGTCCCGCGACTCCGGCAGGCGTCGGCCCTTTTGGGCCCTTCCCAATGCTGACTCTCTTTGAGGCGCGCGTGGAACACGAACGCGCCATCGACACGGCCTGTCGTCATAAGACGGACGGACGGCGAGCTGCAGTTTTATTTTCACCTGACTTGCCAAGGAGTATCGTACCTACCAGTTTCTATTACTCCATGTCAAAACTGGTATTCAGCTGAAGCCGACCCCAACATAATAAGTTGGGAAAAGGCTAAGCTGATTTTATCAATTGAGGAAATCATCTCCCCAATTATTCCATTGCTTGTTTTTTGCAGATGAGGATTTTGTTGTGTCTTTTTTTCCCGACTAAAACAGACTCGGACTACTTTTTTAGAAATTCGAACGTAAAAAAAATGCTGATTTTCAGCCTAATTTTAATAAATGAGTATTGATATTGGTTTGATTTTGTTTTTTTTCTCAATGATTTGTCAACAGTCAGATAACTTTTGCCTAAGGAATAAAATCATTATGACAACATTTTTAATAAAACAAAGTCATCCGCCGCGTCTCTCTGTCAGTAAGGCTGTTGTCGCGGTAAACTCAAAAACTTCTGCACCGATTTTGATGATGACCGATGTTGTTTTCACCAATGGATAGAGGAATTTCGAGGAAGGTTTTAGTTTATAATTGGTCAAGCGGGCGAATCCGCAGGCATCAGCTAGTATTTCAAATATAAAACGTTTCGAACACGCATAATTTTTCAACTAAAATTATTACCGGCCTAAAGAAAATTCAGCCCAATATTTCATAACTAGCTGACCCGTGCAACGTCGTCTGCGTAACATGTTTCATTATTGCTCCGCTCCTATTGGTCGTAGCGTGATGATATATAGCCTATAGCCTTCCTCGATAAATGGGCTTTCGAACACTGAAAGAATTTTTCAAATCGGATCAGTAGTTCCTGAGATTAGCGCGTTCAACCAAACAAACAAACTCTTCTGCTTTATAATATTAGTATAGATAGTATAGATTTCAGAGAGCCTACACCAGTCGTTTTTCAGACTAAACCTTTTCAGCCTAGATTACAGAATTTCCGTATACCTACACATCGGAAACCTAATTTGATTGCTCCAGATTACTAAACAGCTGTCGGCCTGTCAGACCAAGCCCTCGAGCACATGCTTGAAGTACATTCACCTTGATAGTACGACGTCTGATGTAATTTGCACTCGAGCCTCGATCTCCGGTCATAGTCTTAACTGATGGCCTCTTATGGGTGGATCACGCGAAGCATCTCTGCAAACGAAGTGTCCGTTTGCAGAGATGCGTTGCGTGATGCTTGCTGCGGTGGTGTGTTGGAGGCCCGTTGTCGGCGCCTGCATTAAAAAAAAAATGCCTGGAAAATCGCTAAACGGGCAATAAGTGTGCCGTCTGTTCCTCGTCTTGTTGATCACCTAGGTAGTAGTTGATTTCGGGGTCGCGGAATTTGTTCGAAAGAGTCACCGCGGCCCTGGAACGCAAAGGGCATTACGAGGAACACGGATGGGTTTTAGTTAGTAAGAGTCTGACACTCCCTTCTACTTTACCCTGAGCACAACACGAAAGTAAGGATGGATGGATATGTCACCGGAAAACGCCGTAAGATTGCAAATTATCGCGTGAAATTGTAAACAATTTTTTTCTAAATAAGACACGGATGTATTGGAAGCTATTGAATTTGGATGGAATATATTACATACTAAACGATTTTTTCATGAAATTTCGAGAAATTGTAATCTAGAACCAAAATTTATTACAATCTTACGAATTCTACTTTCCGGTGACAGATAAAACGGATATTTGCTACTCTTGCACACAAATACATACTAGGTACTAACCGATTTTGATGAAACATTACATTAAATATGGCTTATACATAAAAATAATACACAGGCTGTAATTTATTACATACGCAAGAGCTGCCATTTTCATAACAGATACTTAGAAATCTCCACTTTCAGCTGACAAATTCAAACTTTGAACAAACTTCGAACACATTTTATTCCGGAAAAACTTATCAGGCAAAAATTACAACTCTACAAACCCATTCATTTTTATAATCCACAGCCAATAAGCTTCATCCACACACCCCTGACTTACAAAGCCAACACAGCAGAATCCAGGCCTAGAATCCTTTCAATAATGATGACTTTCTACCCTCCTATTCTCCTATATTATGCTCTATAACTCAATATAGGGTCAAAGCTCGGGGCAAGGTCCTGGAACCTTCATCGATCCTTATTATTGCGGGGAATCCGTGACTTACGTGTTTTATAAGACCCTTTTGAATTTTTCCTAACTTTACGATTTAGTGTGAATGATAGTTGCTAGTTTGGGAAGTGAGCTGTCGTGATTATTTTAGGTTTGATTTGGGTTTTGGTGTCTCTCTTTTCATGTTTTTTTTTTGAAACCTTGAAAATTGCAACCTTGATCAGCATTTTACTATTTTCGGAGTGCATTTCATTGACGAGCTTATTATTGGACCTAGTTTCGCATAAAACAGCCAAGTCGGTAAATAGTACAATCAGAGATATGAACATTAAATTTTTCCTCTCTAATATGGGGTAACTTTTGGTTGTTCATTGAGTTTTGGACTTTCTTATGTATGTTTGAGCAATTAACAACCGAAGGACACCCATAGACGAAAGTCGCCAGATTAATGCTGAAATCTCGGTTTGTATTTTTTCTTATGATTTTTTTTTAATGGACGACAAGTTCAGCATAAACCTCCGATTATGCGGAATTTGACTTCCATTAAAATAAACCATTAACAATAAATATAATTGTGTTAGTCAATATAATTTAAAACCATGTTAGTATCGCTAGTTGCACTAAGTATATGCAATGTGCGTTTCGGTGACTATTGTCTGCGAAAATGGCGGAATTAGTCCAGTAGCCAGAAGACTTTGCCCTTCGATAATTCCAAAGTTTTTTATTTTTGGTGAGTGGATCAGTTTAGTAAATTCATTGCTATGTACAAAAATGCTAACTGTTTAGAGTTATGCTATAGGTATTAAGTAGGTATTTCCAATTATTTCGTGTTATAACAATATTAGAAAATTTAAATAAAAATACTATACTGGTTCTTTGTTAGTACTATCTAAAGGATATAATAGTGAAAATGCTAACAGATAGGTACTGTGGAACAATGGAAAACTGAAAATTTCCCGTAACTCATTCAATAAAAAATTTAAGTTTTTCAAATCGTTTCCTTTATACTTAGAGAGATTAGTTATACCTTACAACAAAAGTTCTAACAATTCAGTAATATGGCTGCACAAGTAATTGTATTTTTACTTTGCGATTAGCGAAATATTGAATTTAAGTTTTATAAATTTGCGCCTACATATTCGTATGAATAAACTTTACTATCATACAAAAGTTTCAACAGATACATGCTATGCCTTTTGTTTAATAAATAAAATACAATTTGGATATTGAGGCGCGGTGTAGGTAGGTACGCGGCAATTCGTGCAGCACGGGGCCGGCGCGGTAACACTACGAACCACACTCACAAACGCAGGTATGATTTCGCGAGTCATTCAGTAGGTAGGCCTATTGAATGACTCGCGAAATCATTTCATTACTGTCACATGCACATCTCACACAAATCACTAGGTAGGTGCTTACTCTATTCCAGTCCGTGACTTCTACCTACGTGTAATTATCAAAATCCCGTCGCTCTACTAAGAAATCTGTTTTGAAAATAGGTTGTTATACTTTATTTCAAAGAATTTAATAGCTACCTACCAAGATCGTAATATGTAGACTATAATTTTATTATATTATGTAGCTACTTGTTATAGTGATAGAGGAACAGAGACAGAAAGTGGAGATTCCATTACAACATTTTTTTCCGGGATAGTTGTCCCGGGTTTTGGGACATCACTTAAGTAGGTACAAAAAAAATTATAATTATCAAAGCAATAAAATTATTGGATTCAATAAGTAGGTACCTGTTTTTGTTTCATTATTTTTAATGTAGGTACACTTAGTGATACCTATCCCAAAACCCGAAACAAATTCCCGAAAAAAAAGTTGTATGGAAGTCACTTTTTGTCTCTGATACTATAAAAAATGCTGTATACCTATTTCGATCTGTCAAACAGATAGTGCTTTTAAATATTCATCGAACACTATCACATTATTAGACATCGACATACATCTTTTTAACAGTCCGTTCAACCTATTTTGACTTCTATTGCGTTGGTGGCATGACAAATGGCAGCTGCAGTAAACAGTTGGTATTATAATCACGTTTTTGCTTTTAATGCCATCCTTATGCCTACGGAGTACGGAATAGAAGTAAAAATTGGTTGAACGGTCTGTAAAAAGTTTTGTTTAAGGTGGAAGCTGCTCGGTATCCCGAAATTCAATTTTTTTTGTGATTTTTGCAATTTGCCGGTCAGTGTAAAGCTGTATGTTGAACAGAATAGAGTTCGCGATCGTAAAGAGCATTTATCTAAAGGAATATGACTATTGGAATCATCAATATAACCCTCTAAGTTCATAGAACTCGATTTAATGTTAATTCGTGAAAAAGTCATTCAATCGAGTTGTACCCACTCGATCTTATACTGTGCGGCTGCAGCGGCATGTCGTGTAGCTCATGTCAAATTTCCTAACAGTGACAGAGTTACGCGACCAGCCGTACCAGCTTGGCAGTGCAGGATCGAGCGTCGTATCGGTGAGGCTAGAGCACTCATCGGCAAACTTATCTGCTTCAGGGAGGGCAACACTCGCCGTAGAGTGACCGTTTACGTCGGTACAAGCGGCGAGTGGAACGATACACTCAGAATCGCACATTTCAAAGCAATGAGAGGTGGGTTTATAGGATTTGGGAGCGACCTGACCAAGGTGTGACTGATACGCGCCTACCGGATGATGACGCCATGTGTTCATTCTGGCGCAACATCCAGCAGGTCGGAGCCTGTCAGTCATACCGAAGGCGATTGGACTCTGGAAGTCGAACGCGCGTGCGAACCGATACCAGAGATGGGGGCAATTACTATCAGCCTCCAAGATGTAGCTCGTGCAGTCCGTCCGTTGCCTAACTGGAAATCTCCAGGACCGGACGGGCTGCACAACTTTTGGATAAAATGGTTCCAAGGATCGCACGCTCGCTTGGCATCTCAATTCCAGTCTGCCTTAGAGTCAGGGTCGCTGCCCCAGTTTCCAGTTGCCAATAAGCCTGACATAGTGGTGATAGACCGACTAGAGCGTCGCGCAATGATTGTTGGCATAGCAGTCCCTCATGATGAGAACCTCGTGAAGTCTGAGAAAGAGAAACAAAGTAAGTATCTTGACTTGGCTCGCAAGGTTGTCGACATGTGGGATGTGAACACAGCAGTCATTGTGCCAATAGTCGTAACGGCCAATGGCATAATAGCCAAGAGCCTCGATCAACATCTGAAGAGGCTCTCGTTGGGCAGCTGGATCAAGGGCTTGATCCAGAAAGCAGTACTCCTGGACACGGCGCGTATTGTTAGGAGGTTCCTCTCTCGGGAGCCGTGACCACCGCACCGGTAGCTTGGACCCTGTTCCCGATGCCGGTGGGCTACTATTTTTATATTTTAAATGTTTTTTTTTTAATTAGTTTTATAGAAATATTTAAAAATGTAAAATATATGTACAAAAAAATAAATAAATAGAATAATAATAATATCCTTGGACATTTCACACAACGCCATATAGTCCCAAGCTAAGCAACCTAATGCTTGTGTTATGGTAACGAGATGGCTGATAAACTACTTATAGACATATTTTTTTTGTAAATACATACATATTGTAGATAGAAAAACACCCAGACTCGGAATAAATACTTCTAGGTCGTACAAATATTTGTTCCGTTCGGGAATCGAACCCGCGACATGCTGCGCAGTAGTCAATCGCTCAATGGGTATAATTCTTTAGATAAATATGCGTTACGGCCGCGAATAGTATTTTGTTTAACTTACGGCTTCACAACTTCACACTGACCGGCAAATTGCAAAAAACATAAAAATAATTGAATTTCGCGGGCTACCCTGGCGCTTCCACCTTAAATGTCTTATCTTATGGTAAATGGAGTACCGAGTATAGCTCCTTTGGATGCATTTGTGACTAATTTATAGTTGCACTTTCTAGTATGGCGACCATCACTCTGTTGTCAGTATCTACTGCTCTGAAGTATTACGTGATTATAATACCAACTGTTTACTGCAGCTGCCATTTGTCATGCCACCAACGCAATAGAAGACAAAATAGATTGAACGGACTGTTAAAAAGATGTATGTCGATGTCTAATCTTATTTTGATAGTGTTCAAATTATTCAATTCAATTTTTAAGGTTATGGCTGTGATAGTGTTCGATGAATATTTAAAAGCACTATCTGTTTGACAGATCGGAATAGATAGGTATACACTGTTTTTTCTGTTCCGTGAGTATACAGCATTAATTGTTATCTTTGTGTTATGTATCAGAGACAAAAAGTGACTTCCATACAACTTTTTTTTTCGGGAAATTGTTTCGGGTTTCGGGATAGGTATCACTAGTGTACCTACATTAAAAATAATGAAACAAAAACAGGTACCTACTTATTTAATCCAATAATTGTGTGTGGTGAGACGGTACTTCACGCCGGAACAGCTTCTTAAACTGTATCAAGCGCAAGTTCGATCGTGTATGGAATACTGCTCTCATCTTTGGGACGGATCTGCCAGATACCAGCTTGATGCCCTCGAGTCAATTCAAAAACGAGCCAAGAGGATCATTGGTGATGATAAGCTCGTCGAATCGAAGCTCCAAAGTCTTGAGCACCGACGCCGAGTTGCTGGCCTGTCGGTTTTCTATCGTTTACATTTTGGGGAGTGTGCGACGGAATTGCATAACTTAATTCCGCCAAGCCCGTTCCACCATCGGACCACAAGACGTACGGCGATGTACCACCGGTACATGGTGGACATCCCACCTATACGCACAAAACGTTTTGGGAATACATTCATTGTGCGTACAGCTAAGGAGTGGAATTCCCTGCCTGAGTCTGTGTTTCCTGATAGCTACAACCTGGGAGTCTTTAAGTCAAGAGTGAATAGGTTACTTCTAGGCAAGCGTGCTCCACCTTAGACCGCATCATCGCTTAACATCAGGTGAGATAGCGGTCAAACGTACGCCTATAAATATATAAAAAAAAAATAAAAAATAAAAAAAATATTGCTTTGATATAATTATTACCTACTATTGATATAATTATTACCTATTATAATTAGTACCTACTTAAGTGATGTCCTAAAACCCGGGACAACTATCCCGGAAAAAATTTTGTAATCGAATCTCCACTTTCTGTCTCTGTTCCTCTATCACTATAACAAGTACCTAGCTACATAATACATATAATAAAATTATAGTCTACATATTACGATCTTGGTAGGTAGGTATTAAATTCTTTGAAATAAAGTACAACAACGTATTTACAAAACAGATTTTTTTTAAACTGGAGCGACGGGATTTTGCTAATTACACGTAGGTAGAAGTCACGGACTGGAACAGAGTAAGTACCTACCTAGTGATTCAAGTGTGAGATGTGCATGTGACAGTAATGAAATGATTTCGCGAGTCATTCAATAGGTAGGTACCTACGTTTGTGAGTGTGTTTCGGAGTGTTACCGCGCCGGCACCGTAGGTACCTACTGCACGAATTGCCGCGTACCTACACCGCGCCTCAATATCCAAATTGTATTTTATTTATTAAACAAAAGGCATAGCATGTATCTGTTGAAACTTTTGTATGATAGTAGAGTTTATTAATACGAATATGTAGGCGCAAATTTATAAAACTTAAATTCAATATTTCGCTAATCGCAAAGTAAAAATACAATTACTTGTGCAGCCATATTACTGAATTGTTAGAACTTTTGTTGTAAGGTATAACTAATCTCTCTAAGTATAAAGGAAACGATTTGAAAAACTTAATTTTTTTATTGAATGAGTTACGGGAAATTTTCAGTTTTCCATTGTTCCACAGTACCTATCTGTTAGCATTTTCACTATTATATCCTTTAGATAGTACTAACAAAGAACCAGTATAGTATTTTTATTTAAATTTTCTAATATTGTTATAACACGAAATAATTGGAAATACCTACTTAATACCTATAGCATAACTCTAAACAGTTAGCATTTTTGTACATAGCAATGAATTTACTAAACTAATCCACTCACCAAAAATAAAAAACTTTAGAATTATCGAAGGTTTTGTGGAAAAAATATTGTATTCTTACTGGACTAAATACAACATCCTGTGCCCAAAAGCTTTCCTCCTTCACCTGAGGCAGGTAGCATGTTAGTTGGCGCACCACAAACGCCTTAAAGCTTTTTCATAAGTATGTTGCTGTAACCTTCTTCCATAACCCCATATTCCGGAAATCTTTTTTTAATGATTAACTACTAGCTTCCTGTTTTTCCCGTTCCCGTAGGATTTTCGGGAAGTTCTCTCTTAGAGCTCCACTAAACTCCCCAAGGACCCTACGTGCAGCTTCATACGACCAGTAGCTTTGGCTGTGCGTTGTCTGTCAATCATTCACTCAGTAACGGAAGAATTTTATACAGGGTGTCCCAGAACTCAATGTCAAACCGGAATCGGGTGATAGGACAAATCATAATAGTTACCAGAAAAATATTTAAAAAAAAATCTTGGTATTGTTATTTATTTTTTTTAATTACAGTATTTTCTTTATTTTTCGAAAAATGAAAATAACTAAGAATTTAAAACAACAGATTACACAAGCACTACTCAAGATTACAAAAAAAAAAAACGAAAATAGTAAAGATTTGCAGCTAAAGGAGATCAAAACCATCATCAGTGTGTACATTTTTCGAAAATACCGTTATTTAAAAAATACATGATTAAGATTGTTTTCCACATATTAGGATAGTGTCCCGACCCGGCTCCACTCGGATGTATCTTTTTTCAACATTTTCTGTAAACCTCGCCCTGACAATTACGAACACAACTATAAAAGAATTATCCAATTTGGATCAGTCGTTACGAAGTTATGCGCGTGCATACATTTCGGCGATTCATTTAAATTGTAAAAATGGGACCCTATTACTAAGACTTCGCTGTTTGTCTGTCTGTCTGTCACCAGGCTTTATTTCAAGAACCGCGATAGCTAGACAGTTGAAATTTTCACAGATGATGAATTTCTGTTTCCGCTATAACAACAAATACTAAAACACAGAATATAAAAAATGATTAAGGGGACTCCCATAAAACAAACTTGTTTTTTTTTACGTTTTTATGCCGATCATGGTACGGAACCCTTTGTGCGCGAGTTCGACTCGCACTTGGCCGCTGGTTTGTTTTTTATATAGATAGATAGAATCTACAGGGATTTGAGTACCTTCTGTAAAAAGAGTATTTTCATATTTGACCAAAAAATTACAGGTTAATTACAGCACTGGTATCGTAATTAGTTAAATTTTAAAACTGTCAACGAGCGACGTGACAAAATGTTCACACAGGTAAAATGTGGTTAATTTTTAGGGTGGTTTACATCAATCTAAAACTGGACGCGACCAGCATATAAACCACGTTTACGTCAAGTATTCGTTCATTAATTTCTATGAAATATTGATATTGACAACTCTTGAACTTTGATCGCGATCACTTTCATTGATAAAATTCGCCTTTAGTAATAATAACGAACCAACAATGGTTTTAGAAACCAGACAAAGACCACGATCGATTACAAGTGACTCTATCGTACTCACGATAGCGGTTACATAGAGCAATTATAGAGATAGATGGCTAGCTTGCGGCCATCGGCCATCGACCATGGACCACTGAGTTATAGAGTTTAATATCTGAGAAGAATCGGTTTAATATAGAGCTGATACGTTAATGGCAAAGGGGAGTGTTTGGGATCGAACTTTGAGATCGTCTAGGATTTAGAGGATTTTTTTTGTAGTTAGAAAGTTTTTATATTTTAATTCACATTTTTGCAATTTATTAATAATTAGTACAAATTATAATCAACAGTTTTGTTAATATTTGTATGCCTTCTGGCGGAACATTGTTGGGAATTTATACTTACAATTTTATTTATACATATTTTACAATACTAGGGTATGGTTATTTATCAAATTTCAAATGTATTTATTTGTGGTTATGTTCACAAAAAATATAAGTACTACACAAAAAAAACGCGAGCAATCAATCAAAAACTGCAACTCAAAAAAACCCATCCATGTTCCTTCATTGCCCTTTGTGTTCCGGAGCCACGGTGTCTCTTGCGAATAATCCCGCGACTCCGGCAGGCGTCGGCCCTTTCGGGCCCCTCTGTGTGCTGACTCTCTTTGAGGCGCGCGTGGAACACTAACGCGCCGTCGACACAAAAAAAAAACTGCAACTCAACCACACCAATTTGCAGTTCAATATTTTGTTGAACAAAATTGCAAAAACTGAACGACTGTGGAGGCAGAAAATGCAATGTTTCAACTATTTGAGGCGGTACAAACAAGAACTGATGACTTACAAACAAACGGACAGCGGGAAACATTTATTACCTGTCGTGGAATGAGGTCGGCTTGGACGACAGCTGCCAGGATAGTTCGTGGATGGAGAGATTAGTTATAGATAGTTTACTTAGTCAATACATTAGTTTGATTACTCTTTGTGCTCCTGTTGGGTCAGTTCGCTGAATCCTGTGCGATGAAAACTATATGGAAGGAGTAATTATCTTCAAATATCATCCTTGAAGGCAATGAAAAGCTGCAGTAAAAGCTAATGGCTAGCCAGTACAAAGAAAGAAAAATTATTTACTCTACCAAAACAAAAAGCATGTTAAAAAAAACCGGTCAAGAGCGAGTTGGACTCGCACAGCGAGCTTTCCGTACCATCATTTAGAACGTGAAATATTAATAAATATTCATCGTCGAGGCCTATATTCGTCAGAGAATTTTAACACTGCGGTGTTTATTGCAGTAAGATCAACGCCATCTCTTGATCGATAGTGGAACTAATGTAATTTTTGTTGATGATTTCTGAAAAAAATAATTCCTGTAATTTTTACATTTTTTTTATCAAACAGTATAATTTCTGATTTTCGCTATGCAAACTTTGGAGATAAAGAGGAGGAATTATCAATTTTTTAAATTTTTGGTCAAAAGGCGAACGGCAGGCTTGTATGGGAGTTTCGTACAGCTAGTAAATTTTCGAGTTTTGGGATCACGTTTGTTTTAATAGGTAGTTCATACGATAGAAAAACCCTATTTAAAATCTTAGATTTTTAGAACTTGGGACATAAAAACTATACCCAGTTTTATTTTTTGAGGTTATGTACTAGTGTAGAAATGTAGGTTGTAATTACAGGTAGGTACATTAACATTGCTATGATGATAAAATAAATGTTCTAGATTACTTGTCGTCATCTTTGTTGTGTTTTACTTACTATTAAGTAGGTAGATTGAGATGAGGATCGTACCTACTCAGAGGGAGGGAAGGGTGAATTAGGAGATACCTATTGCCTAGCAGCGGACAGAAACAGTTTGATAATAATGAAGTTCTGATGGACACTAGACAGATTTTCTTTACCGGTCAATAAATAATTGCCAGAACAAAAAAAAATTGATGAATTCATTCCAATCATTACCTACATCGTTTACTATTATGATTTTATGCAACAATTATGGGTTTTACTATTAAATCTATTTCTTAATAATTATTTGTCATTCCGAAGTTTGTGATATTTTACTTATGGCGACTTCGAAATAAATCTGCGTTTAGTTTACTGTTTTGTTTGGTATAATTATTGAAATCTTTTAATTGATAGTATTAATTAATCCCATGTTCTAGAATTTGTTTACTTACATGAAAATAAATGGCTGAGTTGCCTTAATAAGTGGTACAAATTCTATAACCAAACAACAAAAAAAGTTTGCTGTACGAATTTTGCCATTCGCCTTTTGATAACTTCAACGTCAGTCTTTTTTTTTGACCGCATGTCAAAAAAAAAGAAAAGAAAAAATGATTGAGAATAGTTATGCATTTATCGCTCTTTCATATTATACCCCAAATAGGAGCCCGTTTTAGTTGCGATTAAAAAAAAAATATGTTGAGCAAACGTCATCTAAAACTTTCCATAATTTCAAGTTGATAGCATAGTAGTTCTTGAGATATCCAACTGTGACAGACGGATAGACATAGTCACACCAGGGGTTCTTTTTTACCATTTTCATACGGAGCCCTAAAAATATAGCTGGAACCATAGATGTGACATTGCCCAATGGGCAATGTCTATATACTGTCACACTGACAGCGACAATCTTAGTTGACAATGTTTGTCAATCTTTAAAATAGTCTAACCAACAAACCCTAATATATAAACCAGTGCGAGTCAAACTCGTGCACCGAGGGTTCCGTACAAACCTGTAGGTATGATATTATAAGAAAAAGTTGCGATTTACGATTTATGACGTATTAAAAAGACTACTTACTAGATCTCGTTCAAACCAATTTTCGCTGGTAGTTTACATGGTAATATAAATCGTATATTTTTTTTAGTTTTATCATTCTCTTATTTTAGAAGTTACAGGGGGTCTTTACCACTTTGGAAGTATCTCTCTCGCAAACTATTCAGTTTAGAAAAAAAAGGATGTTATACCCCACACGTATGGGTGTGATGAAAAAAAAAATTTTTGAGTTTCAGTTCTAAGTATGGGGACCCCCAAAATTTATTGTTTTTTTTTTCTATTTTTGTGTGAAAATCATAATGCGGTTCACAGAATACATCTACTTACCAAGTTTCAACAGCATAGTTCTTACAGTTTCGGAGAAAAGTGGCTGTGACATACGGACGGACAAACAGACAGACAGACATGCCGAATCTAATAGGGTTCCGTTTTCGCCATTTGGCTACGAAACCCTAAAAAAGTCTTTCGTCACTAACTGACTTAGTGGCTGAAATTTGGCATGTAGGTTCCTTGGGAAGTGTAGGAGAGCAATAAGAGAGGATTTCCTGAAATTCCTACGGGAACGGAAAAAACGGGAAAGCTAGTTCTACAAATAAACAATAGGTTAGGTAATTATTATGGTCAAGGACCAAGGTTTTATTCTCAAGTATGGTGAGAAATGTTTACCTCTATGGAAGAAAATACATTTTCATTACGTGCAGTAAAGGTTGTTACAGTACGAACGGCATATGTGCAATAAAATCTTTGAATGAGACGCTAATTACCCAATTTCTAATTACCACTCTCATCCACAAATACAAGCCAATTTCACGTATCTTTTTAACAAGAAACCAAACTAAAAAAAACTACGGACCCCCAAACCGTTTACTATCCGATCAGATGCCACAGATAAAACGCGCGGTAGGGACGGGCCAGTGAAATCAATAAGTGCCCCGCACAGATTAAACAACTGTCGATTGGAACCTGTGTTTGTACAGCCCTGTTTATTTTTCCCAGCCCTTTCGTGCCAGCCCTGCCATCGAACGGTTTATGATTTGAATTTCGAGTTTCAATTATTGTAACGTCACTTTGATTGCTACTGCAATGACGGTTGCCATAATTGGATTTCTGAGTTTGGCTGGTGATAGATTTGTAATTGTGCTGTGCGGAAGGAAATCAGAAGTGAATGTTAATTAATTATATCTAGCTGTCATCACCAATCTGGCTCCTATCATGATGCTGAAAGATACGTTTTACGCGAATGTGGCGTATACCTTCCCAAATTGATTTTTTTATTTAATATGTTTTTATTTTTTAAGGTCGGGTGTCACCACTGCGAGGATCGACCGGAGGACACTGTGCAGGTGTGCTCCGCTCGGGCGGAGCACCGCCGTGTCCTCGAAGCGGCGATAAGCGGCGACCTCTCGCGTCCGGCCCTAGTCCAAGCCATGGTCCGGAGGGAGACGGAATGGGACGCCGTCACCTCATTCTGCGAAGCAGTCATGCTAGCGAAGGAGGTGACAGAGTGGGAGAGGGAGAGAACCTCTCGTCCCGGCCGCCGTGGTAGACGCCGCGAGCGTCGGAGGCTACCTGGTGACCTCCGGCCACCGCAGGCGCGGGCCTGTGGATGGTGAGCTATGAGTAGCTCGCCGTCCGTCCGTCTCATGACGACAGGCCGTGCCGACGGTGCGTTAGTGTTCCACGCGTGCTTCAAAGAGAGTCAGCACACAGAGGGGCCCGATAGGGCCGACGCCTGCCGGAGTCGCGGGACTATTCGAAAGAGATACCGTGGCTCCGGAACACAAAGGGTAGGTAGCTACATGAAGAAACATGGATGGGTTTTAGTCAGTAAAAGTCTAACACTCACTCCCGCTCCGCCCAGAGCGGGGAAAGTCATTGGATAGTTTCCCATCCCTAAAAAAAAAAAAAAAAGTTACGCCAAGCTTGCCAAGGTAAGTCTGTGGAAGGGTGACCAGCTTTATATATTGAGTTTCCTCGGTGCCTCGGAAAGCACGCTAAGCCGTTGGTCCCGGCTGTCATTTGTAGATCTTTGACAGTCGTTACGGATTGTCAGAAGCTAGTAAATCTGACTCCAGTCTTGCCAAGAAATACCGTGTTACCTAGTTAATGGGTTCTGGAGTCTGGTAGGCAGCCGCTCCACGTAAAATACTAGTATTCAGCTGAATCCGTTTGTCTGGAAGCCGACCCTAATCTAGTAGGGAATAAGCTAGGCAGATGAGTTTACTATGATACCTTCTCGAAAGGTATTTCTATTGCTACAATACAACTAAGAGTGACAGAGACAACACAAGACTTAACACTGCATAGGTAACTACATACAACTTGAACTCCGTCTTTCGGTAGCTAAGACTCAGGAAGTACCAAGACTTGAAGCTTACTTAGCCAACAACACTTCTAATCTGTTTCTCCTCAGTTGCCAACAACGACAGAAACAGATGAGTTGGTATTTACTGTACGACGTTAGGAATTCTTCTTAACCCGTAAAGAAATATGGTCCTTCTTGGCTGATAGATAGGAGAATCTTTTGTTATACTACACAAATACTTTATGGCCTTAGAAACTATGTGTTTGGTAAAAGCCTTTTGAGTGACTGTCAGTTATAGCGGCCAATATCAGAAATGAGTGACATTTCAAATCTCTGTAAATTATTGAATTGAAATAAATGCTATGAATTTGATACAGCAATGGACCATAATCCATCTGCCCAATGCGGATTAGTCGATGTCGCATATCTTAGACCCACGACACTTAAGTTCCCAAGTATTCTTAGATTTCTTACAATATCAATGAGAAAAATTAAACGCAGTGTTTTGTATTTGTTTAGTTTTCTTTTGTGTTTTTAATTCGGTTTTTGTTTCGTGAATATCCAGTTGGCCGAGCTTTTTCCCAATCCTGTTGGACTCCGCTACCAATCTGACTGTGTGCAGCTTTGTGCCAATATTCTTACTCTTACTGGCTAACACGATACCCTTTGGCAATGCAGGTGTCAATATTTCTTGGCTTCTGACTACCCGCAACAACCAGTACCAACTTGCATTGCAAGCTTGATTTGCTTTCCGAGTCACAGAGGAAAACTTCCTCACACGAATAAATTTCCAAGAGATTTCCTAAAGAAAAAAAACCTTTTACTTCAGTCTTATCTCAAAAACAACTACCCCACAGTACACTGTGAACTATGAACAACAATGTAACACAAAATAAACGAACTAAAACTTATCTACCACTATAAATTGGTGCACCACCTTAGGCCATAAATAAACTTGACTAAACACTTACAGCGATGCTATCGGTCTCGCGAGCGAAGCCACAGCTATTATCGCTCTAGTTCGTGAGCGAAAACATGGTTTTGAATAGAAAGAGCTCTTTAGATATTGGCATGGGATTATATACGCTGATACCCCGGAGGTATAGTGTATCGGGTGAGGAAAGGAAATTGGTTGAAGCATGTTGTAGTGGCGGATTAGAATATAAGTCAATAGGTACTGGTAAGCTTTACATTGTGACAGAGAAGACGGGATAACAATCATTCTGTAGTCAAAGATATTGATATTTACAGTACTTATTTGATCATATTCTATTGAATTAAATTCAAAACATTTATTTCAGACTTTTTGGTCATATAGAGTGTTAGTACATCAAGATAACTTAAAACTATGTTAGTAATGTACACATACCTAGAAAAAAAAAAAACGCACATTGGCCTACAGCACATGCAAACCGATCCAATGCCTCCAAACAGGACTTTGGATGTAACCCGCAAGAACACTCAGGTAGCTGTTGGGACTGCCCCTCACCCTTCGCATCAGCGATGCTGCTCTCTTTCGTATAATGGCGTAAAAGCCGTCAACTTGAGCATCAGCAAACATCCCTGACGCACTGCAGTAGCGAGGCAATCCCATCAGCAACCTGAAAACATTATTATATTGGACTCTCAGGGCGCTGACGGTTCGCTGCGTGTAGCTAGTCCACAGACTGCAAGTATAGAAAGACTGGCAGTATGCCCTAAGTAGCGTCTTCTTTACCGTTTTGGTACATCGGGATCATCACAATCTCGTTTGTGTTTCAAATAAGTTATAGTGAAACTAAAAATGAGCTTCACTAGGAACATTTTTCTAGTGTAGGTACATACATTGAACTTTGATATAACTTTAATAGCTGGGGCAGAAGGTGTTCCCAGAAATCCTCCATCGCAAGCAGGCTTGAAATTCACGCTTCACCTCACTCTACGTCAATCCGATGCTCGTCAATTCTACCGTCACAGTTTGTCGCCGGGGTTGGCGGACACCTACTTTAAAACATTTAATTTAATAGGTAATGAGAAGCCGTAACACCTTACAAACTCAGAAATGCTGTCTAACAATCTGTAATGTTGGCGGCACGGTTGGCGCAGTGGTTTAGCGATCGGCTGCTGCGTCGCGTGTCGTGGGTTCGATTCCCGCACGGAACAAATATTTGTATGGCCTACAGATAGTTGTTCCTGGTCTGGCTGTTTGTGTATGTGACTTTGTATGTTTGTAAACGCACCCACGCTACATGAGAAATTCCTAGAGTGGGGCAAAGTTTAAAAAAAAAAAAGTTATAGAAAACTCTTCCATTATTGAGTGACTGACTGACCGACACTGCACAACCGTAACTACCGGTCGTAGAAAGCTGACATTGGGCATGTTGGTTCAATGAGAGGGTAGGGGAAAACTAGAAGAGAATTAATGCGGAACCGGAAAAAAACGGGAAAATAATACGAAGTCGTGAGAAAAAGCTAGTGATATTTTACACAGCACAAATTATTTATTTTCAGCTATTTCGTTTACATCTCACCTAACTTTAAGTTTTCAAACATTTGCTGTCCTCCTCCCATTCCTATCAAAGAAAAAAATCTCGACCATCTTTCCCGAACGCCGGAAGTTCCATCACATAATTTAAGTGAATGTAGCAAATTGTTACGGTTCGAACGTCGATATAATTTGGTTATTTTATCGAGTCGCCCTCCTCACTAATTGGTGTGGACGGGATGAAAGTGATGGGCGGAGAGCTAGGGAATATGGAAGAGACTGTTTGGTGTAGAGCTAGGACAGAGAATTTGAAGTGTTATTTGGTTCAATTGGTTCATAAGAGGTGGCTTTAATAATATCTTCTAAAAAATTCGTAATGTGTTATGATACAGCAGTGCGATTCTGTAAATATGCCTGTTTCATGTTCATTCTCTCACTCACACTCACTCATTCTATCGCATAGACATTCACTGTCTCGTTCGCACCACGTCAGATATACGAGAGCCATAGGCGAGAGTAGACGTGTCTATTGGACTGTTTCTACAATGTCGAAGTGAAGGCTTGGATGAAGTGATCACGAAGTGAGCTGTCAATCCATGTAATCAAGATACATTGACAGTTTACTTCGCGCTCACTCCACCTGAGTTTTCACGGTGATATTGACAGAATCGACCGGCAGATGTACGATAATGATGTGATGTGATTTTAATATTAATGTAATGGCTAGTTTACACAGTGCAAGTCAGTCTGCCGAGTAGCTGTAGTGCAGTAACTAGCATATTTTGAACACATCTTACGAGTTACTGCCACGTGCGAGTTAGATGGTAGCTCGTATCAGAGTTACTTCAAAATTTATTGTTTTCTTTCGCCTAACAGTACCAGCTCGGACATCACTCGCATCGTTCAGAAGCGTTTCTTCCTTGCAGCAAAGACTGCATTGACAAAGGATGCACCCGACATTCTTAAATAAGGTCAAAGGTTAGGTACGAACTCTAGCCACATCCATGCACAAAACATCCGTGTCCTTCCTTAATGGAGTTGCAATGGCTGTCGTCGCTTCCGGTTCAATTATTCGACACTTCGGCCGATTCCATCATCACCTACGTGTGACGTGTGTTAGTTGGCTTTCGGGGCTATTATCCGTGACGAGAATGGACAAATTTAGGCATATTGGACCTTAATCTGATGTGATAGGGATGAATTTATAAGTGTACAAAATACTCTTCTGTGACTGACTGATTGAGTGACGGGCATATAACGCACATCCAAAGCTACCGGTCGTAGGAAGCTGAAATTTGGCATGAAGCTTCCCTACACTCCGTAAGGGAGTACTAAGAAAGGATTTCCAGAATTTTCCAAGGAATCGAAAAAAAGCGGGTTGTGCACATAGAGTCTTTCGGGACATCAGCAAACAACTTGTCGACGGTTCACGTGACCAGAGGGCTGGGCTTTTCTTCGGCCAAAGAATCAGCATTGCCATTCAACGTGGCAATGCTGCCAGTGTTCTGGGCACTTTTGCCGTTGACAGCGATGTGGATTATTTTTTTGATGTCCAATGATTTATTTTGTTTTGTTATGCGCGTATATAATCGCGGTAATTTAAAATACTTTTATAGAATAATTTAACTTAATAAATGGCATCTGGCATCTCTGACCAAGACTAGAGTCAATAGCAAGACCATATCATGGAAAAAAAATGGGAAAATTGTTATACAAGCGCTGTTTCTACCAAAATTTTTATAGAACATCAACAGCTCACTCCAATTCGATACCCCTTTCCCAAATCAGAATATAATGGACCTAAAATATTCTAAGTCCTTGGAAACAATCCTGGAATTACGCAATATCTAAATATTAAAGCCCTCGGAACAACAATAGTCCAATTTTCAACAACTTCATTCGGACCGATTGTTCCGTAAAACAATCGTGTCTTCAAACATTTTTCGTCCTATTTTTATTTTAATCCTTTCGTGAGTTTCTTTTGGAAGTTCTTCCCTTGTAAAGTTTTTTGTCCGGCCGCTCTTTTGAGCTGAATACTAAATATACGGCGAACCCGCGGGACTTAATGGTGCTTGTAAAGGTCGCTGTACAATACACGTAAGAGAATTATAATATCTACTTATATGACCAGTTTAAAAATAAATTATATCGTGATATCTTTGAATCGTCAATCCCACAATCCCTTAAGACCAGGGTCTATAACCAGTGCGTTCTACCCGTAATGTCTCACCATAGACCTGATCCACAAATTCAAGATTGCTCAGTGTGCAATGGAGAGAGCAATGCTCGGGGTTTCTCTGGAGGATAAAATTCGCAACGAAGTCATTCGGAGAGATCCAGAGAACTAAAGTCACTGACATTGTGCGTAGAATCAGCATTCTGAAGTGGAAGTGGGCCGACCATGTCTGTAGACGGACAAGCGGACGATGGAGCAGACATGTGTTAGAGTAGAGACCGCGTGTGGAAAACTTCCTTCCTTCCTTGAAAAACCTTCTTCTGCCGTAGGATGCCGACATCCTACGGCAGAAGAAGGTGACTGGCAACGAATGCGGACTGCTCAGAACTATGATGGTTGGCGCTCTTTGGTGGAGGCTTACGTTCAGCCGATGATGGCAATTGGCTGATAAGATATGAAAAAAACTTTTTACAAAAAAATACAACCGACTTCCAAAAAAAAACGTGTTTTTGTTAGTTTCTTCGTATTTTGACACCGAATTCCAAAATTAAAGATATTTTTACTTTGTTGTTTTTTTTGGAAGTCGGTTGTATTTTTTTTTTCACTTTTTAGTGGTACCCCAAACCTAACAACACCACTGCAAAATCGCTGAAAAGCAAAATACGCAATTTCGATTACTTGGATGACATAAAACCATTATCCAAGTAGACGAATTCCAGCTATTTCGATTTAAAATCCAAAGTCTGTAACCGATTTTGATAAAACTTAAATGGGACCAATCTACAAGCATATTATCCTTTCAGATAAAACAAGATTTTTTTTCAAATCGGTTCATGATTGTCGGAGTTATGAGGTAACAAACATAAAAAATGCACCCGATTTTAGAACCTCACCTTTTTGGGAAGTCGGTTAAAAATAAGAGGTTTTGAGTTACATTTGACGAGTTAGATTGTATCGCCATAGTTTAATAATAATAATAATAATATCCTTGGACATTTCACACAACGCCATATAGTCCCAAGCTAAGCAACCTAATGCTTGTGTTATGGTAACGATATGGCTGAAAAACTACTTATATACATTTTTTTTTTGTAAATACATACATATTATAGATAGAAAAACACCCAGACTCAGAACAAATACATGTAGGTCGTACAAATATATGTTCCGTGCGGGAATCGAACCCGCGACATGCAGCGCAGCAGTCAATCGCTCAACCACTGCGCCAACCGTGTCGTCAAAAGTTTAATTCGTAGCCACAGCTTTTATTGTATCAGGCGTAGCAGATTCGTAGCGATGGCTACGCCGTAGTCACTTGCTACGACGCCACGCGAAACGACATGAGTGGGATACATCATACTACATTTGCTATTGAAGAGCACTACGAAAACATTTATTGCAAATTCATTGTTACTTTAATATAATTTAGTACTTATTTGTATAATAGCCCTAAATAACTGAATTTATTTATTTTCTGAACGAATCGATCGACTTATTCATTCAGTTAGGTACCAAATATTTTTTCGAACCTAATCTAGTTTTCTAAGAAGTCTAATATTAATGGTACTACCCTAATACACATTTAAAATACCCGGCCTCGTGGGAACCGTATCAGACGGAGCAGCGAAGCGTGAAATGCACTTGAGAAATTGCTCGATACAAATATGTATTGAAAGTTACTGAAGAGGCTAATAAGCTGCTCTTTTTTATATTTGTCTGAATAAATAAATTGATTGAAAATAAATTTTAGTTAATGTATATTAAAGTAATTTTAGTTAGTGTAAATACATTTTCGAGTAATGGACTTGTGTCGATAGAGAATTTGCCAAAAATTGGTCACACCCCATTATTCTAAGCTATAAGAATAATTACCTGTTGTATTTTGATATTACTACTTGATAATTTATACTTCTACACTAATATTATAAAGAGGTAAACTTTGTGAGATTGTGGGGGATAATCTTTGTATCTACTGAACCGATTTTGAAAATTCTTCTACCAATAGAAAGCCCAGATATTTTTTAGTATCATAGACTATATATGTATAAACTCGAAAAATAAATCCTTACAAAGTGAGTACGGGTCAGCTAGCTTGAAATAAGAGCTCATGAGTCCATTTTTATTAACCGACTTCCCAAAAAGGAGGAGGTTCTCAATTCGGTTGTATTTTTTTATGTTTGTTACCTCATAACTCCGACAATATTATGAACCGATTTGAAAAATTCTTGTTTTATCTGAAAGGTCCCATTTAAATTTTATGAAATCGATTACGAACTTTGGATTTTAAATCGAAATATCTGGAATTCGTCTACTTGGATGATGGTTTTATGTCATCCAAGTAATCGAAATTGCTTATTTTGCTTTTCTGTGATTTTGCAGTGGTGTTGTTAGGTGTGGGGTAATTTCGGAAGTCGGTGTCAAAATACGAAGAAACTAACAAAACACCGACTTCCGAAATTAAAGTTATTTTTTACTTTGTATTGTTTTTTTTTTTTGTGGGTGTCGGTTGTATTTTTTTGTAAAAAGTTTTTTTTCTAATTCGAGTATTATATTCCGATCCGCCACCAACCAGTACACGATGGACATCCCACAAACACGCACAAAACGTTTTGGGGGCAGCATTCATTTCAGCTAAGGAGAGGAATCCCCTGGCGGAGTCTGGGTTTCCTGATAGCTTTTTTTCAGGAATTTCTCCTGTATCGTGGGTGCGTTTACAAACATACAAAGTCACATACACAAACAGACCCGGATCAACTATCTGTAGGTCATACAAATATTTGTTCCGTGTGGGAATCGAACCCACGACACGCGACGCATCAGCCGATCGCTCAACCACTGCGCCAACCGTGCCGTCAAGCTACAACCTGGGTCTTTAAGTCAAGAGTGAATTGTAGGCAAGCGTGCTCCATCTATCGCTTACCATCAGGTGAGATAGTGGTCAAGCGCGTGCTTATCAACAGTAAAAAAAAAAACAAAGTAATGTTAAGTTACACTCTAGTCAACAAGGGCCTTAACTTTATATTTTTCTCTTTGTCCCTTAGTATTCAGTAGGTATAGGCGACAGTGAAGTTGGTAGACATAACTTAACATTCATTTATCCTCAGTATTGTGTCCTCAAGGACAAGTTACGTCACTTTAAATATTAACTTTTGAATACAAGAGTGCCTACATAGACAGCCGGACTTTCTAGTCTATGGCGTTTGTTTTAGAACAGCTTGCCATTCCTGCTTCCTTGAAAAAAAAAAGTTTATTTCAGACATTAAAAATCCATTGTTCACATAAATATTAATCTAATCAACATTAAATCACATTAAAATTAAATCATATTTAAAATTTATATTTTACCATAATTAAATTAAATTACAACAATCAAAATTAGTAATCGCACGGCCCCGAATACGTAGATGCACGTGCATCCACTGCCCAGCGATTAACAATAGTTTCGATACAAACCCTTGTTTCGAAATGAACCAATCACAACTGTGGTTAACAAGGCCCTGGAAGAAGTTAAACTCTATGTTTAAGCAATTACGGTCTTTAATGATTTAACTGCCGGTTGATTCCGTAAACCTGCCGAAGTGAAGGTTTGGCCGAAGTGATCACAAGTGACCTGTCATTCTATCTATATGTAAACACGTCAAAGGCTTGGGTGAAGTGAGCCGTCTATCCATGTTATCAGGATTGACGGCTCACTTCACCCAAGCCTTTGACGTGTTTACAGAATCGACCGGCTGTATTGACATGTGCTACCAAAATTTCACGTGAAACGCAAATATTAAGGACATTGCACGTCACATGGGCACACAACAGTATAGTATGCGTCACTATTTGTCTTGAACACAAGCTTAAGTCATCAATGGGGACTCTAAAATATAGGAGAGCTCTCAGCGGGACAAAACACCAAATATAAAAAACTGGCCAAGTGCGAGACGGACTCACGCACCGAGGGTTCCGTACAAACCAGTAGGTATTATATTATAAGCAGAAGTTGCGATTTACGATATAAGACGTATTGGGACCCATATGTAAAAATCTTAATGCGGTTCACAGAATACATCTGCTTACCTTTCAACAGCATAGTTCTTACAGTTTCGGAAAAAAGTGGCTGTGACATACGGACGGACAGATAGACAGACATGACGAATCTATAAGGGTTCCGTTTTTGCCATTTTGCTACGGAACCCTAAAAACATTTTCACATCACTCAAAACATTTGCCCTCAATATCATACTCGTACATAATCGCTTCCCACCCTGAATTTCAAACAACTTAAGGGCATTGATTTAAAAACAGGGACACCGTATGCATTGATTATGCATTTAGTTCAACACGCTTCTATCCGACATCCCTCGCACGTCTCCTCGGCCACAGATCATTAAATTATAGAAGAATCGACAGTCTTGATCTTTTTTTTTTAGGAATGGGAAATCATCCAATGACTCCTCCCGCTCTGGGTGTAGCGGGAGGGAGTGTCAGACTTCTACTGACTTAAACCCATCCATGTTCCTTCATTGCCCTTTGTGTTCCGGAGCCACAGTGTCTCCTGAGAATAATCCCGCGACTCCGGTAGGCGTCGGCCCTTTCGGGCCCCTCTGTGTGCTGACTCTCTTTGAGGCGCGCGTGGAACACTAACGCGCCGTCGACACGGCCTGTCGTCACTAGACGAACGGACGGCGAGCCACCCATAGCTCGCCGTCCACAGGCCCGACAGTCTTGATCTAACAATGCCTTTGAAAATTCGCATTTTCTTTAAATTTTACTCAAAACTAGCTGACCTGCGCAACTTCATTTACGTCACATTTTTCATTAATGCTCCGCTTCTATAAGTCGTAGCGTAATGTTATAAAATCGATAGCCTTCCTCGGTAAATGCAATATCCAACACCAAAAGTTTTTTAAAATTCGAATCATAAGTTCTTAAGATTAGCGCGTTCAACGAATTAAGCAAACAAACTGTTCAGCTTTATAACATTAAGATCAGTCAAATACAGGAAAGGTTCGAAGGCATTTTGTAAACCAAACTTAAGAGTGTGTATTCCGTCCACTAGCGCCGCCAATCGTTTTTTATTAATTGTGGTAAATTTAAGACATGTAGATAAAAAACCGCTCTGTAGTGCACTGAAGAAATGTATCTATTATTTTTTGACAGCTATTTTAATACATAACTCATGGCTAAATAGCCAAAACGGCAATTATTGCTAAAAGTGGCCACTTTTAGCAAAAATATCGACTTTGGCAACTATTTATGTTCTAAAGTACAAAACATAACTCTCAAAACATAATAAATACATTTCTTCAGTGCACTACAGAGCGGTTTTTTATCTACGTGTCTTAAATTTACCACAAATAATAAAAAACGATTGGCGGCGCTAGTGGACGGAATACACGCTCTTAACAAAAACTTATTAGTTATTTTCAAGTAGTTTTTGATCTCTTCAGTATGTACCTATGTGTTGTCTTTCTACTTTATTTACGGTAATTTACTTCGCTCCATCTCAGAATGACACCCCGTATCGTAATCCACCATCTACCTAATTTTATATTCTGTGACATGAATGAACTTAACATGCCAGGACTACGGAACTCAACGTCAATCGTATTTAAATCCGTATAATTCCCAGCGCTCAAATCTGGGAGACGGGGAAATGCTTTAAAATAAAGTGTCTTAAGGTTGGCACCTTCTTATCATGTGTGTTACAGGGTTAAAGGCTTTGACGAGTCAATTTAAATAAGTAAGTAATCATTTATTAAGCAAAATACTTCCTTAGACACATTAGTGTTGTTACCTACTACTAGAATAGCTAGTTATGACTATTAATAATGAGCAAGATCCCTGTTCTTAAAACAAGAAAAATTCTATCAAGGTTTCAAAATTCAAAAGTAATTTATTCAAGCCAAGTACTACAAAAAACAGTCCCCCAAAACGTCCGCCCGGCACCACTTCCTAATGTTTTAACTGTGGAGAAGAAAACAATTTCCCCAGCAACACATCTGTCTGTTACGTTTTAGGAACTTGAATTTATACAATAAGTATGTTGTAGTATGCAAAGTAAATAATACATGACACAAAATAAAATATTTATCACTTGCTAGTTAGCACACTATGATACTATAAAACAAAACAAAATTTAGTTTTTAGGGTTCCGTATCAATATGGTGCGACTCAGTCTGTCGGTCCGTCTGTAACAGCTAGATATCTCAAGAACTACTAATGCTATCAACTTGAAATTTGGAACAATTTTACTATGACGTTTTTCCAACTATTTTGAAATCAAGTTGTTTTTTTCACAAGGAATCATGATGACATTGCCACACCATAGTGGGACGCTGACTTGGCTGCCAAAATTTATCATTAAAACCGTGTGAGCTTTTATCAGTAATGACGTCTGTCAGCGACTTTTATCAGTAACTGCGTTCGTGGTCGAGTGGTTTAGGCACTTGCCTTGAGATCCGGTGGTTTTGGGTTCGGTTCCCACGGGAAGCATACTTTGTAAAGTTGTATCCAGTTTGGCTAGGACATTGCAGGCGTGAATCACCTGATTGTCTGACAAAAAAGATGATTCCGTGTTTTGGAAGGCACGTATAAGACGGTGGTCCCGGCCGCCAAATGGCGGTCGTTAAACCATGTCAGAGGCCCTTGAGGCGGTTTAGAAACTCTGACACTAGAGTTTGTGGCGTCGTTAGACCTTACTGCTCACATGACAAGAAGATAATATAGGTTTAAAAAGCCCTATGCCACATTTTTCTTACTTGATACTATCGTCACCGCCTAAAGAAAGTAACTTCATCTACACAGCCATTAAATTCTATACACATTAGAATCTATGGTTCTCTCAGAGCGTGTGGCCATCATTGGAGTATCGTTTGACGTCGTGGAAGAGAATGAGGAATTTAATGCCTTGTCGCTGGTTGGGGAAGCACAGGATCCAGATTTGAGGATAATTTTGTGGTGAGTATAGCAGTACGATTCTGTAAACATGTCGAAGTGAACACTTAGGTAAAGTGAACGACAATTGAGCTAAGCGTCAAACTATACAAACAAGATGGCATGACAGCTCACTTCTCGTTCAGTCCACGTAAGTAATCACGGTGAGATGTCAACAGCAGTGCGATTCTGTAATCACGTCGAAGTAAACTGTCAATCCAAGTAATCAAGATGGAATGACAGGTCACTTAGTGATCACTTCACCCAAGCCTTCACTTCAAACATTCATTGGGCTGTGCATTTTTATGTCACTTTTAGTAAGTTACCTACTACATAGAAAATTATAGTTACCTACACTGAGAAATAAAAAACCGGCCAAATGTGAGTCGGACTCGCACACGAGGGGTTCCGTACAATTTAATTATTAATTACTTGAGATGGGTTTGCTATTCTTTTTTGTCTCTCATTTTTTTTTTTTTTTTTATACAAAACGGGGAAACTCTTGGCCTAAATCTCACCTGATGGAAAGTGATGATTAGGCCGAAGATGGAAGCGAGTTGTTATAGCGGCAATTGAAATCTACAATCTGTGACAATTACAACTGTCTACCTATTGCGGTTCTTGAGATACAGCAGGCTGACAGATAGACGGACGGTCAGACGGATGGACGGACAGGTAGCTTAGTAATAGGGTTCCGTTGGTTACCCATTGGGCCACGGAACCCTAAAAATTCTTAAAGCCAAGTAAAGAAAATTATGCCAAAGAATGTACAACACACAAAATAAAAAAAAACAGCACCCAGGAAACTTTTTAACACGATCGTAGCTTCATAAAAAATAAAATTATAATGAAGTCGGTACAAAGCTAAAAGTTAACATAACTTCGGTAAGTCGTCTACTGTCTATGGAATACCTTTGTAATCCCTCAAAGGGTCGCCTCATTGTATTATCTTCCGGTTGGAATATACAGACTGATTTAGTTTACATGCTGAACCGCCCTTTCTATGATTAAATTAATAAAGAATCAATTAGTTCTGTTATTTATTTATTTATTGTAGGCCACTTGCGAAACCCTGAATTCTTAAAGAAATAAAGGAAAAATAAAAAGGAGATTATTTGTGGCCAGCATGACGCATACCAAAAAAAATCACAAAATACAATTATACAAATGAAAAATTGGGAAGATATGCGTCAAATCCGCGCAAAACGGCCATCTCTCAGCATAATGCTGGGACTCGTACGTGCAAGACAGAGCCACAGACAAACACACACGACAAACACCGCATTGCGCTCTGCACCGTGAGATTCGCCTTCTCAGCAATTCGATGGCGTGAGACCGAAGATCACGCAATAGCAGTGATGAATATTGATTTATTGTATTAGTGATTCACTTCTCACATCGAGCAATTGTTACGCATCTTAATTTTAGCGATCTAAATGTAATAATTACTTTAATTAAATTCATTAAGAGCGGCCAACCCGTCATACTTTTCATACAAACGCTCATACGTGATTATGCCGTTGAAACATATATCTATCTTTTATTGTTTTACTAATAAATGTCTTGCGCACAATATCTAGGTTTCTATCAAAGCAAAAAATAAAAATTTGTACAAACAAATTCAGTATAAGCCTCCGAAAATTGGCGTTTTTGCACATATTTTACCTGAACTTTGGCCGTTCATAGTGTACTCATTATTGTAAAACTAAAGAAAACATCTTGATAGAAACCTTGCACACGTAATGGAAATTCTAAAAGACAAATACTTTTATCACAAACTTGTAAGGCTTATTCAAAAACACGTATTACCTGGGACAAGTTTTATGAAAGTTTCGAACAATATTTTTCGTTCATTGTTATCGCTTTCTCACTTGCTTGTTAGTTTTCATACACTGCGCTAGATGAAACAACAAGCTTTTCAACCATGCTCGCGTTGACGATGGATGGACCGGGAAGGGCCCTCTTAAGTAAATTATATCGGTTTTATTTGCATTGCGACTGCAGCCGTACGTAATTCACCAACAATTATTTAAACTGAATGCTTAAATATAAACACATGCTAAATATAAATAAACAGTGTAACAATTACCTAAAAGTAAAACACCACATGCAAAAAATATTAAATCCGAATGCTAAGCTAACTTACCTACATGGTAGTAAGCGCATATAAATATATTTATTTTTAGATAAAATTAAGATTGATTAAAAAAAAAACACATCATACATTCATAATTATATTCAGAGTATCTTTGAATTCAGTAAAATCGTAATTTCAGACCAAAATTGATAAAAGTATTAGATAATGTTATTAGATTGACAAAATTAATATAATTTATAAAATCGAGTGATAAAACCAATATATACATTAATATAATTTAAGAAATGGATCGATTAAAATAAAATAAAAATGATATCTATACTAATATTATAAAGAGGTAACATTTGTTTGTAAGTTTGTATTTAGGGGGTAATCTCAGGAACTACTGGTCCGATTTGATAAATTCTTTCACTATTAGATAGCCCATGTATCGAGAAAGGCTATAGGCTACATATCATCACGCTAAATCATGGAAAATGTGACGCAGACGAAGTTGCGTGGGTCAGCTAGTAATTTATAAGATTGATTGGCGGAATAATATTATTAATACCTGCACAATAATTACAATGATAAAAATTGATAGCATCGACTTTCATTCATAAAATTTACATAAAACATTGATATAAGTGACCCAACTGATAAAAAAATCATGGCTATGGCGGTCGAGCATGTTTAACCACGACTGCGGTTACCACAATTATACAGCATCTAACTCAAAGCATTTTTATTCAAACCTAGATTCAAACTTATTAGTTTTTAGAAATGATGTGTAGGTAAAATCTGTTCGCAAAAAACAAATGGCGATACTTTGTCAGCAAAAGAGGCTAAAATATTATTACAATCCATTTTTCTCTGCATAGAAACATGATGCATAGTAAATGCAGCTGTATAGTAAAAAAGTTTTCTGGAATTTAATAAAAATAATTTAAAGTGAGCAACTTCTTCATTTTCTACCAATATCTCGAACACACAGAGCAAAAGTCATCTATTCAAATTAGGCTAAGAGAGAGTGAGAGAGCAACACTTTTTGAACGTCAGAGTTATGCCCGCCCGTCACCACTTCCTAGTGTTTTAGCTAGGAAGAAGTGGCGCTCCCCAGCAACAAATTTGTCCGTTTTTAATATATGTCATGTGTGCGTTTTACGAGTATGTCAGTTATGAATCAATGAAATGTAGGTAGATAGACCCATTTATTACAAAGAACCAAGATAAAGTATCTTAACATAGCGACATTGTTTCTTTTTTTGGGTTTCGTACCTAAAGGGTAAAGGGTCCGTACATCTGTCTGTCTGACAGTGAGCTGTATCTCATGAACCGTAATAAGTACAGTTGAAATTTTCACAGAGTGTGTATTTCTGTCGCCACTATAACAAAGTACCTACAGTAAAAATGAAACAAAATTAAAAATAAATGGGGCCATATTATATAAAACACGTTTATATCTCGGCTTATGGTGCGCATGAAATTCCGATTTATATTTTTTCTGAATCTCGAACTCATGCGGCGTCCACGCTCAAAAACTTACCCCTAAGTGAACACTTCTAGAGCCTCAATAAAATAAATATCGTCGCAGAGGAACGAAGGCGAATTATAAAGGTTCTGTTATGAAATGAGATTGCCGCAATAAATCTGAGAGCTGACAAAAGGAGCCAAGTGGCGGACATCAAACATTTTATAGTTCCACTCTGACACTAGGGTTCTGTCGTGAAAGGAAAAGGTTAAGAAGTTGAAGGCCATTTTAGTATACTTTGTAAGTACAAATTGCAAAAAAACATAATTACCATTAAATAGCCCAAAAAAGGTGACTTATAGTGCTTGTACAGTGTCCTCGGCAGGAGGATTTAATTCCGCCTAGCCCGTTCCATTAAAGGACCACAAGCCGTACGGCGATGCGCCACCATTGCATGGTGGTTATCCCACTCACAAGCACAAAACGTTTTGGGAACGCATTCATTGTGCGTGCAGCTAAGGAGTGGAATTCCCTGCGTGAGTCTGTGTTTCGTGTTTCCTGATAGCTACAACCTGGGAGTCTCTAAGTCAAGAGTGAATAGGTTAGGTGAGATAGAGGTCAAACGTATGCCTATCAATAGTAAAAAAAGGTACTTGCGCAGGTTATGTTCCGTGGAAAGGTGATGAGCGGTTCCCGCGACTCAAGCTTGTACCAACGCGAGCTACCCACGCAAGCAACCCGCGCGATCTGCGACGCATAACATTTTGTACCGACTCAACTTATAAAGCCTACTCAACTGTGGTGACCAAACGAGCAACTTGTGTATACTCCTCGTGCCTTGCTTGTTCCAACTACTTTTACCGACAAACACTACGTATTCCCTATTGCTTAATAGGGAATAAGTAGGCGATTTTTTTTATTTTCCTATTGAAATAACTATAATCTCTTAAAAACAATCATGAACTTATTTTTTTAATAGAAAGCTTCAAAATTTACAATTAGAAGGAGAAGTCCGATATGAACTTGAACGTCAATTTTGACGTTCAAGTCCATATCGGACTTCTCCATGACAACTGCCATAGAAAACTGAAAAAGGAAGGTGATTAGTAGATTCATTATAATAACCATAATATCTAATCTACACATTGGTGCTGTTTTGTTACTAACCCGAAGATAACTCAAAAGGAGCAACCACGTTAAACCACAAGAATTCAAAAGCAACCACGAGTTGAGATTATTATAATCAGTTAACGACGCCAGGTTTTTAATGTATTATGTCCAACTTAAAAATACAGTATTTAAAATAATATCAAAACAGTTTCAATACTACAAAAACATGTGCTTTTGTACATTTTCAACTTGTGCTTGCAGGAGGGTCACTACCCGGACGAGTGGAAGATTACGAGAGTTATTCCGGTTCCTAAAGGAGGTGCGGGCTCTGACGTGAGTGGATACCGACCGGTGGCGGTGCTGTCTGCGTTCGCCAAGGTATTTGAGTCAGTATTGCATAAAAGTATATATACGCAGGTGAGCTCTCGGTTAACGGACGCACAACACGGTTTTAGGCCGGGTCGCAGTACGGGGGGCAACTTACTGTCCTTTGTTACCTACTTGGCGCCCTCTATTGACGCTGGGGGGCAGGTGGATGTGGCATATTTTGACTTCCGGAAAGCATTTGATACTGTGGATAATGATGTACTTTTATGCCAGCTCGCTGCTGTGGGATTCACACCGCACTTGCTTGAGTTTTTTGCGAGTTACCTTGGCGAGCGCCGACAGTACGTCGAGTATGCAGGGCATGACTCCAGGCCCTACTGCACGTTCTCAGGCGTGAGTCAAGGAAGTAATATCGGACCATTGGAATTTATATTGGTGGTGAACGATCTGCCGACTGTGGTCAAAGAGGCGAAGTGTCTGTTGTTTGCTGATGACATAAAGTTATTTTTAGCTGTTAAAGATGAGGCTGATTGTAATCGGCTCCAATCAGACATTAACAATGTAGTCCAATGGAGTAAATCAAATAAACTCCATTTTAATCCGAATAAGTGCTGTGTGATGAGTTACAGCCGTGCGCGTACTCCATTACATCATCAGTACGAGATGGACACGGAGGTAATGCCTCGCGTCACACAGGTGCGGGACCTGGGTGTGCAGATGGTGCTGGAGTTGACGTTCCGCAAGCATATAGTTGAGGTGTGTGGCAGGGCTTTCAGAAATCTCGGGTTTATCTTGAGGCAATGTAAGGATTTTAGCGATATGGCTGCTGTGAAGGTTTTGTATAATGCACTGGTACGGAGCCACCTGGAAACCAGTGCAATTATTTGGAATCCTCATGAGGGAAAGTACTGCCTCATGTTGGAGAAAATACAGAACAAGTTGGCGAGGTTTCTGTATTTGAAACAATATGGGGTTTACCCTTTTTATCCCCTCATGTACCCGAGTCTGTTCGTCCTGGGCATGGTCGGGTACACCAGGCTGGATGTAAGAAGAGACGTCGCGCTAGTCAAGTATGTGGCTAGCGTACTGCTAGGTTTGCTGCACCACCCAGAGGTGCTGGAGGCGCTGCGGCTGTGCGCGCCGGATGGGTGCGTGGGCGCGCGCCGCCGCCCCGCTCTGTTAGATGTACCATTGGCTAGAACAAACTTGCTCAAGTTTACCCCTTTGTCACGAGCCATACGTTTGATTAATAGTATTACGATATCGGAAGATATATTTGGCCAAAACCTGCCGAGATTTATAAGAGCAGCGCAAATCCTAATGGAAAAAGGTCTAGTTCACATAAATAATGGTGACTGAATTTAATTAATGTACCTATGTAATGTAAGTTTATTTTATATATTAGTTATAACACCGCCTTGGATTTAACTGTAAAGGTGTTATAATTATTTAATGATTAAATAAATAATAAAAAAAAAACGGCAAAATAATCAAGATTGTATATATTTATTTTATTCTGTTTTTAGTATTTTTTGTTATAGCGGCAACAGAAATACATCATCTGTGAAAATTTCAACTGTCTAGCTATCGCCGTTCTTGAGATACAGACTGGTGACAGACAGACAGCGAAGTCTTATTATAAATAGGGTCCCGTTTTTACCCTTTGGGTACGGAACCCTAAAAAACAAGACTAATAGCAATCTAAAAAGTAATTTCATTCTATTTTATTTATAGAACCGTTCTAGACGTGTGCAATTGTGCATGCAAACATAACGTTGCTCTTAACTGCATATTGCAAAAATACCTTTTACTTCAGGTAAACATTGTAATACGTACCTATCTTCATACGTTCCTACCTACATAGAGATAAGTTGTAAGTAAGCACTACAAAGTTCAGACCACATCCAGCCAATATCAGACGTTCGAACCATTGACCCATTTAATACAAAACTTGCTGCATCTCTCTTCACTTTATCTCAAGTATTGGAACATGAGATATCTAAGGGCCTTCACACATGGGTTTTTTAACGCCTATGACGCAGATGACACCTCTTTAAACGAATTTTAGTCTTAGACAGTACTGCGTTTTGGTCATATCTAGAGCGCCGTGAACGCGAGGCGTCGGCGCTTTAAAAAAAAAAACATGTGTAAAGGCCCTTGTGTATAGGTTCTTAAAGCTGCGGTCTCACGGCCTGATTTTTCGTAGACCAGATCGCGCCAGACCAGGCCGACAGGACGGCAGGACTCATCGCACCCGATGAAACTTGCCGTGGCATGCCGTAGTCTGTCCGATATATCGAGAGTCGGTATGCTAGGAGAGATGGCGTCTGGCACGGCCTGTCTTGAAATACAAGCTGGCTTCCTACGGTGCGCGGGAAGACAGAGCATATTCTGTGGTATCGCAGACCACTCCGTGGCGGTGTGTGCCCAGTATACCGCAAAGGTGCGGAGAGAGTTTTCTTTTAATTTTCGATTGAAAAAAATATCACCGACTTCCAAACAAAACACTACAAAGTCGGTGTTAAAAAAACAAAGAAATAAAACCAAAAAAGAATCTGATTAAAAACCTCGGAGTAATCGGAGTAGTATATTTTTTTTAAACACCCACCGAATTGGAAACCTTCTCCTTTTTTGGAAGTCGGTTAAAAAGGATGTCAATCTCAAGATCCACACGGACAGACACGCACCGTCGAAAGAGTCTTGGTGTGCGCTGCATTTGCTGACCCTGGTCGTCCGTGGTGCGAGGTAGACCGCATCCTTCCGCAATATCACGCACCGTGAGAAGCCGCCTTTACAGAACGTCGATATTCGACCTCCACCTATCTCAACAGTTCGAGAGTAACAAACTTTGTATTTTACACCCATGTAAGTAAATTTTAGATCAGTGTAACGTAAACGCACCCATTACCGCCAGTTTAAGCGGAGTTCAGATTGATATAAAAAAAATAAGCACATTCCTAATATGTGGCTTCAATAAAAATATTTTTTCAAGTACTGGAATTATCAATTTTTTAAGTTATGTATAAGAACAGATAATCAAAGAATTACTTAAAAAACTAAAAATTAAATAAAAGGAAAAAGGGTCATGTCCCTATTACCGACTCAAAATATCGGGTGTGTGCCTAATACCGTTTATGTGACACCTAATACCGACCACTAAATAAATGGAACCGTTAAAGTTAAATAAAAATGCTCGTGTATATTGAACTGTTTACATAAATACTCCAACACAGTACAGAATGCTATCAACACTTAACAATTATATGTATTCTTATAATAGTATATTCTTAACAGCTTTATATCAATAAAAAATATCATATTTATACGAATTATGTATAACAAATTACCAAAGGACAGCATTGATTATAACTACTATAATATATAACCAATGGGGGCATTTGGTATTATACAAGAGTAAATGGCATTATAGAATTAACGTCTTTAAATGGGTTCGGGCACTTTAATGTTTCCACTAATTTTGAGACCGTTTCCAGTAGCTGGTCTTTTGTTACAGGAAAATCTAATGTTCCCCAATAGTGAATCCAGTCTATTAACTGACGTTCTTCGTCCTTGGTGAAAACGGTCTGAACACCACAGTTTTCATTAGAGTAGGTACTTGTTATCTCTCTTGTCACGAAGAGTTGTTCTGGGAATCCCAAACTTCTTCGAGGTTTCATAGATACTTGCTCCATTAGTGATAGCCATCAGTGCAGAGCGTCAAGTTGATTAACTGTATACTGTATAATATATTGTTTACGTTTTAGTCGATCCATGTTTCTGAAACAACATTTATTTACTAAGTCTAGGATATACTGTAAACGGATAGCAAATAGTAATTTAAATTACCATATGACTTCCACATATTTAAAATGTTAGCTAAGTATTACTATAATATAATAAAGCTTATGTTATTTTAAATCTGTATGTTTATTATGGAATACTATTATTTTTTATTAAATAACTTTATGTTTATAGACATTATATTTAAATGTACAAGTAGATCGGTAATAGGTTTTCTTAAAGGAAATCGTATAACCTATTACCGACCCAGGGGAATGTGTATGAATTGTGTAAATACATGTGATTTTTGTACATGTATTTGATTTTAAGTGGTGCGGTTGCTAAAAATATTCAATAATAATGATATTTCAACTATAAAAATACACTATTTAAAGTTATACCTCCTTTATTCATCAAAATATTTATATAAGAACAAAGTTAGTGTATACGGCTACTAAAGCTCTTGAATATATGGCGTTAATAGCTCAAATATAAGTTAACATACTAAGGAACTGAATTAGTATAGCCTCCTGCCTATTAATTTATGCATTTTAACAAAAATCATGGCACACAAAAGATATGACAAGTACTTATCAGCGACATGGGTCGACAATAGGAATAAAATTGTGATTTTTGTTCCTATTACCGCCTATTTTTAATATTGAATTTTAAGCAAAATAAAATAGTATCTCACTGAAATGAATCATTACTTGTGTTCCTGAAATTATCAAAAATGCACCAAAAGAACTAGAAGTTACATTAAAATGCTTGACGATATAATCTTCTGCTAAAAAAGAAACAAGAGTACTTACGCCATCGGGAATGCCACACTATGGAAAATGCACTAAGGTGCCGCGTCCACGGACGAAGTGAGCAATTATTATTTAAATCGTCGAGTTACGCACCCAAACAAGAGATGAACATTTGCAATACATCTACATTTTTTTTAAAGCAACCAATTGTGTAGCTTTAATACATGACATAAAAATGATAGTTTTCTGAATAGGGCGGTAATGAGCGCGGATTTTAACGGGTCGTTATTAGGTGCGTTTACGTTAAGTAAATATTGTAGAGTGCATGGAAGTGCCGCTGACTTGCGAGCACCGGTTCGCAAAGACATTTCTAGAATGTGAGCTCAAGTTTGTAGTTCCTTGTAATGAGTTTGTTCAGCAATGTATGCTACATTGAGAGGTTTTAGCTTCGTCTATTGGGTAGAAACGCATCTGCAACGTCAATGTCTTTACAGGTATTCATAGGTGGGACCTAGCACCTAGTTGTCCGCCTGAACTGGACCTATTTGGCGCAGCCGTGGGGCACACAATGTTATTGTTTTTAAAACTAAGTTTTATATACTTTAACTGTAAGTATTTACATTGTGTGAATCCGTGTGTGCCAAATAAATGAGTTTTGTTTCTTTCTTATGCGACTCGTATTCAATATAATTATGTCAAGTAGGCCTTACTTAAGTAGATAGTCGATACCTACTGCGAGAGAGAGAGAGGAGATGGAATTATCACAGGCTTCTGTAAAGAAAACGATATTTATTATCCCTCTTTCTCATTCTCAAGTAAAAATCTCTTCGAAGCATTTACAAAAATCCGTCCCAAAAAAGGGTTACCAAAAACCGTATAGAAATTAGGAAGTCTCATTACCTTTGTCACTCAGTCATTAAAGACGTTACTATAACTATACAAGCACAAACAGGGCTAGCTTCACGTCTAACCCTCAGAAGGGCAGCACTCCCAGAGTGCAACTCGTTGTTTTTTTTTATTCGATACGTGTTTGCTCTTTACTCTAGGCTAGGTCAGAGATGACAGAAACAAAGTTTAGATACCTTAGAAAAACATGATTGCAGACCTAATAACGAACCCATAATAATTTCTCCCCTTTTTTCAAGTAAAAAATCTCTTCAAGACAGCCATGATTTTACCCTCTCCAAAAATTCGTCCCAAAAAAAGGGCCACAGCCTAACCAAATACCGTTTAGAAAGTCCCATAAACTTTGTCGCTCCGTCATAAAAGACGTTAGTATAACTATACAAGTGCAAACAGGGCTCGCTTCACGTCTTCCCTCAGAAGGGCAGCGCTCAAACAATAACCTGACAGATTAACTGAGGGCCCTCCGACCAACTTCCAAGATTACCCTCCGCATTGAAGGGTTAATTTAATAATAAACAAACGCCCTTCACGGGTTGAATGAAGACTGTTGTCTTGTTTGGAGTTTTGGGTAAAAATGTTTTTTTTTTACGGCAATGATTTCTTTCGTTGATATTAGCACAATCATTAATATACAAAAGACCGTAACTCTTCACTTATTAAAAATATGAATTTAATTACGAACTATTCGTAAAAACTGGAATTATTACCATAAATATTATCGTCAAGATATTTTTGAGAAATACATATAACATCTTATCTTTTATTTAGATAGCTTCGGTTTTATAAGTCTGGAACTTTTCTATTGGCCACTACCTTACCGTAAGTTAAATAAAGTCAGAACCTCAATTGGGATGAAGCCTGAGTAAAAACCAAATGATTCTATTAAGTCCGTCCGTCGAAAAATATTTGACACGTACTATTTGTTTTATCAAATTAATAAAAACTGACGCAGATAAAACAGATCAAAAGTCAGGAGTGGGGGCTTGTCGTCACAAGCCCCCACTCCTGACTTTTAAAACAGATCAAAAGTCAGGAGTGGGGGCTTGTCGTCACAAGCCCCCACTCCTGACTTTTGATCTGTTTTGCTACTGTCACTGCTAGGTAAAAAGTGCATTGAAATGTGACGTCACACAAGTTTTCAACGCACTGCATCGTCTTTATTTTTTGTTTACATGAAAAAAGATAAAATATACGTGTCCAATATTTTTTTTAAATCTATCTGATGGACTAATTAGATTTTTTTGGTCGTCTAGCCTATTGAGGATCACACTTTCTGTCACAAGACGAGTGATTTTGGAAGAAACTCATATTCGAACAACACAATTAATAATATTAAATTATCAGAATGCAAGCTTATAAACATATACGGATAACAAAACAATTTTCTACAAAATGAACTCTAAAGACACATGTCAAAATATTGACAAATCTGCAATCTTCAAATGCTGTTACTAACATACTAACTTAAGCGTGCTTACTTCAACTTGCTAAAGTCACAGTAAAGTTATTGACTTGTAACTTAAATTAAATCACTCTAGTGTAGCGATTATGAATGCCTGTATTGTTCCACTGCATGTTTAGCTGCATTCTCCTAGGTTATTGTAAGTTACGTCGCCATGTTATTTCGGCATGTTTAGTACTACATTATGGAGTAAATTAAGTTGGGTTTTAAGGCGCGTCCCCGAGCAAAACGCAGCGCTAGCCGTTTTTTGTGCAGTGTTTTGGAGCTATCTACTCTTTATCCAAAAGAAATATCAACTAACAAAAAATACATTAAATTTCTACATAATCTTGGCTTCAAAATGGTAGATTTTATTTTTTATTACTAAGTATAATGTTTAAGTAATCTCCTCACAACGAAACCACAGAAATGAGAAAAAATTACTGAAAACATGCATCTTCTCGAAAACTAACGATAATTTTGATTTTGTACTTACACTAATGGATAGGCAATTTAATTATGAACATTTTGGTAGAAGTATTTTTTTCAAACGACCTAAATTAGATTTTATAACGATTTTATTCAACATTCTGAGCTTATTCGCTATTGTATCTCTTGCGCTGTTATTGAGGGAAAAAATGCTCAAGGTTATTTACTCAGGGTACGGCCTTAAGTAAATCTGATAGCTATGGATTCGAAATTAACTGACAAGGTCGATAGAAAAGTTTCTAGTGAATTTATCATTAATCATTGTTTTTAGGCGAAGGTTGAAATATTTATCTAGAAAGGGTGTGCATAACTTTATATAACTAAATCTAAAACTTAGTAATATGAAGTTATGATCCAATATTTCATAATTAATTAACATAATTAAGTATGTATATGTTAGTTAATTATGAAATATTGGTATGATATTGAAATAACTGCATCTGCTAAATGTTGACAAATAAATGTAGTTCTAATTTTTTCTTAAATAATGGTTAGTCATGGGTAGTAGGTAGCTAATTAACTAAAGGCTTGTTTACTGAAAAAATCTAATTAGTCCGTCAGTTAGATTATCAAAAAATGTTTGACCCGTATTTTTTCTTTTGTTACGGGAACCAAAATTGACGAAGTTACGACGCTTTTAAAATTCTCAATATGTCACGCCGTGGCATAATTTTTAGCGGGTAGTGACGTCACGAGCCCCCGCTCCCGAGTTTTGATGCGTGTTATCTTTGTCAATATTCATTGATTTACAAAAACCAAAAATACGTGTCCATTATTTTTCAATACTCTTACTGACGGACTAAATAGTTTTGCAATTTGTGGATGATGGAAACTAGCCTATTCTAGTTCAAAAACAATATATTGTTTTTGAATTATAAAGTCTCTGTAGACAATCGCCCGAGAAGGTTACGGGCCTCTTAAGGCGGGGTTGCAGTACTTTTCAAGATTTTTGAACGTCTGAAAATCTAATTAATTATAAGTTTTTTAATTAAAAAAAAATCATTACATAAAAATTGAACATACCCTCAAGTAAATCGTAAAGATAGAAACGCGATTTAGAATGATTGGCTCGATACTTTTTTTTATCAAACATGACACTAAATTACATTTTAAACTTGTACTGCTAAACGATTTTATCACGAATATATATAAAAGTTATATCAATAGATAGAGCTTTTTCTTTTGAAGTAAATGTTGAAACAATATTGTCTTATTTTTTTATCAGTTTTCGCCAAGAAGAAAAAACAATCAAAATTTAGGCACACAGTACTGCAACCTCGCCTTAACGTCATTTATCTGTAGTCTGTGAGTGCCAATGATTGTTAAAAAGCCCAAAATTACTTGCGTTTTCGAAATGTCACTAGAGTGCCAATTCTAAAAAAATTCACAATCGCATCGCATTCGCATCTCAACTTTAATTTTGGAAGTCGGTGTCAATATACGAAGAAACTCACAAAAACACCGACTTCCGAAATTAAAGTTATTTTTTAATTTGTAGTGTTTTATTTTTTATTTAAAAGACGATTGGAATTTTTATGTAAAAAGTTTTTTATGACAGTTTGCGATTTGATAGATTTTGTTTGCGAAAGTTGTTTAAAAATTAGTAGAATTGATCCTGTGACCATCGTGAATTTGGAAATTTGACAATAGATAAAATCTGGTAAAAAGCCATTGTCTAAAGCCCAAAGTATGACAGTACAACATATTTTTACTAACTAAGTATAATCTTGCCCAACTTCAACGAAAAGCATTACAAAATCCTCGATAAACGAAGGTCCCAGACCTTTTCCGTCAGCCGAAACATCAATAGACAGTAATTAAATCTCTATGATAGGTATCCATCCCTTCGCCCCTAAACTTAGAACATCGATCATGCTCCCTATTGTCTCCGCGTCTTCGAAATACCGACTTGCAAGAGACGTATTTATATTCGCAACTAAGTTCTGCCGTCGACTTTGCCTGTTTGCTTAGGGAATATTAGTTTGAATTGCCGAGAGAACTGACCATTTGGTATGTAAGAAGTTTGTTATATTGATTCGATGCAAGTTTATAGAATCTTATCATACTGACTGGGTACTCCTAGGCGTTTTAAAACTTAAATAAGGGCAGTAACTGTAGGGCTAATGTTACCACCGATGAGCATTTTGTTTAGACCTTTGATTTAGGAATCAAAGGTTATATGACAATGATGAAGTCACAGTAGGCGGTCTCATGTCCGAAAACAGATGTTTGTGACTTTGTGTTACCCAAATCTACTTACATCCCGTTTAGATGCTTTTGCCGTGTGTGTTTCACTTCCTACTACTAGAACATTCATCCATGAAGCGAACTTATTGGGAATTATCTTGCTGATCCGTTTGGGGTTGTACCACCAAGGCCATGGGGTCGGCGTGTTCATCGAGTTTTTTGTGGCATCAGCAAGCAGTTGAACGAGCATGAACGAGCGTGGCAGTTGAGAGCTTGTCATGCTCACACAATCTTTTCTCTGATGGTGGCGCGTGTGTTGGATCATTTGGTTCCCTTCAAAATGGTTGAGCTAGATGGTGCTAATACACGCATCATGTTCGTGAACGGGCGCCGTCTGTTGAGACTGGTCATCTCTTACCTGCCACTGGCTTTTTTTTGTAATCTGTTCTTTTTTAATTGTTTTATATACTTTCTTGTTCTTTGCATTGTCCTCACATATAGAAGCAATCAAAGATAATGTTACCATGATTTGTGTATTAATTACATCTATTGATTTAAAAGAGTGTCCGTGGAGTTTCTTGCACGATTTTCGATAGAGATTTACGCTTTGGAACGTGCAAATAGCTTCATCATATTTTTTTGGACCTACCGACCTTGACAATTCAAAAGTGCCTGTAAATGGTCTAATTGAAATAAATGATTGAATTTTGAATTTTTTGAGTTAGTCGACTCTTCACATGGCCAGAAGGATGGCCTTTTCTTTGGCCAAAAAATAGGTAAACATTTCCATCCAACGTGACAATGCTGCCAGTGTTTTGGACTCAAAGACTATTAAACCACTTGACTGCGCATACAGTGCCCCGACGCACGAAAACTATTAGTGTTTTTGCTCAGATGTTAGGCAGCAGGCACTAGTAACCATTTTAGTTGTGACCAGTTGTTAGACCTGTGGGCATGCTAAGTTTTTACAAATCGTTTTAATTTTTATGCAATTTATAACGCATAAAAATGCCTTCATACCCGGTGAATTTGTGTGGGAAACATTCCTAGACCTTTTGTTACAAAAATGATGGCATAACTTTTCATCGGAGAGTAAAGACTACGCAAAATATTTTTGATTTGAATCAGATGATGAGCCACTGCAGGGGTCTATATAAAATGGCGGTTTGGTGAACGAGCACACTGTGAGAAGCGCGCGTTGATGTCTTTTGGAAAAGTCTCTTTCTTTCATTAGGAAATACATATATTTTTATCCCTTTCTTCCCCTTTGTATTTTTATCGTAAAAATCTGTGCTGTTACGTTTACTGATTGAAGTCGATTTATCGATGATCATAAAATTACAACTAATACAATTTTTAATCAATTCACATAACACGTAACTACTTTTAAACGACTTTAAAAATAGGAGGAGGGTCTCAGATTTTTCATCTGTGTGTTTGAAATACATGTTTTCATTTTAGATTTTCGAAGATTTCAGAATTAAAATAAAAGTGGAAAGATAAGGTTAATAGGGAAACTTTTTTTAAACAAGATATAGTGCTGTTTGTTTGGATTGAGTATTTTTATAATGTTAAAATCCATTTTATCGATATCGACTATTTTCCTTTAATCAAGTAGTGCCACCACTAACCATAGGCTACCTATGCAACTTGACCTTGAACGGACCAATTGCAGCCGCGCGTTGTTCCTCGTCCCCCGGCCCGCTGTAGTGAGCCGCGTACTTAGAAGAAATCGGCCTATACGCTCTCTAGTGGTTATATACTCTATGTTTGGACTCGTCTGACGTCAACAGCGATTTGGACTTCGACGCGCAACCCTATCCCCATTTTATCTTGCTTATAAATATATATTTTTAAGATTGAATATATGTTATGTTGTTAAATAAGTAGTTTGATTTTATCTGTAAACAAATTATCTGCGAAAATTAGAACATTCCCCAAAGATCTTACGTACATCGTGCCTTCACTTATTTTCACATAATATACTGAGCAAAGCGCTCCGCAAACGAAGGTAATAAATAAACCTATTTGTGCCCAAATATCTCGATAGTTCACTGACCTCACAGAACTTAACCCGTCACCCGAAAGAGATGATTTATGTGCATACTATAAATATTAAAGACGCGAGCTCGTAAGCGTCACCAGGGTTACCAACCCTAGAATTTAAATTGTAAGTAGATTTAGGTACAGTAATTTTGGAAATTTTCCGCGGTGTTTAGTTTAATGATATTTATTACTTATTATAACTTTCATGGTCACTAACAGTAGAATAGTTCATATCGGGATTGCTACCATGTACCTTTTTATTTGCGAGATTCCGATATTTCGGCACTGTTGCAAGCGCCATGATCACGGAGTAACTGAAGATCTTGCGGGTGGGATGTTATTGGCAGAGATATCGGTCTACCCTCTATCGTAGTCTTTTATTACGACCATCTCCGGTACCACTGTCCACAAACTCACTTTTTTCCCGCAACTGTTCTCGACACACAACACTAACCGTATCTGACCGCGAAGTAACACTTTGTTGAAATCTCCTGTTTGTTTGTGTACATGGTAGCAATCCCGATATGAACTATTTTAGTTTAATGCTCTAAATCAAGCTAGCGCCATCAGTTTGGTGGGAAGATTGTAACTGGTTTTAGGATTAACCACTTAGTAAGAGTAGCAAACGTTACCCCGCACTCAGTCTTACAAAAACATGTCGCTGAAAACCATGAATTTATCTCACACACGAGTCTTCCTAACTCCCACTATACTGGGACAGCCGTTTTCCGCGGGTGGAGTCATTAAGTAATTTTGTTTATTTTGCTATGGTGTGGATCATTCATAACTCGTTTTCTTTATTTTATTTCATGTTCTTAATTCATCTTGCAAATCTTATAATTCTATACGGATAATGTAGGCAAAATTAAAAAAAATAGAACAAAATATGGGCTCTAGAATAACATAAGGGTCCCGTGGGAAATAATAGCCAAGGGCTATTATTGTTTTGATTGGATATTTTCAGGCTCTTTCTGGGTTGGCGGGCGGTCGTCTGAGGTGGACTGGACGTAAAGGCTACGCCGATCGGCGTAGCCTTTACGCCCAGTCCACCCCCACTAAGACGCTGCGGGAATTTCGGTGCTGGGTTGTTTTAGTGGGTATACCGGGCTTGCCCGAGGAGTCCCACATACCCCTCCCACTCCCCCGAGTAAGAGGGTATGCGTAACGCATTTTTTCCCAGCCGAAAAAAAAATAAAAAATGCTCCTTCTGGGTAAGCTCGCTCCATCGTAGACTTTGTCTCTGTCATCTATGACCAAGACTACAAGACTAGAGTCAAAAGAAAAAATCGTTTTCCCTTTTTATTTTATTTATTTATTTACTAAGTACTGTTCAGAAAAAATAATGTTTATCATTAAAACAGATAAAACACTGGCCTCCACACTAGGATTCCCTGTGTCGTAGAGGCCAGTCTCTTTCAACGTGGTTCTAGATATATAAAAAAAGAAAATTTGAGCATAAAACTAAAATTATTACCTATACAAACACATGGCGTCTTGCAGTAAACTGTACATAAGTGTGGGTTATGTGGTGTTTGTGCATGAAATTATGTTTGTTTTTTCTTCTTCTTCTTCTAATTCACTTTACGAAGTTTTTAGGTTTAATTTGCCAAAGACCCTGCGCTTGCTTAATCTGGCACTGAACATAAATGATAATAATATCTAAAAAATACGTAATAATGAGTGTATACCTAGTACAGTCGCCTGCACACCAAGTTATCCGAAACTGTCAAATTCTCCCAATCAACCTTGAACCTAATGCTTCAGCGATAAAGTTAAAAATCTATTAAAGAAATTTGAAAGATTGTTGTATCTTGATGTACTGGCGTCTGTAATTGTAATTGGTACTTTAAAAAGTTTGGTTAGCGTATCTTTATACTTATAGATCCTTGTTTATAGAACTTTGTTTAATGTTTTTAATTATTGTTACCTATACCTACATAAGCAATAGCTAAATGTGTTATCTACGTTTTTTTTTAATCATTTTGTACAGTTTTATCGTTTGTGTGTAGCTTTTCTCTAGGAGAAGGTTGGCAACACCGGGTGTCACTATATACCTATGGAGTTTGAGTGACGTCTCATCCGATAGGTTTAAGTAAGATCTTAATCGGGCAGCAATAAATCATCGATTTTGCAACATTTACTACGGTTTGCGACTAAGCCTCTCCAATACAGACAGTTCTAATAGGTATTTAGAACTGGAATGAGTACTTACAACGTAGGTACGTACTGTCATAAACCCCTGGTTAAGCTTTGTGATCTGAGGCGGGACATTAGACTTCTCTTACTTTCTCATTTTTCTATAGTTTTCAGTTGAAGACTGGCGTTGCCGGCAGTCTTTTGGGCTCTCTTTCAGTCAATAGCTGTGAGGACGAATTTTTGACGCCGTATTTTAGTTAGGAGTTTCATTTTCTATTTTAAGTGTATATAGATTGTTATTTAAATAAAAAAAGGCCCTAATGGATAAGAGCGTTTTTTTTAAAGGTTTGACGCCAAATAAGTTTGCATTAACGTTCATTAACCTACTTACATTTATTGACATTCCTTATGTCGAAAACATAAATTAAGCCTATGCACCTGCACCACTGACGTATAAATCATATGGACTGGGCATACCTACAAAAAAAACGTGTTTACCTACCACCGACTTGGGCACTTAAAATGGCTGCCTTTCGTAGGGTTGTAACTGCGAGCAACATGCGCATCTGATATCGATATTCAACTCAATGTTAAAGTTTTTATCTCAATGCGTATAAACCATATGGACTGGGCATACCTATAAAAAAAACGTAGCTACCTACACTTTGCTGGGATGATAAAATGGCGGCTAATAGGGCAGCATATGTCGATATTTCTTTACAATAACATCGATAAAAGATTGTTAGAATGTTTTCAAAATGTCACTGTACAATTTCAACGGGTATTTTTAGCACATTTTCAGCTTCACTTGTACAGTCGCCAGCACATCGTGCTACAACAATCTGACAAATTTCTGTACCTACTAGATTTTCAACTGTATAAGAGAAAAGATTAAGTTTACTTCCCGGTTTTTGATTTAGGCTAATACTTTGCGTACATGTTTAGTTTGGATGACATTGTTGCCGATTCTCTTGTTCAATAACTAAACTAAAATTAGATAATCACTATCTTTTTAACCGACTTCTAAAAAGGAGGAGGTTCTCAATATTTAATATTATTATATCAATGGGGGTTTGCGGGACATGTCTCTCTGTACCGCATACCCCCCAAAATATGTATCTATTGCCATTATTAGGATAAGTAACAAGGTACCTACATCGAATAAGTTTTTGAAAATTCAAATGAAATGTACCTAAGCGCTATTCTAAAGCCTTGCGTTAGGTCACTCGAGACGGGGTGGAGGGAACAAAATCTAAGAAAAGAAATGACGCTGCATCCACGATGGGCTGCCGGCACGGACGTCTCCATCACCTAAGTATATTTTCTAACATACCGATGAAATTGGGTTTTAATCAAAAGTCAACAATAATTATTTACAACACCATTTATTTATTTTTACATACATATAATTTACATCCTACTAATTTTATAAATTTATCCTACTAATCCATACCATCCTACTAATTGCTATACAATTTTTGTTTAAAAACATACCAGCATATTCAATGTGGGCACTGCGCCATCATGTAACCTCATCACATCGAGGGTTCTGTTAAAACTAGATTCATCAAAGTGCAGGGAGCAGATATGCCACATTTTATGTCTATGGTTTATATTTTTCTTCTATCCATTTATTTTTGAAAATTTCATTTCCAGGAAATCTGTGGGTTAATAGCATTGCAATGTATTTTACACACTATCAATATAATAATATCGATACTTATCGTATGCGATGCGAACATCGCACATCACTAACTAAGACATAAAAATTTTATGTAAACAATACAACGAAATTAAGAAAATAATAACGTTATATAATAAGCCATACAAATATGACACAGGTTTCAATAATCTTTAAAAAGATCATCTGGTAACAATACATTACACAAAATTCTACAATATTCAACTGGATTAGTGAAAACTAGTAACTAACCTGTGCAGAGTCAAATTAGTCTGATTTTTGTTATTCCTCGCACCATACTGTATTATGCAACACGATGGCATGATTTTTCTCTTATTTTCCAAAGCCAGAACACAAAAAAAAACCTAGCTTTCGACGTATTTATCTTTAAAACAACGAAAATAATAAAAGCAAACAACTGTTTGACAGCTCAACTACCATAAAACCACAGAGTACTTTGGGCACCTAAAATGGCGACCGGCCACGCAAAGGCATGATTTTGACGTCACACAATAGGGTTGCCAAATTTAGTACTTGGCAAACATATACATGTCTCTTTTTTCATATGCAGCTCTTGGCTAGTTAAAAAGAGACAAAACGCTTTTTGACATGTTTGCGTCGATATGATAGATATTTGTATAGTCAAACGTTTCAAGTCCATATGATTTATACGTCAGTGCTATGCACGCACTGGTGACTTATGTCACCGTGACAGTACATTTCTCTCTTTCGCAATAATGTGAAGTGAAACAGAGAGATATAATTATACTGTCACGGTGACAAAAGTCACCAGTTTGCGCATAAAGACATAATGTAGTCCTGAATTGACATCTATCAAGATCCTTAACATTTTCCAGTAGTGAAAAACGATTCCTAATTTATTTTCTGAATGATGAAGTTTTCTTGTATAACTTTTCTGATGAAGCTTTTTGTTTAATATTTTTTTGGTGCATGATTGTGATTAATATAACACACTACGTATTGTAGTAGAAAAAAACCGGCCAAGCGCGAGTCGGACACGCACACAAAGGGTTCCGTACCATGAACCAAAATTTTTTTTTTTGCGGCAATAGAAATACTTACACAATCTGTGATAATTTCAGCTTTCTATTTATCACGGTTTATGAGATACAGCCTGGTGACAGACAGACAGACAGCGCAGGCTTAGTAATAGGGTTCCGTTTTTACCTTGTAGGTACGGAACCCTAAAAAACAATTCGTCAGCTCATAATATGTTTTAATAAAAAGTTTTATCCCACGGGTTTTAGGCACTTTTCTCACCGCCGGCGATCAGCGAGTAGGTAAAGCTTGAAACTCGAAACGAGTTGGCGAGCAGCAAGTAGAAAGTAAGTAGTTTCGATAGTTTTTCGCTTTTGTGCGACGGGCGATTACTCGCACGTCTCGTTCCGGCCGGCACTAAAGGTAGAGATTTATCACTGGTTGGTGAGTTCTGACCGCCAAGCGAGTATCGCGTATACTTGTCGCTGCGACCAACTAGTGGTAAGAGCAAGCTCGCCGGCGAAGTGAACAGCCAGTTGTCGACTTTAAATGTATGTGCCTCTAATCCTCTATTACTCACACGACAGCAATATCTGTTGTCCCTTCGCTAAGCGAGAAAATAGTCGATAGCTAATCGCTTCCTCGTCGGCGGAGAGACAACGCCAAGAAGTCTACGCAAGGTGAGTGTAGGTTATACGCACTAATGTATTACTATATTTATTTACTTATTTATTTAACACTTTATGCACAAATGTACAGAAGCGGAATTAATGCCACAGGCATTCTCTACCAGTCAACCTAGCTGTACCTACCTATAGTATTTAATCTGCCGATCACTATGTAGCTGCATGTTAGTTAACTACGCCATACATTCCGCTTATTTCAAAGCTCTAAGCAGAATATTTGTGTCAAAGCCTTTACGAAGCACCCATTGTCTTAAAAGACTAATATTTGCTGCCAAAATTGGTAGTAATTTCACCGTCCGATCGAACTATACACCAGATATTCCCAATCTAGTTTTCACTCAAAGCGGCAGAGATAGAATACGGAATATCGTCCGAGGCCAGCACCGCTTTCATTGAAACTGACTCAACAAGATAGCAAACAAACATCATTGTATCTTAGGCTGATCTATGCGGTCAACGTATTGTCGATGGACGTCCCAGGCTTCCATAGAATGTTAGAGATGTAAGCTTCGTATTATGAAACATGAAGTCAAAGCTATGAAACTAATGTAAGTATGGAAAATCTTGTTAACCCCGACACGCCCTTGGCCTGTTATGTCTACCGATTTAAACAATACGCTGCCGTAATTTTGATAAACAAAGATATTTTACAGCTTGTAAGTATCTACAATTTGAATTATTGAAAATACTTTTTTTAATCGAAACACAATTTTTAATTGGTTGTAAACTTTTTAATACCTGCGTAATATTAGCTAACCATTCCATTTTGAATTTTTCAATTTAATTCATTGTAGCAAAATTCCGAGGTCAAAACCCCCAGGCACTCCACTATTACGAGATTTAAAAAATCTATTTCTAAAGGATTTAAATTAATCTACAAACATGTTGAACTTCCTGCGTATTGCGGTCAGCTCTAGATATTTATAAAATACTACATTCCACAAATATTCCGCAAGTCCACACCTGACTTTTTTAAAGATACCCAAGTCCCAACCATAGATACATAACCCTTAAAAGGCCCGAGACCAAAAGAACCATTATTCTCATATTTTAAGAAGTATTCACGTTTGCATTGCTGTCGGAAACTACCAAAGCACCTCTAATTTATCCTAAATTTTGTTTTCTTTTGACATTGTTTGTAGCTGTGAGATGCTATTATATTATTCGTAATACCTATGGTATTACGAATGAAATTGAACCTTTTTGAAGTACCCACGCAAGTAGACTTTTATTTTTAATTCTGGTTCTCACCAATGCGAAGCCAGACCGAGTCAGTAAAATAGATTATCTGTTATTAGATTCATTAATTGGCTAAAGACCGCTTGTTACTGCTGACACCTACAATTGCTGTGTAAAGTGGAGTACTATCTCAATTTACGAGTATGCAGCTCAGCAAACGAATATCTGAAGGACTCATATCAATGGGCGATGCGGGACCATTATGCATTCATTAGGTGCTGCCGAGAGTACGAAGTGAAGGAGGTTTCTGCCTTTGTTTTGATAATGAAGAGTTTAGTGAAAATTGTGTTGGTTCTGCTGATGTCTAATTTATTTCGTTGTGAGATCTAAAACAGTTGGATATTTTCTCTAGGACTTATTGAACTTCATTACTTCGGCGCGTTTCTGGTGATCACCAAATTTGAGATGTGTGGCTGACTGTCCCAAAAAAATGGCGTTTTTAGAAATAATAATACTAATTTACGGCCTATTTTACCTTGATCTGTAAAGCCTCAATTTTCCCAACTGTTGGAATCCAGCCCTAAATGCAGTTGAGAACAAAATTTTGAAGCGACTTTATATATTAGACAAGATGATGCTCGTGGCTTCGCCCCCTTGACAAATTATATACTTACTAAAACCTTCCTCGAGAACCACTCTAACCATTGGTGAAAACAGCATGAAAATCGGTGCAGTATGTTTTGAATTTATCGCAAACAGACAGGACGCGGTGGAGGACTTTGTTTTATAATATGTAGTGATTAGCATTTCATGTGACATGTTATTATAAAATGTAACAGAAAATTGTAAGAAAAATACAAATAAATTTATTCAAATCAGGAGGGCAATCGCGCTAATAAAATTCGGTTGGAACGCAACTGAACTGTAGCCATTTCACAACTTTTTTAAACATTCCGTATCGCGCTAAACGTTTGACAGAAACTTGGAACGCAACTGCATCACAACTGTAACGTTACCGCTGTCAAACAAAAAGTTGAGACAGTGCTACTTTTTCGTGACTTTTTCTCAATCGTTCGCGTTGTGTTGTTTGGATTTTGAAGGAAAATACGAAAATATTTGTAAAGGTTACGATATAGTTTTGACGCAAGTTTGGTTGAAGTTTAATTATACTTTAGCGCGATACCAAATTCCTTACAGGTGAATCGAAATTAGATCATAACTAAAACTGAATTGGAAACGAATTGCAAGCGGACCTAAACTTTTAAAATTAGCGTGATTGGCCTCCAGGCTGGGCGCCTAGCACTTTTAGAACGTCAAGTTTTACAAAAGGCAGTCCCCCAAAATGCCCGCCCGTCACCACCTCCTAGTGTTTAGTTGTTGAGAAGAAGTGACCAACTAACTCCCCTACAACACATCTGTCTGTTACGTTTTATGAACTCGAATTAATACAAAGAAATTAATACATAAAAAAAATGTTTATCACTCGTTCGATACTACATTCTATGATATTAAAAAAAAACAAAATACACAATCAAGCATTAATAAGTGACCTAGCTAAATGAGCCTCCAGGAATAAAATGAGTGTGCCTGCCAACACGTGGCTTAAGTTTAGACTTAAGTCTCCCGTCAACAAATTTTCAATGTTCTATGGGAAAATAAATAATTTTTTTTTTACTATTGATGGGCATACGTTTGACCACTATCTCACCTGATGTTAAGCGATGATACGGTCCAAGATGGAGCACGCTTGCCTAGAAGTAACCTATTCACAAACTCCCAGGTTGTAGCTATCAGGAAACACAGACTCAGAACCCATAACGTGTTTATAGACTTCAAATGAAAAGATTTATTGTACTAATAATATCTGCAATCTCAGTATATTTTACCCGATTTCTTATAATAATATAACATAGTTCAGAATGCGAAAAACGCGGGGTCGTAGGAACTCTTTACTGAATCAAAAGTTCGTTCACTCAGGGTTAGAAGTTAGAAAGAGGCCGAACCTTTAAAGTTTCAATGTTATGGGAAGGATATACGTCATAGATAACGGGAAACTTGTTTACCCTTAACTTTGGTGATAAGGAATTCAGATGTAGAGATCTGAATTCTTGCCTTACATACAAAATGTTCAACTATCCGCCTATTTGAACATTTTGTTTGTATATTTTCAGAATGGGAAAAAAACCTGACGTTCCTTTCGAGAACAAGCCGTGTGTTGGAGTCGGAAGAACGGAAAATCGAACGACTCACGGAATTCCGAATTTGAATTAAATCGCGAGATGGGGCCGCGGAAGACCACGAAGGAGATAGCGGGACGACATGGATATCTTTCTTGTAAATTGACAAGAAGAACTAGAGAACTGGGAACGGTAGAAAGATTGGAGCCTTTGCCAAGCAGTGGGACAGTTCGGACTAGATATCATAATATAGTCATTAGTAATCAAGATACTGTACTAATCACGTAGTAATCAAACAGGCTTATTATGTACGAGTGGAACTCTGCCCGCGTCTGTGTTTCGGAACGCTTACAACCCTAATCTTTTCAAAGTTAGAGTGAACAGGCTACTTCTGGGTAAACTCGCTCCATCGTAGACTCTGTCTCTGTCATCTCTGACCTAGACTAGAGTCAAGAGCAAACCTATCTGTAGTAAGAGTTTTTAACAGCCAATCGCGTCACTTTAGGCTTGTTTACTGAAAAAATCTAATTAGTCCGTCAGTTAGATTATCAAAAAATATTTGACCCGTATTTTTTCTTTTGTTACGGGAACCAAAATTGAAGTTACGACACTTAAAATTCTCAATAAGTCACGCCGAGGCATAATTTTTAGCGGTTGGTGACGTCACGAGCCCCCACCCCGAGTTTTGATGCGTTTTATCTTTGTCAATATTCATTGATTTACAACAAATACGTGTCCATTATTTTTCAATACTCTAACTGGCGGACTAAATAGTTTTGCAATTTGTGGATGATGTAAACTAGCCTATTACCGAATCGATTTTAATGACTTTTAGACAGAGCTATTCGTAGATACGATATAGGCTACTGAGCAAAGCTGCAGGCAAAACCTGGTAAGCCAATAAATCGCCACAACACACCTCCAAATCTTCCTACCTCTCAGTCCAAAACAATGCTAGATCAGCCGGATCGCAATCTGTCCCGGCATGCCTCAATACAAGCGGTATGCGCCCAGCCGGCTTGCATTCCGAATGCGTCCACCAATGACTTTGGCGCACCCGACCCATTGATAATTTACCCGGTACCCGATATATGGGTAGTGTGACAAGGAATGACAGCCCACAACCGGCTTGCTCAATAAATTTTCGATGATCAGTCTGTTGAAGATTTCGGCATTGTTTATGGGTTCGGCTTTAGGTATGCAGGGAGAATGCAGAGTATAGACTACGTCCTGCTCTCGTAAATGTAAGTTACATTTTCTGTTATTTATTTAGGACTAGCTGATGCCCGCGGCTTCACCTGCTTGACAAATTATATACTAAAACCTTCCTTGAGAACCACTCTATCTATTGGTGAAAACAGCATGAAAATCGGTGCAGAAGTTTTTGAGTTTGTTTATGGCAACACAAAATGTAATTTTTAATCTGTAAGAAACGACGGCGACTAGCTTTATCTATGGTTTTTTTACGTCCGCCATTGATCCTACGTTTGGTCTGTAGTTGCAGTGTAGTGAGCAATAAAAGTGTAAAAATTGGCAAGTCGTTTCAATTGGAATCAAGCCTACAGCGAGATACAGTCCACACGATTGCACGAGGTTAACATTGGTCCATGCGATCCGTCAACGTTTTGCGGCGAAAACACTTCTCACTACACGTATCGTACAGCGAAGACACGCGACACCACGAAAGGTGGCCAAGGCGGAGCATACGGATTTTCGGCATATACTTGCGTTAAAATCAAGTATCGATTGCTGCGAGAAGAACAGTAAGATCCGTGCTTCAAGAATCCAACATACATATTTCGTCAAGAAATTCCAATAATACAGGGAATAAAATCGATAGGCCATTTTAAGAATCATAGATCTGCGAGTGCGAAAAGGATAGCAAGATTCCTTTCGAGTAAGAGTGAAAGAGAGCACTCACGCCCCATCATCGTCACCGGCTACAGTCAACGAAGCGCGGCATTAACGCTGATTTTGCGCGCGGTAAATTCGACCAATTGCAGAGCAGCGAACTGCTGTCAACGAGGCGCCGGTCCGCTCTCATTGGTGCGAAAGTGCGGTTAGGTTGGTACGACTGGAGTACGGCGTGCAGCGAAGCGAGGCGACGCGCGCGCCCCCTAGCGGCCTTCCACATCTACCGTTCAAGCTAGCGGCGTCTGATCGCGTGCGAGTTGCAGTTCTCGTTCTCGAGTTGCAGTTTAATTATTTTACTTTTGCATTTTTGCTATTGTGTAATTTCAACAAGTGGGTATATAGTTGAATTAAGCTGTTAAGATGGATGATGTGTTAAAGAAATTGCGAGTGAGCAGGGGATACTCGAAAGGTACAATCACCAGACTATATTCTTTTGTAGCCGAGTCTAACGACTTAATTGTAAGCTCACTTGAAGCGCTGATAACTAAGAGGGACAGATTGCTAGCTGCTTTTAAAGAGTACGAAAATTATAATAAAGATATCTTGGCATTAGATTCGTCAGACATTGAACATGTTGAGGACATGGAAAACAAGTACTTCCACTGTCTGACACTTTTAAATGAAAACATAAAATCAAAAGGTAGGAACAAGGAAGGGAAAACCTCGGAGTCAGGTAACAGTGTCGTTTCTAGAGCTAGATTACCCCATATCAATATTTCAAATTTTACTGGTAAATATTCCGAGTATGTAAACTTTATAGAGATATTCAAATCTGTAATCCACAGCGACACATCATTGGACAACGTCCAAAAACTCTATTACCTGCGATCATTCCTCCAGGGCCCCCCTTACGAATTAATTAGTAATCTTCCTCTTGTCAGTGAAAGTTATGACAATGCATTGCAATTATTAGACAAGCGATTTTATAACAAATATAAGATTGTAAATGAGCATGTAAACACTCTCTTAGACTTGGACAAGTTTACCAAGTTCCCTAAGGCTAATGAGATTAGGAATTTTGTTTCCGTAGTGAGGCAGACACTAAGCGCTCTGCGCAACCTGAAGGCAGAAGTGGACAGCTGGGACCCCATTCTTCTGGGCATCTTGGTGCGTAAGCTGGATCTCTACAGCTCCCGCTCTTACCAGCTGGAGCGTGATCCAGAGCATGACCCTACGGTTGAGGATTTTTTGTCATATTTGGATAGGCGTGCTCTCGCTCTAGAGAACACAGATATCCGGGCTGAGGCAACAGAAGGCGGAAAGCGGCAGTGTAAGGTAGTGCTAGCAGCAACAGCCAAGACAGCAATGGAGTGCCTCTACTGTAAGTGTTCAGATCATAAGTTATACTCATGTCCAAAATTTAAATTACAGTCCAGTAAAGAGAGAGTCTCTTTTGCAAAAGCAAAAAGCTTATGCAACACATGTTTAAATACACACCCTGGCAAATGTAAATACCACTTTAGGTGTGGGCAGTGCAAGAAAACTCATCACACGCTGCTACATCTCGATGAAGAAAGTGGCCCAGGCCCAGTGGTCCTCTTATCGGGGGACCCTGCTAATAATATTTTACTCCCTACAGCACGGGTAAAGGTGCTTGCAAAAGATGGGCAAGAAGTGCACATAAAGTGCATACTAGACACAGGTTCTCAGGTGTCGCTGATCACTACAAAGGCAGTGAAGGTCTTAGGATATACACCTAAGCGAAATGATATTAACCTCATTGGTGTGACAGAGAGCCAGAACAAAGTCAGCTATTGTATTCCATTAAAAGTAAATTCTTTGACATCCCAATTTAACACTCTAGTTAACTGTCACGTGGTAGATAAAATCACTTGTAACTTACCTCAATCACCAGTCAGCCTTGAAGGCATACAAATCCCTTCTGGCATCACGTTAGCAGATACAACTTTTAACCAACCCTCGGAAATAAATATGCTAATGGGTGCTGATATCTTTTGCCAGGTCCTCCTGCCGCTTGAGGAACCTCAGCGCTTACATGCATGCAATGACCTAGACGACCAGCAGCAATCTTCATATCCAGGCATCATAAACACGAAGTTTGGCCATGTCATTGCCGGAGCAATGACATCTAGCATCATAAAGAATCAGGTTGTATCTTTAATTTGTACTAAGTGTGAAACAGACGTCAGTGACAGTGTCAAGAAGCTTTGGGAGGTGGAGAGCGTTCCGGAATTGCTAGTAGAAAGGGATTCGGAGCAAAAGTTAGCTGAAAATATCTTTGTAAGCTCAGTCAAACTTGAAAATAAAAAATTCACTGTTGACTTACCTTTGAAGCTAGAAACCTGCAAAATAAACGAGACTTTAGGGAATTCTTTTGACCTAGCCTTGCACAGGTTTCTCAGTCTGGAAAAAAGACTGCAAAACAACATTAACTTACTTAATGATTATAAAAAGTTCATAGATGAGTACATAGACCTCGGTCATGGGCACTTTGTTGATATTGGCTCTTACAATTTCTATGAAGATCCTATCTATTTTATGCCACATCATGCGGTTATAAACGAGCAAAGCAAGAGCACTCGTACTAGAGTTGTGTATGATGCTTCAATGAAAACTAGTAAAAAGATCTCATTGAACGATATTTTATTAAATGGGCCTACAGTGCAGAAAGAATTATTTGATATTGTTTCGTTATTTCGATTTGGAGAATTCACTTTGAGTTCAGATATTAAGAAAATGTTTCGCAACATATTGATTAACCCGGAACACACTTCACTCCAGAACATTCTGTGGCGTGACGACCCTAGTCAGACTATAAAATGTATGCGTCTTGACACCGTCACTTATGGTGTGAAGTCCTCAAGCTATTTAGCAACGCGCTGTTTACTTGAACTTGCACAAAGGCATGAGCATGAGCTACCGCTAGCATCATTTATAATAAAAAATTGTATGTATGTTGATGACGTAATTTATTCATGTTCTGATGTGCACAAATTGCTTGAAGCTAAACGGCAGTTATGTGAACTGTTAAGTTATGGGAGCTTTAGTTTGCATAAATGGGCTTCTAACACACATTCTGTTCTCTCTGACATTCCAGAGGTGGAACAGCAATTTAGCGAGCTGGACCTTCAAAAGGGCAACTATAATATGAAAGCTTTGGGGCTTACGCTTGATGTTCAAAAGGATTGTTTCAAAATAGACAGCCCAGAACCATTTGATGAAAATATAATGACAAAAAGGGGAGTTCTTAGCTATATATCAAAGTTCTATGATCCCATGGGTTTTGCTAGTCCGATTGTAATTAAGGCCAAAAGTATAATGCAAAAAATATGGTCATATAATATTGGATGGGATGAACATATACCTAATGAGCTAGTTGACGAGTGGCTTCAATTTGCTAGAAGCTTAGCTGCCATGCATCCTATCAATTTAGACCGGCACATCCCAACCATCAACGCAGCAACAGTCCAGCTGATTGGCTTCGCGGATGCCTCCAGCACGACGGGGTACGGGTGCTGCATATACCTACGCGTGGTCGACAAAACAGGTAAGGCTGAATTATCCTTACTCTGTTCGAAGTCGCGAGTAAACCCACGTGCGAACGCATTAACGATACCCAGGCTGGAGCTTAATGCTACATTGCTTCTTTCCATTTTAATAGAACGAGTTTATGATACCTTACATAAAAATATTCAAATTGATGATGTGTACCTATTCACCGACTCCAAAATAACTTTGGCTTGGATTCAAACTGACCTCACTAGATTACAAGCCTATGTAGCGAACAGAGTGGCGGTAATTCAGCAAAAAACCGATAGGTGGCGCTGGCTGTATGTACCTTCCGCAGAGAACCCTGCTGATTTGATTAGTAGAGGCATCAGCCCTCAGGAGCTTCCGACTTGCGCCCTCTGGTGGAAGGGACCGAAGTTTCTGCAATCGAGGTACGAATTTGATAATAAAAAAATAGCTTTAGCTGAAAACTTACCTGAAATGAAGGCGAAGTCCCCGTCCACTCCTCCGGCTAAAGTTGTCTTGACAACAGGTATACAGCATAATATATTTCAAATAATAAATAAATATTCAGACATAGGAAAGATGATAAGGGTAATTGCATATGTGCAAAGATTTTGTCGAAGCTTAAGAGAGAAAACAAAACTTCGGGGCACTCTCAGTCCTAATGAGTTACAACATGCGCTGCATTCAATAATTAAACATGAGCAATCAATACAGTATTGTGAAGAGAAAGACTCGTTACGGAAAGGTAACTCCGTGCGAGGGCCACTGCAAAATCTACATCCATTCATTGATACAGATGGCCTGATAAGAGTAGGGGGTCGTTTAGATAATTCGGATATACCAATTGCACAAAAACATCCTATCATTCTACCTCAAAAATCGCGAATAACTGAACTTATTATACAGAGTGAACATGTTAGGTTATTACATGCTGGACCTAAGTCGCTTCTAGCTAACTTAAATCAAAAATACTGGCTAATTAATGGCATGCGGCAAGTCAAAAAAGTGACTCATAAATGCTTGGTTTGTTTTAGGCTGAAAGCTGGTGCAGCGAAGCAGTTAATGGGATCCTTGCCTCAACACCGCGTGACATCATGCAGACCGTTTCAAAAAGTGGGCATGGACTTCGCTGGGCCAATCCAAGTTAAGAATTCGCGTGTAAGAAAAGCTATAGTCAGTAAAGGTTATGTATGCATATATGTATGTTTTGTCACGAAGGCAATTCACTTAGAGTTGACTTCAGATTTGTCAACTGAGACATTCCTAGCGTCTTTCAAAAGGTTCATCAGTAGACGTGGCTTGCCCAGCGACGTATTCTGCGATAACGGTGGTTGTTTTCGTGGGGCAAGGAACCAGCTAGCTGAGCTGTACAAGCTTAATAGTTCTGCTGATCACCAGACGCTTGTGCAAGCTTATGCCGCGAAAGAAGGTATTAATTTTCATTTCACGCCTAGTTATGCGCCGGTATTCGCAGGGCTTGCAGAAGCGGCTGTAAAAAGTATGAAGTACCATTTAAAAAGAATTGTATTAGATGCTGCATTAACTTATGAACAGTTACATACTGTTTTATGTCAGATAGAGGCCGTGCTTAATTCGCGCCCTATTTTACCTCTCTCTGAAGATATCAATGATTACTGTTACCTGACTCCAGGCCACTTCCTTATAGGTACAGCCCTAACTATGTACCCTGAAGTAGATATTTCTGAAACCAAAGCAAATAGACTGGGGTTCTGGCAACAATGTATGCAATTACAACAAAGATTTTGGAAGGCTTGGTATAAATATTATTTAAATACTTTGCAGAATAGAAATAAGTGGTGTCAATCTATGCCTAATGTAACTGTAGGTGCTTTAGTACTCATGAGAGAAGCCAATGCTCCTCCATTGGCGTGGCCCATGGCACGTGTAGTGAATGTATTTCCTGGAAATGACGGCAAGGTTCGAGCCTTGCAGGTAAAAACGGCCAATGGTCAATTATATACTAGGTCATTACAAAGCATAAGTGTATTACCTATTGAGAAGTAATTTTCTAATAATATAAGATGTCTTTATTTAAAATTTCAGCTATATACCTAAATATTAGTTCTATTTTTATATAAAATTATAAAAACTAGCAACTCAGTCAACAAAATTTAGAATACTTACCTGTTAATAAGATGTATATAATAGGTATTGTGTTAATAAATGCATAATATTGCATGCCTACCCAAGGTTGTAATAGAATAAGTTATATATAAGTAACATAATATTAAGACTCATTTACATGTAAACTTATGCCTAATTAGTTTCTATATTATGTACCTACATACCATTGCTTATGAGTAATGTCTAAGTGAACCTGAAAGAAAATGTTGTGTTTTGTGCATTTAAACTTAGAATATTTTAATAATCTTGTGTCTTTCTATTATATAGTGGGTATGTTTGTTAGCTATATTGTCGTTTAGATTTTTTACGTTTTCTTGAAAAGTTAGCTGCCTTTAGATTCTGCTGTAAGTAGAAATAAGGGGTTGTTACTGTTTGATTGCCTGGGGCGGCAGTATGTTTATGGCAACACAAAATGTAATTTTTAATCTGTAAGAAACGACGGCGACTAGCTTTATCTATGGTTTTTTTACGTCCGCCATTGATCCTACGTTTGGTCTGTAGTTGCAGTGTAGTGAGCAATAAAAGTGTAAAAATTGGCAAGTCGTTTCAATTGGAATCAAGCCTACAGCGAGATACAGTCCACACGATTGCACGAGGTTAACAGAGTTTATCGCGAACAGACAGACAGACGTGGCGGAGGACTTTGTTTTATAATATGTAGTGATAATGAATTGGGCCAGATCCTTTCTGCCTTATTAGGCCTTATTAGCCTTATTGAAATAAGTGTTTTTATTATGCTTCGTTCAAATACTTAAGGGGATTTTGGGAATGTGACACTTTAGGACATTATGTTTTCGGATTAATATTTAGCCTATGACACTCACAAATAACGTGGCTTTCTAATTAAAAGAAATAAAAAAAAAACTTACTAAAAATATCATATTATACATAAACATATTTTTTTGAAAACTTCAACATAAAAAAGTAAAATAATAATTTCTGGTGATTTTAATATAAACCTCTTGCACAAAGACAAGAATAGTGCAATGTTCAAAGAACTTGTTTCTAATTATAGTATTATTATTTACTCACAAACTTTACCTCGCTAAAATATTAGATTAGATGACACTTTTAGTTGGTCTATACGTCCCCTATTCATACTATTTAAGGAGGTATTATTGTACGTCACCGTTTTGAAAAAATAACATCAAAATGGAGGACCGGAACGAAGCCAACGAAAACCCCCCGCTTTGTGAAAACGCAAATAAAATAGGTACTTACAGCATTAAAAACATATGACGATGTTAATTTAAAGAATGAAATCGAACACGTTTTAAACCTTCGCAACACACCACACCATACTAATATTATAAAGCTGTGAAGTTTGTTTGTTTGTTTGGTTGAACGCGCTAATCTCAGGAACTACCGGCTCGAATTGAAAAATTATTTTTGCGTTGGATAGTCCATTTATCGAGGAAGGCTTTGCTATATAATATTACGCTATGACCAATAGGAGCGGAGCAGAAATAATAAATGTTGCAAGCGGGAAAAAAGCTTCCGTTGCGTGCGCTGCGTAAACGGTTTAATGTGGAAGCTCTAGGGTAGCCCACGAAATTCTTTTTTTTTTTTTTTTTTGCAATTTGCCGGTGAGTGTGAAGCTGTATGTTGAACAAAATACGGTTCGCGATCGTAAAGAAAATTTATCTAAAGGATTATAACCATTAATTTATATTAATGATTCAAATGGTTATAATCCTTTAGATTATAACCATTTGACTCGATTGAATGTTATTTCATGAAAAAGTCATTCAATCGAATTATATGAACTTAGAGGGTTATACTGATAATTAAAATGAGTATAATTCTTTAGATATATATGCTTTACGGCCGCGAATCGTATTTCGTTTCACATACAGCTCCACACTGACCGGCAAATTGCAAAAAACATAACAATGTTTGAATTTCGCGGGCTACCCTGGCGCTTCCACCTTAAGTTACACAAAAATCAAGTATTACGAAATTATTCCTCTTTGAAAGTTCTAAAAAAAGTCCTGAACAACATATTATGTCTATCCCTTAAGGTTAACTCACTATAACCCTTTTTATGGAAATCAAATTTGTTCTAAAATGATGCATTATTTGCGAGGAAGTTTTTAACATGGTATTAATCCTTATCCAAATAAATACGTTAATCATCATAGTATTTAATTTTGAACTAAATTGCCATTGACATTATTTAATTTCAATGAATATCTTGAGAGATATTATCATCGTTTTAAAATAACTCCGCAACAACATATTATACATACTCGGTGCGCGGGCGGAGCGTGATGCGGAGGGCGCCTGACGCCCGCCGATTCTTGTGTTTGTTATTATCAGGAGAAGGTTTTAAGGCGCGTCCCCGAGCAAAACGCAGCGCTAGCCGTTTTTTGTGCAGTTTTTGGAGCTATATAGCCTTTATCCAAAAGAAATATCAACTTATAAAAAACATTAAATTTCTACATAATCTTGGCTTCAAAATGGTAGATTTTTTTTTTATTATTAGGTATAATGTTTAAGTTAAGTGTTTAATCACAACGAAACCACAGAAATGAGAAAAAAATACTGAATACATGCATCTTCTCGAAAACTAACGATTATTTTGATTTTGTTCTTACAATAATGGATAGGCAATTTAATTATGAACATTTTGGTAGAAATATTTTTTTCAAACGACCAAAATTAGATTTTATAACGATTTTATTCAACATTTGAGCGTATTCGCTATTGTATCTCTTGCGCTGTTATTGATGGAAAAAATGCTCAAGGTTATTTGGTCAGGGTACGGCCTTAATGTAAAAAAAAAGTTGCCAGTTGACGGGAGCGAAGCCGCGGGGGACAGCTCCAGTGTCCTTATAAAGTAGCTAGAAAGTTATCAACTGGAGAATATTAGGTACAGCCAATTTGGCACAGCATAGAAAGTCACGCAATTTAAATAGTAACTTATGCTATTAATTACATAACATGAGGGTGAAACAATGAATGATCGATGTCTAAAGAGATCAGATTTCGCATTGATAATTAAACCCACCGTTTGATAACTCCGTTATGCTCGAACATTCCTTAATTATTATACAAAAGCGTCCTAACAAACCAAGAACCAAAAATGTAGACATCGCTTCGTTAAGTATTTAGTTAAAAAGAAGGATCAAGTCTAAATGGACGTTCAACCGACATAAACGTCAAACAAAGAACTCGTTAGGATTAATTATTGCGACATCAAAGATTTTCGAACAGAAGGTTTATATTACACAACTTCTAAACGCTTATCTTCTATCTATCGCAACATACATTGCTATGGACACTTTCACACTGTATTGTACTATGAGCTATATATATTCTATGCTATTTATTATAGCGTTGTCTGAAAGCAGCTTTGCTGAGGAAGGCTGTTTAATAATACCGCGTGTATCTGACATCGACGCACAAACGATTTCCATGGGTCCAGGGCACGATTCTGGACGAGTTGGAATTTTTCGTCGACATTTTTCTCATGTTTTAATTTTTTTCAAGAGTACCACAAATAGGTATCAGCTCAGCTGAGCTGAAACCTATTTATGGTTTTATTTAGATTGCTCTTTTTAGTGAAAATAGTTAATTAATAATGTTTTTATTAAAAATCTCATTGGGTTAGGTCAGAATAACGATTATGAGCAGTCTAAAGTAAAAAAAACTCTTGAAAAAAATAAAAAAATGAGTAAAAAGCCGACGAAAAATTCCAACTCTGTGGTGTCCAGAAGCATGCCCTGGACCCATGGAAATCGTTTGTGCGTCGATGTCAGATACACGCGGTATCCCTATTATTAATTTATATTATAAATGTGAATGTACCTAAGTTTCGTTTGTTACGCTTTCACGCGAAAACTACTTAACCCATCATCACGGAACTGTGTACACATATTCTTGGAGGTATTAGAAGTAACATTGCATACTTTTTATGAAAAAAAAATAAAAGTGGCGACACATGAGCTGCTGATATGATGATCATGATGATGGACTCTGGAAGGCAGATTTGATTTACGACTGCTAAAGAAGGCCCAAAGCGGTTCAGAACAGGCCCCTTTAACGCCATCCCGATCTTTACATTTTGTTCCTGTAAAATCTAGATGTTACAGCAGTGTGAACCTTCTGCAACTCTTTTATTTTGTATAGAACCTGTATGTTACTATAGTAGACCCTTAGAAGTTTTATATTACTTACTTAAGTAAGCTCTTTGTTATTTTATCTTGTTATTTACTTGCTTATTTTTCGCTGATAAATATTACCCTCTTAAATAACGTCCAGTCCCCTTTTCTCATAAAATACGATAGGGGTAAAGCTATCAAATGCACGTTTTGTCAAAAGAGATGGTTTAACCAACTTCTAAAGAGGAGTTTATGATTTTCGGGAGTTTTTTAGGGTTCCAGACCTTCGCTTGGTAAGATATTATAGGATCACTCGTGTCTCTGTATCTGTCCGGGTCTGTCACAGTTGATTTTCTCTGGACCGATTCAGTTGAAATTTTGTACACAGATGAACTTCTATGACCCAAACATGGACGCGAAAATAAATAAAATGGGATTACTTTTAGAGAGGCAAAATAAAGATACAACATGCAAATTAACGAGGAGTGTGCATGACGTTAATTATACTGTCATTCCCACAGAAACATAAAAAACAGGTCATTCCCACAGAAATATTATATCTATGGTCATTCCATATCGTTTCTACTTTGCAAGTTTTCACTTCGACATGCTTACAACAATGCGATTCTGCCGGTCGATTCTGTAAACACGGCGAAGTGAAGGCTTGGGCGAAGTGAGTGACAAAGTCAGCTGTCAGCGATGCTAGGGATAGACGAAATGTTACATTTCCAATCATATCGACATCGACAATCGAGTTTATCAATAATAAAAATTAATTATTTTATTTACAAGAATTTCATGTTACCTCTAATTAGCTATTGAATATTTCACATGAATTCAAAACTGCTATTTTACGAGTCTAAAAATAAATAGGTAGGTATCTAAGATAATTTACTTCTAACGGGATTTCATACTAGCTAATCTTTATTCTTGGAAATTTTATTAAACCGGTTTTAAAATTGAACTATAAAGCCAAAGACGCTATCCTCATTTTGCGCATGCGTGGATTAGTAGAGCAAACAGCTGCTTAAAAAAGGAATTCCAACCAAACATTTTTGAATCGCGGATTGTATAGTTATATGTTACACTAATGAATATTATGTATTGTACCAGCCAAGTTACTTACCCAATCGTTGCCAAAATTACCTATAAGTATTGTTGTGCTCATCCTCACCAGTCACCACATAATTACATTGTTTGTGCACATCGCCGTAAAAAAGCATGTTAGATCTCAATGCAAAGTGCATCAGCATTGCGCATGCGTAGAGTGACAATTGAAACGAGCGAAGTGTTCCCTTCACCGAATTCCGCTGACTTTAAGGCAGATGTGAGGTGAGGTGTACACGCGATCGTTCCCCGTAGGCATTCTTTTTTTAAACGTTGAATCTTCCATGATAGATAAATGACAACTCAAACGCGTGAAGTGTTCCCTTCACCGTATTCCGCTGACTTTAAGGAACACGCGAACGTTCCCTTCACCCAACGGGTGCCCACCCGTTGACAGCGCGGGCATTTTTAAATCATTGAATACCTACCTATAGGCATAGCGAATTGGTATTCAAAGCTTTCAAATCGTTTACGGTATAAATGTTATTTTGATAATTTTAAATGGGTAGCCAATTTGTACCAAGCTACTTTTTTCCAAAAGCAGGCAATCAATAAAGGGGGTGTGTGTATATATAGCACGCGTGGCTGACTGACGAAGTGAGGACCATGCGTGTGTTCCGAAATATAACTCAGTCATGAATCCAACGCCAAATATTGTTTGTACCGGTGAGACAAGTGTGACGTAAATAGTAGTACCTATATCAAGCGTGCTTGTGTGCATGAGACTTTGAGGATTTTTTTATTGAATCAATAGCTATCCCTAGAACCTTCCCCTGACATTTAACGGATACAACAAAAAGTGAAAGCGGCCAGCCGTTCACGCGTGATGCGATGACCAAAAGAAATAGGGATTAATCTATATATATATATAGGTTTGTAATATTTGCAATAATGATTAGGTACTGTAGGTAAACGAGCACAAACACTATTCTCACTCAATATGGCGTCAATTTATGACGTCAACACACTGGCCAGCATATTTCGGAACGAATCAACAGTATGGCGTCGTCGGATTCATTTCGTCATGAGCACTGGCCAGTATACTGGGTTATATCACAGTTATATTATTATTTCGGAACACACGGGTGACCGCACTGACAGCACAGTCGCCAGCACATCACGCTATCCGAAACTGTCAATTTTTTCCGATCTAATTTGAACCCAATCCCTTTAGCAATAAGGTTGAAAATCCAACAAAAAAATTTGACAGATTGTTGTAGCTTCATGTGCTGGCGACTGTACGTGGCGCTCACTCGGTGAACAATCAAACCATAGAGTAATAAGGGTATTTTGAATAATGGATAGTGTACACAAACGGATCCACAGACAAACTTGGTGTTAGTATGCTACAGCGTGCAAACTTAGCGAAGATACAATTCTAGCTGCTTTTTATATGGCTTTCTGATACACATACGTTTAACTGATTAATATAAAAGACTGATTTCATATAAAAAAGCGGCCGAACCGTGAATTCACTCACGGTAACTCTTTCTCGTAGTCTATGGATACGCGTGATCAGACTGACATTAAATACCTAAATCGTTATTCACCGACAGAGGTCATTCAACCCGCCTTTCTTTTGTTTTAGATAATCAAAACAAGGGTGAGAGAAAAATAGTTTACAATAAAATTAATAGTTTGTTCGAAGTATGGTTTTTAACGGACCTTCGTTCAATTTGTGACGTTTTATGGGAGGTATAGTTACGTCGTAATAGAACGCGCGAGCAGACACAAATGAAAAATGGCTCAAGTAGGATCAAACCAAATGCATGATGAACTGAAAACAAGCTTCCAGATTTTACCACTAACACAAACATTAATGTGCTTTCCTATCTGGCTGACTTGTTTGCAAAAGCGGTTCAAATTAGAAGACGACATTGTGGTGGATAATTTTATTACCTATTTATAGACGACCCACTGACCCAAGTGGCTTATTTTACGAACCCAGAAATAGTTTGTAATGTGAAAAACTGTTGTTTGTGAAATATAATTTGCCAATCCCAAATTTTTATTAGGTACCAACTAGCAGGTAAAGTTTGTATTTTTATGAAAACCTATTTGAAACAAAGATTTTTCACTTTCTATTACCTACTTCAATAAATCATAATTCACTCTTTCCCGCTTTCATCTCCATGTTAACTAAGAAGGCCTCAATTAGGTAGGTACAACTTAAATGGCACATTGTTATTTTGTTTATCAAACTGCCACTTAAGTTACTGACATTAATGTTTAGAAGAACATTGGCTCCCTAACTTAATAATAACTAATTTTAATAAGTAACTGATTAGTGTTCTACACTAATCAGTTACTTATTAAAATTAATAATTACACTACTCAACAAGACTTTGCCACAGGGAATGTGCTAACTAGTTTTGAATTACCTAGGTACCTACCTAACATCACAAAACCATATTTATTTTGTTCTAATAAGTTCTAGTTTTGTGTTATAGCTAGGTACTAAAAGTGAAATCATTTTCGGATTTTTATTTTTCAATAAATTAGCTATTTTTTTTTTCAGTTCACCAAGTTATTATAGTCTACATAATGTGGAAGAAGTGTTCAAAAGATCCTAACAAATGTCATTACATTTATGATGACATTATTATATGATAATAAAAAAACCATGTGAACTTTATTTTGGGATTTTTTGAGTTAAATGGGTATTCCGACATACCTACCATCTGCTGCATAATCAATCCTTTAATTAACTTGATATTTTCCTGTATAAGAACCACCTGAAAACTTTAGTTTTATCTTCAAAGCTCCACTTGAAAAATTTATGACTGTGTATCTTTAATTAAAACTTCAGTTCTATTATATGGAGTAGGTCATCGATGCCAACTTCTTTTGTATAGGTCATCAATCACTAGTTTTTTATTAGTGATCGATGGTATAGGTACATTAAATAAAACCTTATCATGTACATGCATAATTATTTAGGACCATAATCTCTTATCTGGTTTATATCAACCTTATTCAGATCTAAATAATATTGCCTATCTTTTGTGCTTGGTGAGAACAGAAATAAATCAATAACTGGCGAAATTACAATTTTACTCATTTTTGTACACATCAAAGAATAATAATAAGTACATCTTTTGGATTGAGCCTTCTGCATGCTGAGTCTTCATATTCTTAAATTTCCGCTGGTGAGAATAGCAAAATTAATAAAATGTCTGGATACACGGGGTCGGTGGCTGCCTCTAGCTGAAAACAATGCATTAATATTACTGAATCATTATTATTCAAATGTATTGGAGCTGCTTGAAAAAAAAACTCTTATTTATTATCATTGAAATACCTCAAATTAATGCAGTTCTTAGATTTAATAAATACAGCAAAACAAACCCACTGCTGGAGATAGGCCTCTACGAAGCATCCCCACAACAACCGGTCCTGTGCGTCTCGCATCCATCGGCTACCTGCAACCTTCACCAGGTCATCAGTCCACCTTGTGTTGGCCCTATTGACCATCCATTCTGTGAGCAATTTGCCCTGCTAACTGCTACTTTAGTTTCCACATCCATCACAAGGAACAATGTTATTCCTAGATAGGATTTACAATTTTTCTTAGGTCTCCAATGCATGGTATATGTGAAAGTACATGTTTTCTCACCTGCTGTTAAGCGAAGATGGAGCACGCTTGCCTTAAAGGAACCTATTCACCCTTGACTTACAACACAACTACGTTGTAGCTATCAGGAAACACAGATCCCGGCAGGGAATTCCACACCTTAGCTGTACACACTTTAAATATGTTCCTCAAACGGTTTGTGCGTGTGGGTGGGATGTCCACCATGTAGCGGTGGCACATCGCCGTTCGTCTTGCTTCACAGATCATCATCTGAAAATCATATTTTAACACCTAATAAGATCAAAATCATGGCAAAATGTTTTATTAGATGCTGTTTGAATTGAAAGTAATGCATGTCAAATAGTCTGCACCCTGCATGCGTACCTACCTATAATCTAGATTTAAGTGTATACGTAGTCAAAATAATTACATTCAAAATATTTGGCTTAGTACAGAAACCACTATTGAATGTAGGTACAATTTTATCACATCTTGGAAATTAATTACTGTCGTTTCGATTCGGTTCTAAACACAATAAATTGCGAACATCAAACATTTGACAGTGATTATCACTTTTAATCATTAACATTCCAAACTTGAAGAACTGAATTCTAAGCTGAAGCTGATTCAAGTTCCAGTGATTCATTTGTTTTGTTTTCTCTAAGATTTTTGTTCATGGCGCCGACATTATTTCGAAACTTTCATATCAGCCTATCAGCGACGAGCTGAGTTTTTTTTTGAGATTTTGCTGTTTTGGCTACTAAGGTCTTTAAGCATCCAATTTTTTCAAGCCTCTGTTGCCGGACATGAACGAGATGAACTAGAACACACATACATTAGGTGAAGTTATTACTATTGAAAAACAAAATTTTATAGGTAGGTTAGTACTTATTGCAATATTACTTTAGAACTTTATGAGTGTATGTAAAAATCTGTCGGAAATGCATACTTACTCCATTTTTATGGGACTGAAGAATAAAAGAACACGTAGCAACTTTAAAAAAAAATTAAGTATTGGCGCGAATTCGCTGCTCAACCACTCACAAGAATAAAGGAACGCCAAAAGAACACGTACCTAGCAACTTTTTTTAAAAATTATTCACCTCTTTTTTTTAAATATTATTTAAAAAAAAAGGTGAGTCGTCAATAGCAAATTCGCGTCAATAATTTTTAATATATAATACAATGCTTTGGCGTTCTTTTATTCTTCAGTCCCGTAAAAATGGAGTAAGTATGCATTTCCGACAGATTTTTACATACACTCATAAAGTTTTAAGTACCTAATATTGCAATAAGTACTAACCTACCTATAAAATTTTGTTTTTCAATACTAATAACTTCACCTAATGTATGTTTGTTCTAGTTCATCTCGTTTATGTCCGGCAAGAGGCTTGAAAAAATTAGATGCTTAAAGACCTTAGTAGCCAAAACAGCAAAATCTCAAAAAAAAAACTCAGCTCGTCGCTGATAGGCTGATATGTCATATGAATGATATGAATGAAAGTTTCAAATTATTGTCGGCGCCATGCTAAACTAAAATCAAATCAAACTAAGAAAACAAAACAAATGAATCACTTGAACTTGTGATTCAAGTTTCGGCTAGCTTCAGCTTAAAATTCAGTTCTTCAAGTTTGGAATGATAATGACTAAAAGTGATAATCACTGTCAAATGTGTGATGTTCGCAATTTATTGTGTTTAGAACCGAATCGAAACTACAGTAATTAATTTCCAAGATGTGATAATATTGTACCTACATTCAATAGTGGTTTATGTACTAAGCCAAATATTTTGAATGTAATTATTTTGACTACGTATACACTTAAATCTAGATTATAGGTCGGTACGCATATCCGCCCCTAAGACGACCCACTGACCGCAGGGTGCAGACTATTTGACATGCATTACTTTCAATTCAAACAGCATACAATAAAGCATTTTGCCATGATTTTGATCTTATTATGTGTTATGATTTTCAGATGATGATCTGTGAAGCAAGACGAACGGCGATGCGCCACCGCTACATGGTGGACATCCCACCCACACGCACAAACTGTTTGAGGAACATATTTAAAGTGTGTACAGCTAAGGTGTGGAATACCCTGCCGGGATCTGTGTTTCCTGATAGCTACAACGTAGTTGTGTTGTAAGTCAAGGGTGAATAGGTTCCTTTTAGGCAAGCGTGCTCCATCTTCGCTGAACAGCAGGTGAGAAAACATGTACTTTCACATAAACCATGCATTGGAGACCTAAGAAAAATTGTAAATCCTATCTAGGAATAACATTGTTCCTTGTGATGGATGTGGAAACTAAAGTGGCAGTTAGCAGGGCAAATTGCTCACAGAATGGATGGTTGAGGGGCCAACACAAGGTGGACTGATGACCTGGTGAAGGTTGCAGGTAGCCGATGGATGCGAGACGCACAGGACTGGTTGTTGTGGGGATACTCCGGAGAGGCCTATCTCCAGCAGTGGATTTGTTTTGGCTGATATGATTATGATGTGATGCATAGATTTGGATCAGACACTGATAACGTGTGTGACTGATTTGCTGTATTTATTAAAACTAAGAACTGCATTAACTTGAGCTATTTCAAAGATAATAAATAAGAGTTCTTTTTTCAAGCAGTTCCAATAGATTTATGTAATGGTTAACGCATTGTTTTCAGCTTGAGGCAGCCGCTGACCCCGTGTATCCAGATATGTTTTTGTTATTGGCACCTCAGCAGAAATTCAAGAATATGAAGACTTAGCATGCAATCCAAAAGATGTATTAGTTTTCATTTTTATCAATTCTTTGATGTGTTCAAAAATGAGTAAAATTGTAATTTCGCCAGTTATTGATTTATTTCTGTTCTCACCAAGCACAAAAGATAGGCAATATTGCTTAGATTTAAATAAGGTTGATATATACCAGATAAATGATTATGGTCCTAAATAATTATGCATGTAGGTACATGATAAGGTTTTACTCTTTATTCTAAGGTTTTAATTTAGGTACTTAAACAAAAGAAGTTAGCATCGATTACCTACTATATGTAGTAGGTCATCGATGCTAACTTCTTTCAACACAGAACTGAAGTTGGAATTAAAGATATACAAATATAGTTTTCCCGAAATGTGTTTTTCAAGTGGAGCTTTGAGGTGAAAACTAAAGTTTTCAGGTGGTTCTTATACCGGCAAATTATCAAGTGAAAGGATTGATTATGCAGCAGATGGTACCTACGTCAGAAGAACACCCACTCAACTCAAACAATCCCAAAATAAAGTTCACATTATTTCTCACCTTTTTGTAGGTGATGAGGTACCTACCTAACTGTCACTGGTCACGCGTTTCCATAGACACTACGAGAATGAGTTACCTTGAGTGAAACGCATAGCCACGCATTACTCATGCTTCGGCCGCTTTTTTTTATGAAATCAGGCTTTTTTTATTAATCAGTTGAACCTATGCGTATATGCGCATATATATATATATATAATATGTGTATTTTCACTAAGTTTGCACGCTGTAGCATACTAATACCAAATTTGTCTGTGGATCCATTTGTGTACACTATCCATTATTCAAAATACCCTTATTACTCTATGGTTTGATCGTTCACCGAGTGAGCGCCACGTACAGTCGCCAGCACATCAAGCTACAACAATCTGTCAAATTTCTTTGATGGATTTTCAACCTCATTGCTAAAGGGATTGGGTTCAAATTAGATCGGAAAAATTTGTCAGTTTCGGATAGCATGATGTGCTGGCGACTGTGCTGTCAGTGCGGTCACCCGTGTGTTCCGAAATAATAATATAACTGTGATATAACCCAGTATACTGGCCAGTGCTCATGACGAAATGAATCCGACGACGCCATACTGTTGATTCGTTCCGAAATATGCTGGCCAGTGTGTTGACGTCATAAATTGACGCCATATTGAGTGAGAATAGTGTTTGTGCTCGTTTACCTACAGTACCTAATCATTATTGCAAATATTACAAACCTATATATATATAGATTAATCCCTATTTCTTTTGGTCATCGCATCACGCGTGAACGGCTGGCCGCATTCACTTTTTGTTGTATCCGTTAATGTCAGGGGAAGGTTCTAGGGATAGCTATTGATTCAATAAAAAAATCCTCAAAGTCTCATGCACACAAGTACGCTTGATATAGGTACTACTATTTACGTCACACTTGTCTCACCGGTACAAACAATAATAAAATTGGCGTTGGATTCATGACTGAGTTATATTTCGGAACACACGCATGGTCCTCACTTCGTCAATCAGCCACGCGTGCGGCCGACGTAGGTGTCCGAATTTTGTTGTTGGTTAAATTGTTAAAATATCTCAATAATTGCTAGCATGCATAAATCTGACGAGTTTAATTCCACCAAACCGAGTTTTAAAATCTTATTTATTGTTTAAACACACACCCCCTTTATTGATTGCCTGCTTTAGGAAAAAAGTAGCTTGGTACAAAAGTGACTACCTATTTAAAAATATAAAAATAACATTTATACCGTAAACGATCTGAAAGCTTTGAATATAACTATAACTTCGCTATAGGTAGGTATTCAATGATTTAAAAATGCCCGCGCTGTCAACGGGTGGGCACCCGTTGGGTTGGGTGAAGGGAACGTTCGCGTGATTCCGCACCTGCCTTAAAGTCAGCGGAATACGGTGAAGGGAACACTTCACGCGTTTGAATTGTCATTTAGCTATCATGGAAGATTCAACGTTTAAAAAAAGAATACCCACGGGGAACGATCGCGTGTTCCCCTCACCTGCCTTAAAATCGGCGGAATTCGGTGAAGGGAACACTTCGCTCGTTTCAATTGTCACTCTACGCATGCGCAATGCACTTTGCATTGAGGTCTAACATGCTTTTTTGCGGCGATGTGCACAAAACATGTAGGTAGGTAATTATGTGGTGACTGGTGAGGATGAGCACAACAATACTTAGGTACATGGGTAATTTTGGCAACGATTGGGTAAGTAACTTGGCTGGTACAATACATAATATTCATTTGATACCACCTATAGGTACAATCCGGGTTTCAAAAATTGTTTTTTCTTGTGTCTTTTATTAATATTAAAATGTAGGTATTTAGATGTAGCATTATATTCAGTAAACTCAAGTATCGATATAATTCTCTGATATATTAATCAATCACTAGCATTTTTGACAGCTAACTTCATCCCGTGGTCACTACACCCAAGCCTTCACTTCGACATGTTAACAGAATCGCACTGCAGAATCGCACTGCTGTAAACATGTCGAAGTGAAGGCTTGGGTGAAGTGATCACAAGGTGAACTTTCAATCCAGGTACATCTGTACTAATATTATAAAGAGGTAACATTTGTTTGTAAGTTTGTATGTAGGGGGTAATCTCAGGAACTACTGGTCCGATTTCAAAAAATCTTTCAGTGTTAGATAGCCCATTTATCGAGGAAGGCTATAGGCTACATATTATCACGCTAAGACTAAAAGGAGGCGAGCATTAATGGAAAATGTGACGCAGACGAATTTGCGTGAGTCAGCTAACCAATAAAGATGGAATGACAGCTCACTTCGTGATCACTTCACCCAAGCCTTCACTTCGACATGACAATCGCACTGCGATCGATCTAATTAAGTACAAAAATACTCATACTCATACTTTCAGAAAGTTACGCAATCACTTTTTTTTTTTTTCTTAGAAAAAATGCACGGTTGCGGAGGGATAAGGTATTCACGGGAAAGAAGCAGTCGAATAAAGTAAGCTTATATTAAAATTAAAATAACTCACTAATATACAGCTAAGATGAGCTGTAGTCTCTTCAAACTATACTTACTTCCGACTCCATTTATCTATACTAATATTATAAAGAGGTAACATTTGTTTGTATGTTTGTATGTAGGGGGTAATCTCAGGAACTACTGGTCCGATTTGAAAAATTCTTTCAGTGTTAGATAGCCCATTTATCGATGAAGGTTAAAGGCTATATATCATCACGCTAAGACAAATAGGAGCGGAGCATTAATGGAAAATGTGACGCAAACGAAGTTGCGCGGGTCAGCTAGTGGTATATATTCTTCGTTAAAATATCCATCCTCGAGCGTCTTACGACTATTAGATAAACGAGGCTGGCCTTCGAGACTATCCATAACCCAATCACTGGGGAGTAATTAAGAGATTGAACACTCTGTGGCCAGAGGCAGCATACACCCGTGCCTTTGCCTACTTTAACTTTGGCTTACGTGCACTTAAGCAAATTGGAGCGAATTTTCGATAGGTACCTTGGTAAATGTGCTTTGAGGTTATTTTTAGCTACCTGTGTATTTGAGAAGTATATATAAATACTTAAATAAGTCCCTATAATAGTTGTTTCCCTGATGATAAAAAAAAATTGTGATGAAGAAAAAATTCTATATTTGCTACGCTCCAATAAATAATATTATAATTTGAAATGCGAATTCTTTTTGCGTTTTATATACTTAATTTTCCTACTTAAAAACTATTGCAAAATCTCTTCCTAAATCATTAAATAAATAAATAAATTAAAATTCATCGGTCTATCACCGCACCGCGCGCATCAGCCTCTATATAGGCTTCAATTTGCAACCGAGTTTGATAAAATTTCACAGGTGCCTGCTTTTAGTGTAACCAAAGGTATACGTGACTGGAATTACAAGTAACGACTGCAAATACGAGGCGGTATTTTTGGGCGACTTTTTTGGGAGTAAGTTACAGATAATTATATAGGTAGGTACCTACCTATCTATTCACTGATTGGGTATTTTGTCTATTGAATTCAATCTTCGTATCATTCATGGGAAAACGTATTTAATTCGTTGATATTTTACTTGGAATTACAGGTCAGTCAAAAAATTTACAGTTTTAGGGACCATTTAGAAATATATCTCAGACAGACCATATTTCTCAGAGGATAATTCACAGACCCCTCAACCACCGTTGGTCGGAAGAAGCTTTTTTAATTCAAACAGTGATATTGCTATGATCAACTGAACAGGCGTTCTACTTTCGATATGTTTTGCCAACCTGTTACAGCATTTCTCTGTAGGTAGGTACCTACTACCTATATAATGTTTTTTGCAATTTGCGCGTCAGTGTGAAACTGTATGTTGAACAAAATACGATTCGCGGCCGTAACGCATATTTACCTATCTAAAGACTTTTATCCATTTTTAACCGACTTCCCAAAAAGGAGGAGGTTATCAATTCGGTTGTATGTTTTTTTTATGTTTGTTACCTCATAACTCCGACAATAAAATTATGAACCGATTTGAAAAATTGTTTTATCTGAAAGGATATACTTGCAGATTGGTACCATTTAAATTTTATGAAAATCGGTTTCGAACTTTGGATTTTAAATCGAAATAGCTGGAATTCGTCTACTTGGATGATAGTTTTTAACCGACTTTCCAAAAAGGAGGAGGTTCTCAATTCGGATGTTTGTATTTTTTTTTTATGTTTGTTCGGGCATAACTCCGTCGCTTGCCAACCGATTTTAAAAATGATTTTTTTTTGGAAAGGGTATACTTCCCAAATGGTCCCATGATAAGGAAACCAGCATCTGATGATGGCATCCCAGAGAAGTCGAGGGGAACTTTCGAAAATCGTATGGTATATATTTTGCAGTCGTTTTTTTAGGTGTGGGGTACCACTAAAAAGTTAAAAATATTAAAAAACTTTTTACAAAAAAATACAACCGACTTCCAAAAACAACATTAATAAAAACTAAACTAAAAAAACACTAGGTACAAAATAAAAAATAACTTTAACTTCGGAAGTCGGTGTCAAAATACGAACAAACTAACAAAAACACCGAGTTCCGAAGTTAAAGTTATTTTTTACTTTGTAGTGTTTTTTTAGTTTAGTTTTTAATGTTTTTTTTGGAAAACGGTTGTATTTTTTTGTAAAAAGTTTTTTATATTATGTCATCCAAGTAATCGAAAATGCGTATTTGGCTTTTCTGCGATTTTGCAGTGGTGTTGTTAGGTGTGGGGTACCTACCACTAAAAAGTGAAAAATAAAAAACTTTTTACAAAAAAACCGATTTCCAAAAAAAAAAAACACTACAAAGTAAAAAGAACTTTACTTTCGGAAGTCGGTGTTTTTGTTAGTTTCTTCGTATTTTGACACCGACTTCCGAAATTAAAGTTATTTTTTACTTTGTGTACTTAGTGTTTTTTTTTTGGAAGTCGGTTGCATTTTTAATTATTAATATTACCCTCTAAGTTCATACAACTCGATTGAATGCCTTTTTCACGAAATAACATTCAATCGAGTTCTATGAACTTAGAGGGTTATATTGATGATTCAAATGGTTATAATCCTTTAGGTAAATGCTCTTTACGATCGCAAACCGTATTTTGTTCAAAATAAGATACCATACCATAGATACACTGTTTTTTTTATATATATATTTCTATGGTTCCCTTACCTACCTTCCTAGCGATATTTTAGACTTTGTATAAAAACACTCCCGGCATATACCGGTTACTGTCATCGTTCCCTGCCCAATGAACCCCCTATAATGGAAATGCAAATAAGTTTAATTGGGTCAAGCAAATAACCGCTTAACGACATAACTAGACAAAACATTGTTGTGTTATACTTCCAAACTCCCGTTGCAGAAACAAACTCAAAACACTTTATTAATTTTAGAGGTAGGTAGTCAGTTTTTGGAACAATGGAGAGAACAAATGAACAAAGAGAAATTTCATTACAGTAAAATCATGTAGCAGCGCCTCTCAATAAGAAATTTACTTAATACTTAAAATTTTAAAAATCTTACGATTACCTTATCGCTTAGAATAATTATTATTCTAAGCCTTATCGTTTTACTGCTACCTAAGCTGCTACCTTTATTTATAGTTTACGAAAACAAAAATGTACAGAGACGGACTTAATGCCATAGCATTCAAAAATAAAAGCAACTGAAAACTTGAAGGATTTGTAAAATTCTTCCCGTGAAGGTTTTAAAAGGGAAATTAGGCATGAAAATATGTAGGTAGGTACCTAAGTAAGTTGAATCATTTTTAGGGTTCCGTACCCGAAGGATAACCAACGGAACCCTATTACTAAGCCTCCGCTGTCTGTCAGTCCGTCTGTCTGTCAGCGGGGTGAATCTCAAGAACCGTAATAGGTAGACAGTTGAAATTTTCACAGATTGTGTATCTATTGCCGTTATAAAAACAAATACTAGAAATTAAGTTTTATGTTATGGAACCCTACGTGTGCGAGGCCGACTCGCACTTGGCCGGTTTTTAACTATTGGAAATCCCACTGAACAGGAGAAAGCGTGAGGTCCCGCGTAGGGCACAAGGTTAGGTATCCAACGTCGTCGGAATGATCACAGGCTACAAACTTCACCTACTACCTACAGGTCCAGCGGTCAACGACCCGTTCGAGTTGACACCCACACCTTGCTGTTTCCGTGAACGTGTAATACCTAGGTAGTGGAATGCTAAAATCCCTGGGCCTCACGCCTACGGTAGAATTGATGCTGTAATTAACTGTACCTGACTGAGCAATGTTTAGAATTAATTTTACGAGTAGGTAAATAGCCAATTAGAAAAAATATATTTCGTGAAATTAATCTACTAGTACAATGGGGTTGGCAACTAGTGTTGCCAGGTCCGATTTGTTGTAAATCGGTACATGAGGTAAAAAAAATCGGGATTTAGGGTTGCAGATCGGGACGGAAAACAAAAAAAAAACAGGGGTTTTAAGTCTGTTTAATCTTACATAACAAGTAATCAGTCATGCTAGTAGAAATTATAAAATATTCTATCGTATTAGTATCTCGTATTAATCGTGTAATTGGCGCACTTCAGAAGAATAAAGTACCTAAGTATTAATTTAAATTATTTGTTTTTATTACAATTATATTTTTATTGGACTTTGCCGCCTTTAGAATGGCTTTGTTTTTACATAGTTATAAAATTCATTGCATTGGTTTTTATAACAGCGCACCGGCCCGCCGGAAAACAAAACTGTCAGGGTGTCTACAATGAATCAGATATGGAATAAGAAGTATAAAGTATGCAACGCTATCTCGTAGCAGCGAGTCGAGTTACGGCCCCCATGTATTTGAATATATCCAAAGCAATAGATGGCATTCCATGTTAAAAAACTACGTAACGAAAATATACATTCTTTTATTTTTTGATTAGTCGGGACATTTAGCGTCCCGATCAGGTACAAATCGGGACGCGTCCCCAGACCCCTGAAAATCGGGACGTCCCGCGCAAATCGGGACACCTGGCAACACTATTGGCAACTGTCAAAGTGGCGCTAGCGTAGTTTGTTCCCAAAACATTGCCTTTTTATATGGTTGTCAAAAAATAATTTAAAACAGTTACAATGACGCGCTGTTTTGTCTCTAAATGCTCTGAAATTGGAACGCATCAAATACCGAAGGATATTAAAATACGAAGGCTTTGGCTAAAAGCTATCCGTCGTGAAAAATTGATTCCTACAAAAAGTACGAGGTTATGTGGTAAACACTTTGTAGAAAGTGATTATGAAATAACAAGTAAATACACAGGTAAGCTGATCTCAATAAAGTTGACTATTATTTTTTAAATTATCCCTACACTCCATAATATTTCGTACCTGCCTATGTGATTTCAATGTTAAAAAATCATTTGTTACAGGAGTTAAACACCTACATAAGTTCTTGAAGAAAGGAGCTATACCATCTGTTTTTCCATGGAATGCGCAACCAACTTCTGAGAAAGCGAAGGCGAGAGAAGAAAGATTGGTAAACCGCGACTTCAAGAAAAGACAGCATTTTGACTTGCCTTCAAGTACACAACATTTGCATTGTGAGGATAATATATTGCCACTAGAAGAAAATAGTGGTGTGTCTCAAGACTGCAATGTATCTCAAGAGCTTCTGATTGAACATAGTCCTTCTCCAATACCTGCATCTATTATGCCAAACCACAAAACTTGTGGAACACAAACACCTAATACATTAAGATTGTTCTCTACAGAGCATTTTTACAGAACTTGCAGATAATGAGACAGTGCATTTTTATACTGGAGTAGACACATTGGCAAAATTTAAGATGATTTTCAGTACTCTTTTGCCTATGGCACATGATATTAAGTACCGTTGGAGTAGAGTTGTTTCCATGACGGTAGAGGATCAGTTTCTAATGCTATTAATTAAGCTCAGAAGAAATACAACTGATTTTGAATTAAGCAAAATGTTTGGTGTAAGCAAAGCTGAAGTGTCAAACATCATAGTGACATGGATAAATTTTGTTAGTGATATCTGGAGCTTAATAGATATTTGGCCCAACCGCAATTTAGTTAATTTCTATATGCCTGATAGTTTTAAAAAATATTATCCCTCGACAAGGCTTATACTAGATGGAACTGAAATAGAAATACAAAAGCCTAGTCAGCCCGATGACCAAAGAGCCACATTTAGTACTTACAAACACAAGAATACGCTAAAATTTTTATTTGGTATCTCACCAGGTGGTTTAATAACATATTGTTCTAGTGCATATGCTGATTCAGTGAGTGACAGACAAATTGTAGAACGTAGCAAGTTATTCGATATTTGTGATTCTGGGGATAGCATTATGGCAGACAGGGGCTTTAATGTGCAAGACTTGTTTGCTTGTAAAGGAATTGGGTTAAATATTCCTACCTTTTTAAAAGGAAAGTCTCAAATTCATAGTGTGAACTTAAAATTAGACCAAAAGTTGGCTAGCCAAAGAGTCCATATAGAAAGACTTAGGGGATTAATAAAAACTTTTGCAATATTAAAACATGAACTTAATCATTTCTATGTTCCCTTAGCATCCAAAATTTTTTATATATGTATTATTTTGTGTAATTTTAGAGAAGGTATAGTAAATAAAACTAAATAACTTAATTATATTATCCATATATCATTTATGTAATATTAGAGATATTGTAAATAAAACTGATATAGAATCACCAATGCTATTTTATTTTTTTCCAAAGTTCTCATTATAGTTGTAGTATATGTATTTCTCAAATAAAGCTGCTTTAAAAATAGGAAAAAAGGAATCAAGTTTTAATAACATTGAATTTATAAAATAATTATTTTTTTCAATATAAATTATTTTTAAATCTCTATGTATATACAATAATAAGGTTGTAGTATGTTCTGCCTGAACAGTACAACTGTCCTTGAATCTGATAATAATAGGGGCTAGTTTTTTTTAATGACAATGTGCCATTATTGTTTTCTAAATAGGGAACTGTAGTGGTATTTATCTCATGGTATTGGCTTGCAAAGCGATACTTTATTTCTATTATTGTTTTTTGTCACAGCAATCCATCAGGAGAAGCAGCAAGTTATGGTCTTTCTGAACTAATAAATATACCACTTGGTTCTACTGTGAGACCATATTCAGCTGCATATTTGGTTAGAGCAATTGGTTCATGCAGTATACCATGGCTTGTGGATCTTGTAATAAATTGTTTTCTATTTAGTATTTCTTTCGCATATTTACACATTGTGCTTGACTTAAGGTGACAAATGGTGTGAAAGTTGCTTGCAGTAAGCCTTACTTGGCGATATGTATGCCATTCAGGACACTCATTTTGGCCAATGGTATTATTTTGAATTTTATTGATTTCTTCATGGGTGATTGCAGACAATTTCAAATCATGTAAAAGTTTCTGCTCTGGATTTATTTCAGTATAATGATGATCTTGTACTAATGCATATGGGTTTGCTGGTTGGTACAGTTATTTAATGGCATTCGGGAATTCGGAAAATTTATTATTGTATTTCTTATCCTATTATTATAATTTTCTTTTTCCATATGTTTTAATGGTTTCTTTTTCTTGCGGTCCTTTTTTCAGCTTTCACAGGAGTACCAGTGTATGACTTTCTTGGAACATGGAACTGCTGTAATTTTTGAGTGCATACTTCTTGAAGCAAAAGAATTTTTTGATGAACGATGTTCTCAACGCCAAGTAAAAGGACTGCAACATGCTTGCATACTGCATTTATTCCACTTCCAGCTGGGCATTCACAATGTGATGCTTCAGGATTTCCATTTTCATTTAATCTTAAATCAACTTCGTACTGTAGGTTCTTCATGGTCTTCCTGCAATAACCTTTTATAAAAGTATTCTGACCAACAACAGAAGATCTTGCCATCAGTATGTGTCGTGTCTCGTATAGCTGAGTAGCCATTGCCATTTTTTTCTCCGTGCTAAAAAACAAAAAATTATGTATAAGTAGTAAGAATTAAGTATGGTAAGGTATGTATTTATTGAAAGAGAAATTCAACTTTACTTACTAGCATAATAATGTCTTATCATTATCTTGTCAATAGGTGGTAGAATCGTATAACTATTTATGTCTCGATAAGATTCTTTTGATGGTAGCTCCATTTTGGGTTCGTCGTCATGTCGTCATTTACGCATTCAGATCGTCCAAAATTAAAATTTTGGTCATAGAGCTCTAACCTGAAAATACCACGAAATCTTTACATTTTCAAAGTTATTAGGTACATTTAAATATTATACTATGCATAGCGCCCGTCGTTCTACAAGGATTATAAACTATAATTATGGTTTGTTTGTTGATTAAAAAAGAAAACTCCAAAACCCTTCAATAAGATCCGCTTTCTTTCCTCGTAAGGAAGCTCCACGTTTTTTAAGTTCTTCTTCCTTGACTCGCCAGTTAGAATACGTGATGTTTAATATGTGCTCCAGTTATTTTAATTGTTTTACAGCTGCCTTTATGTCACAAAGTAAAATATTTAGAATAGAAGTTTCACTGCAATCAACACAACATAAAAAATGACAACAACAATGACAAGGGAACAAACTATGCTAGCGCCATCTGCTTTCAGCTTACACCGGCCAACCCCATTCAATTATATTCACCACTGACGTATAAATCATTATACGTCAGTGATATTCACGGATTGTTGTGAGTCAGTCAATTACCTAATAATATTGTGAATTAACAGTTACTCAAGTAGTTTGGAATACTACATAACACTAATTACTAAGTTAAACCAACGGTCATTATTTGAATATTAACATTCTGAAAAGATAAACAAAAGAATGTAAACACAGCCATTTCCGAAGATTCATTCATAAAAAGAATAGGTAATTTCCGAACGAAGCAAAAGTCATTGACCTTACGACGTTAAGGGGGACATTCTCGGCAATCAACAGATTTTAAATTTTATGGTAAACTTCTTCTTGCAACGTGCTTCTTTTAAGAGAAACACAAAACTGTTAAAGGAATTTGTCATTTGTGTTTTTTATTCCTATTACTAGGCATTTTCTTTGAAAAAAATCAATGCAATTTCTAAAGATATCGTGTCTTGTTACGTTTGTGGACTGGCCGAGAATATCAGTGCGGAGTGCCATCAACATGTCGAAATCAGTTGAACTCGTCCACACACAACTTCACACAAGTCACACCACAACTAAAGTCGAATTGAAATAAACAAACTGTGATCAAATGGGCGTTGCCGTACATTTTGATACCGATAACTTGCTGATTACAAACAGATAAGCCCTAATGTACTTCGCGACATTGTACTAAATCGAAACTAGGGCTTCAGAGATAAAAATTGTGATACATTCTTTGTAGGCTACTGTGTTTTATGAAACTTTGTTCTCATTGTTTTCTCACATAACTTCGTCGTCACAGTGTGTAACAATTAATTACTGAGATTCGCGGTGAATTAACTTGTAATTGCACCAGTTTTCATTCATAACATTGGTTCTTATTGCAGTTAAAACTCAGTACAGAAGTGTGTTATGGTGACTCATCCGGAAACTTATCACAAACTTTTAATGTGTCTTGTGATGTGAAAATGTACAAAAAGTATTTATTAACTTTGTTTCTATACACTAGTATTGAGTGCCAGTCGAATAAGGACTTGTATAATGGACAAGCCAACAGTGACTTTTACAATTCTCGAGAGCAAACTTCTCGATCTTCGAGGCTGCCTAGCCCGGGTGACAGTGACTACAGGACGTATGTGTACAATAACAGGAGATATGGAACGGATCCTTCTAGATATAACCCATACAATCCTAATATAAACCAGCCTGGAGGCTTTCCATACAATCCAATTAATACAAACCCTTTGGATGATCAGTTCAAGTATAATATTGTAAGTATACACTTCTATTTTAATTGTGTAAAGTAATTAACAGGTACTTATTTTATCTTTCTAACTACTGTATGATTCACAATTTCCTGTGAGTCAGTTTTTGACTGTTAAGAGATTAGATGAATAAATTCTTTGTTTTGTAAACATTGTGACTCGATCTCATCTGACTAAATAGAAATACAGTTATTAAATATTTCTTGCACGGACTAAACCAATGTCAAAATCAAAGGGTTCCAGATATACACTACAAACCACCCAGACGGTACAGGCCATGCAGGATCAGCTATAATTATTCAGGACAAAATGAAGCACCACCTACAACCTGAATATAAAACCGAGCACATACAAGCCACTACAGTCGCAATACAAGACAAATGTGGATACTTTAATGTCTCGGCTGTATACTGTCCTCCAAAACATCGAATAGACTCCGACATTTTCTCTCACTTCTTCTCAAGTCTAGGAAATCGCTTCTTAACAGGAGGCGATTGGAACTCCAAACATGTCCACTGGGGTTCAAGGCTAATAACAACTAGGGGAAGACAATTAAAGTTGAGCGTCGATATAAACCACTTAAGTACAATTGCCCCATCAGAACCTACCCACTGGCCAGCCGATCACAATCGAATCCCGGATATACTCGACTTCTTTCTAGCAAAGGGACTCTCCAAACAGTACATGAAGATCGAGTCATGTGCTGATGGGTCATCTGATCACACCCCAGTCTTACTAACTATCAGTTCAACTATAATTGAAATCGAGAGACCCACAATATTATACAACCAGCATACTAATTGGCCCTCCTTCAGGGAACACATAGAAGAGAATCTTAATTTAAATATCAGACTCAAAGAAGCGGAAGAAATTGAAACGGCAGTAGTGCAATTTACTAATCTCATACAAGTTGCCGCATGGAGAAGCACGTCTACTTCCGAACATAAGAACCAGACCACAAATGTACCATTGGAAATAAAGATAATGATCCAGGAAAAACGCAGACTACGCAGAGTTTGGCAGCTTAGCCGTCATCCGCAAAACAAGGCCATCCTTAATAAAGCCATTGTAGAATTGAAGGAAGCGATAAAGAAAGCCAATGACTTAACAATTCAATCAAAGTTGGAATCCCTAACTGCTACTAAAGCCACCAACTACTCGCTCTGGAAAATCACCCGTTCTTGTGACAGACCTAACATACCAAAAACCCCAATAAAAAAGGGAAATGACTGGGCCAGAACAAGCCAGGACAAAGCGGACTTGTTTGCAGATCATCTTACAAGCGTTTTTAAACCGAATGAATCACTAGACAACTCATCAGAAGAAAATGTTGATCACATCCTAAGGCAAGATCTTCAGATGGACCTTCCCCCTAGACCTGTGTCGCCCGCGGAAGTAATAAAAATAATCAAACGGCTGGACAGTAAAAAGGCACCGGATTACGACCTGATAACAAAAGAAGTGTTGCTGGAACTTACCGAGAAAGGCTATTGTCTTCATCACCATCATTTTCAATGCCATGTTGCGAATAGGGTACTTCCCGAGTGCGTGGAAAGTCTCTGAAATTATCATGATTTAAAAGGCTGGCAAATTGATGACAGAAAAAACCTCATATCGGCCAATCAGCCTATTGCCTACTCTATCCAAGGTACTGGAGAAGACAATACTTCGCAGAATTATGCCAAGTCTCTTGGAGTGCAAAGGAATACCAGACCATCAATTCGGCTTTAGAAAATGCCATGGCACAGTGGAACAAGCCCACAGAGTATGTGATGCCATAAGAAAGTCCTTAGAACGAAAGGAATACTGCTCGTCAGTGTTTTTGGATATCCAACAGGCATTTGACAAGGTCTGGCACAAAGGCCTACTATGTAAGATCAAACAGAATATTTCCCACTCATACTTTCTAATATTCAAATCCTACCTCGAGGATCGTATATTTTATGTGAAAGAGGGTAACGCCACTTCTGAGTTCCGACTCTCCGAGAGATTGACGCCGGGGTGCCACAGGGATCTGTTCTTGGCCCCATGCTTTACACGCTGTACACTGCTGACTTACCGCTAACGCCAGGTGTAACCACGGCTACATTTGCAGACGACACCGCTATATTAGCAAGTAACAACGATGCAAGACTGGCATCAGAGAACTTACAGAAAGGTCTTAACGAAGTAAACGAATGGCTCCAAAGATGGAAAATAAAGGCTAGTGCTGCAAAGTCTGTACAGGTATGTCACCTGTACAGACTTTGCAGCACTAGCCTTTACTTTCACCCTCAAAAAATGAAACTGCCCACCAATAAAGTTGGGCCAATGTACTCTACCCCACAGTGATCATGTAAGATATCTTGGCTTACACATAGATCGTAAACTTAACTGGAGGCACCACATTGAATGTAAAAAGCAGGAGCTTCAGCTAAAGTATAACAGCCTATACTGGATGCTAGGAAGGAACTCGAGGCTCTCCTTGGACAACAAACTGCTGATATATAAAGTTATCCTAAAGCCCAAATGGGCTAAATGGACATATTGTCTGCAACTATGGGGCAGTGCAAGCGATTCCAACATTAACATACTCCAGCGACTACAGAACAAAATCCTAAGGACAATTGCAGAAGTGCCATGGTACATAACCAACAACGAAGTTCATGAGCACCTTGAAATGAGGACGATCAAAGAGGAAATTCGGAGTTTGACAGCTAAATACAGAGAACGGTTAATCCATCACCCTAACGAACTTGCTCGCCAACTCACCATAGACCAGTATGTGAGACGACTAAAACGTCATCATATCCTAGAGCTACAAAACCGGCAGTAGCTCCTGGGCAGCAGATGGGTAGATGCTTCCAATGGGAAGCCACTCCGCATGACAGCATCACAAAACACATTTGCTCATAGCCTTAGGGCTGATTGCAAATACATGCAGAGAAAAATTTAGTATTTCTTGTTTGCACTGAATATAAGACATTACCTAGTTTTAGACTCAGACATAAGTTAAACAAAAATTAACAAATTAATCATATTTCTCAGGTCTAATAAGAATGCTAATTAGAAATGTGTATTTTTGTTTAACAAACACTTCGCTGGTATTTAAAAACATTTAATTTGAATTTCATTGGCTCAGGTTTGAAACCCCATCTAATGAGACACTATTCAATTCCACAAATTTTCTACAGTAACTCCCTAGATTTCTCCTTCAGCCCAAAACATTGCCTAAAATATGGAGGCATCGGGTCACTATGGGGTAAAACAGGAGGTGCAGCATAGTTTGTGATTTGGCTCCAAACACCTTATCATTAACTAGCTGACCCGTGCAACGTCGTCTGCGTAACATTTTTCATTACTGCTCCGCTCTTATTGGTCTTAGCGTGATGATATATAGCCTATAGCCTTCCTCGATAAATGGGCTATCTAACACTGAAAGAATTTTTCAAATCGGACCAGTTCATACCTTCCTACTTCAGTTCTGAGAAGAATAGTGTGCCAGCTGGCCTTGAGAGGACAATGCCTGTACAAAACTTTCATCCTATTTTAGAACCGGGACCCTAATAACCCTGATGCGTTATTCCCTGGTGTACTGGGAGGATGGAGGGAAGACCTGCAAGGAAAGGAGAGACGAGACTCCCGACAGCTGAAGAGAGATGTCTTTGTTACCACAAACTATGGACAGGTGCAAGGTTTTAAGGTGAGTGATAACAATGGGCTTGTGTCCTGAAAAAATCTAATTAGTCCGTCAGTTCAAAAAATATTTGACACGTGTTTTTTCTTTTATTACGGGAACCAAAATTGACGAAGTTACGACGCTTTTAAAATTCTCAATATGTCACACCTTCGCATAATTTTTTGTGAGTCGTGACGTCACGAGCCCCCACTCCCGAGTTTTGATGCGTTTTATCTTTGTCAATATTCATTCATCTGCCTAGCCTTTTCCCAACTATATTGAGGTTGGCTTCCAGTCAAACCGAATTCAGCTGAATAATAATAAAATAATAAAATAATAATAAAATATTATATATAAAATAATAATAAGTATTTTACGTGGAGTGGCTGCCTACCAGACCTCCACAACCCATTAACTGGGTAACACCGTACTCCTTGGCAAGACCAGTACCTATCAGATTTTCTGGCTTCTGACTATTCGTAACGACTGCCAAAGATCTCCAAATGACAGCCGGGACCAACAGCATAACCTGCTTTCCGAGGCACGGAGGAAACTCGGTATGTTAAGATGGTCACCCATCCACAGACCAACCTCGGCAAGCGTTGCTTAACCTTGAATATCGACCTGTGCGGCTGTTATTATTTAGCCACGAGCTCCTCCTTTTGTTATACATACATTGAATTGAATTTGGAGAGAGGGATGCCAATGAAAATGGATGGATTATAAGAGAAGTGATGCTAAGTGCAAGTCAGACATTATTTGAATTAATTTTACAACATAATCAACAACTCTGGAAAAACTCTGAACTACCGAATTTGACGCAAACACTGATGTATAAAGTTACTGGACTATAAACAAATAAAAAATCTAAGAGCTCACCTTAAATCTGCCTTCCAACACCGGTGGTCTAGCATATGGTATGCCCAAGAATACGGACACTTCTCCCTGAATCCTTTCCACCGGCGACAGCCACGGTCTGTACCCTGACTCAGGGTCTGGATTATCATATAGATAGACCTGTCGGACAAAAAAATGTATTAATCAATTGTCAATATTCATTGATTTACAAAAACATAAAATACGTGTCCGTTAATTTTCAATACTCTAACTGACAGACTAAATAGTTTTGCAATTTGTGGATGATGGAATCTAGCCTATTGTAAAGGAAAATTTTAATAGTCAGGAATAAAAGGTAATGTTTGCCACCATATTCTTGCCATCATCACTTGCTACTTTGGGTTGGTGCAACACATTTTTATTTCATTTTGTTCTGTTAACTGCCATACTATCACTACCTCCCCTTTTAGAGTTCCATACAGCCAAAGGGTAATCAACAGAACCCTATTACTAAGACTTCACTGTCTGCCCGTCCAACTGTCCGTCTGTCTGTCAGCAAGCAGTAAAATTTTCACAATGTGTGTGTATTTCTATTGCTGCTATAACAACAAATAATAAAAATTAATTCAAATAATGTCTGAGTCTGACTTGCACTTAGCATCACTTCGCTTATAATCCATCCATTTTCATTGGCATCCCTCTCTCTCCAAATTAAATTCAATGATGTATGTGTAACAAATTGAAAACCATAAAAATGTGTCATGTTAAAAAAGAAAACTTGTGTACAACCAGTGAGAATCTAAAGCTCATTAGAATACAAATCTGTGACATATAAAAGGAAATTGCATAATATAGGTACTTTCTACAATACCCATTAATATTGGCAGTAATTGCTGTTCGTATATCCAAATGACTTTCATATATTTCATGTCAAACATCCATTTTTTTGGGAAATCATGTCATGCTATCAATGTGTAAGAAATGTTGGCTGCGAGATGGGTAGTCAACATTGTTGCTACTGAGTGAGGGTTTTGAATGAGAATACAGCCCCTTGAAGCTGGGAAAATCACACTACTATTTTAATGTTTGTGCCGCAAAAGCTGTACCTATGTTTTGACACTCTCAGGAAATAAAACTTTATAGGGTATCTTCCGTTGAGCTAAAACTATGAAATTTGGGACGTAATATCATCTTATACAAGAATAGGGAAAAATCTGAAAACTTTACATTTGTATTTCAATCATTAAAAATCTACATTTGAAGTGATAATTCGTACCTACTTTGTACGGAACCCTCAGTGGGTGAGTCCGACTCGCACTTGTCCGGTTTTTTTTAATTTGATAGTCGGTTGCTTAAGATTGTTATCAACAAAAATCATTCAAATATACAAAATAATATGATCAATTTTAATTCGGTATTCGATTTACTTTTATGTTTAATTGCTGTAAAACTCAACGGCGAGCGAAGCGAGCTCAAAAATGGTAACACCCTGCACCCACATTGAATATGAATGCTTGCCCTCCCCTAGATCCGGGGCTGGATGTTCTGCTGTCTCATTCTCCAAACAGGATATATGCAGTGTGGGCGTGAAGTGTGGGGATTGGTACAGGGTAAGAGAGGCCATAATTATGCCAAGCTGCAAGAGAAGTAGCTTGTGGATGATGATGATAGTATCAATCCCTCTTTATTCTCTTAATTGATCTTTGTACACCAAAACAACCAATATGATACAGTCATGTACAAAAGTCGAGCTCAATCAATAAATCAATTGATTAATACATTTTTTTGTCCGACAGGTCTATCTATATGATAATCCAGACCCTGACTCAGGGTACAGACCGTGGCTGTCGCCGGTGGAAAGGATTCAGGGAGAAGTGTCTGTATTCTTGGGCATACCATATGCTAGACCACCGGTGTTGGAAGGCAGATTTAAGGTGAGCTTTTAGATTTTTTATTTGTTTATAGTCCAGTAACTTTATAGTGTTTGCGTGAAATCCGGTAGTTCAAATTTTTTCCAGAGTTATTTATTATGTTGTCCCAATGAAAAATCAATTTTGTGACCTCGAGCGTCGAATTTAGACCACTTTAAAAACGTCCAGAGAAGGTACTATCAAAAACTAGTCCTTTTGGGTTATAATCGCCGTTTGGCGCTCGACGTCGCAAACTTAGATTATTCACCGGGCCATCATTATAAACAAGTCTGCAAAAAATCAGAACTAACGGATTTGACGTACCCCGTAAGTTACTGGACTATTATAAAAGTGCTTTATGTTTTTAAATCTAAGTTATATGCTAAAAATGCTCCCACGAGGTGGACCATAAACCTGGTGAAGGCCGCGGGAATTCTCTGGATGCGAGATGTCGTATTCAGCGGGTTCCCACGGCCTTTCTTCCTGTACATCCACAGAAGTGGTCCATGTGGCGCCATAGGCCTCCCCCTAAGGCTTATGTCCAGTAGTGAATGGATGCCGTCTTCCTGCTGAATCGATCGATGTTGTAGCAATCTTAAGCAGCAACTTGTAGCAATAGGCTTGTGTTCTGAAAAAATCTAATTAGTCCTTCAGTTAGATTATCAAAAAATATTTGACCCGTGTTTTTTCTTTTATTACGGGAACCAAAATTGACGAAGTTACGACGCTTTTAAAATTCTCAATACGTCACACCTTCGCATAATTTTTAGTGAGTCGTGACGTCACGAGCCCCCACTCCCGAGTTTTGATGCGTTTTATCGTTGTCAATATTCATTGATTTACAAAAACAAAAAATACCTGTCCATTATTTTTCAATACTCTCTCTGACGGACTAAATAGTTTTGCAATTTGTGGATGATGGAATCTAGCCTATTGGTCGCAGAACATTTTTTTTATCATCTTCGTTTTTTAGCCTCCTCGACAACACCCTGGCTGGCAGCTGATGCAAGCAGTGGACTGGGGGCCAGCGTGCCCACAACCAGTAAAGTACACCGGAGCCACTAAAAGCATCAGGGATATGGATGAAGACTGCCTCTACTTAAACATATTCTCGCCTAATGTAAGTAGATATACATATTATATTGTTTTAAACTTTTTGGGGGCCGAGTCACCCGCGTCCGTAGGAGAACACCCTTCAGCGAATCCCTACACGTGGTCCCCGGGTGGTGCTAAACAGGTGACACTAACCGCCTCCGTGGTCTAGTGGTTATACCACCTGATTCAGACCCAGAGGTCCCGGGTTCGATTCCCAGCGGAGGCAAATTTTTTGCTCGGTTTGGTTGGTGGTAGGACTTGTTCTAAGTCCGCCTGGCAAGCTACCACCATCATGTCTAAGTCTGTCGCCATAACAACTATGTTAACAGCATTGTTGTGTTCCGGCAGTTATAGGTATGATAGCCAGTTCCTCTGTGTAAGAGGTTTCCGGGTGAAACTCGCTTCCATCTTCGGCCTAATCATCACTTTCCATCAGGTGAAATTTGGGCCAAGAGTTTCCCCGTTTTGTATAAAAAAAAAAAAAAAAAAAAATGGTCGTGAGGATGGGTTTAAATTGTCAAATGTCTGGAATCCAGTGATTCGAATGTGTAAAAACCGGAGATTTCAACCAAGTCTTACTTCGCGGTCACATACGGTTAGTGTTGTGTGTCGAGAACAGTTGCGGGGAAAAAAGTGAGTTTGTGGACAGTGGTACCGGAGATGGTCGTAATAAAAGACTACGAAAGAGGGTAGACCGATATGTCTGCCAATAACATCCCACCCGCAAGATCTTCAGTTACTCCATGATCATGGCGCTTGCAACAGTGCCGAAATATCGGAAACTCGCAATCCCGAATAACATCCCACCCGCAAGATCTTCAGTTACTTGATCATGGCGCTTGCAACAGTGCCGAAATATCGGAAACTCGTAATCCCGATATTAACTATTCTAGATTTATATAGGAATCTTCTAGACTTTGTAGAGGAAATAAGCAACATTTTAAAGTGTAATCTATACCTACTATTATTAAAAAGCAGAAGAGTTTCGTTTGTTTTTTTGGTTGAACAAGCTTATCTCAGGAACAACTAGTTCGAATTAAAAATAACCTTTTAGCGTTGGATAGTCCATTCATCGAGGCAGGCTATAGACTATATAACGTCAAGCTACGACCAATAGGAGCGGCGCATTAAAGAAAAAAATGACGCAGACGAAATTGCGCGTTGCAGCAGAACTGATGCCTCATGTCGGAGGAGTACTGGGCAAAGATTACCACACATTGAATCCCGTACCCAATGAAGCGATAACTCGGCAGAATCAGAAAGAGATGGAGGGATAACCTGGACACCTTCTTAAAGGACTGGTCCAAATTATGAAGACCGGGTAAAGTCCGATCCTGCATGGAGTAAATATTGCAGCCACCTTCGGGATGGCTCAGCTAAGTATCAGCTTGCCGCGCTTGACTCGGTGGAACGCAGAGCAATGAGGCTCATTGGCGACGTAAAACTGGTGGATACCAAGCTACACAGCTTGGCTCATCGCCGCAAGGTTGCCTGTTTGTTGGTCTTCTATAGACTGTACTTCGGAGAGTGTGCCCAGGAATTAGACATAATTATAAGTAAACTTAATAATAATCTATAAAATATAAAAATGAATCTCTGAATGTGTTGCTAAGCGCAAATCTCGAGAACAGCTGAACCGATTTTGCTAATTCTTAATAATTATCAACAACTAATTTTTGTTGTGTTTGTTACTGTTAGAAGGTTCTTTTGAAATAAAAAAATGCAGTTGAAGGGAACGAAGCCACGGGGAGCAGCTAGTAAATCAATAAAATTACATTATCTTAATAAAAATAAAGAAATGACATTATATTCTATTGATAATAAAATTCTATTCTATTGATAATAATAATTATTCACATTCTATTCCATTTCTGTTAAAAATAATTTTATGACATTTTATTTTATTTTATTACTTTTTTTTGACGAAATTTGATAAATGACATTCTATTCCATCAATAATTATATATTAATAATATACTATTATTGTTAAACAAAAAAACAAATATGAATGAATTATAAGTAAATTCGGTATTAATCTAAGAATAAATAGAAAATTAATTATACTAATATCAAATCAGAAAATGCAAGCGAATGAATAATAAAACAACAAAAAATGTAAAGTAATCCAAAAATAATTGTGAAGGTAAAATATTTAAAAATAGTAAATAGTTGAACACGAAATACTAACATTTTTAAAGCACAATCAAAAATAACAAATATAAAATAACAATAATAATAAAAAGCGCTCTGCCTCTCTCCTAATTATTTAAAGTTTTGCTGTGCCCGACAGGGTCCATAATTGTTTCTAATTAGTAATTTTACCACCTGTATGAGTACATTATGGATTGCAATAAACGATTTGAGATTTGAAACTCCACGACCTCATCCCACCAGCCCCATTCTACCATCGGACATCCAGACGCACTGCAACTTGCCATCCCTACCTTGTTGCTATTACACCAACTCGCACTAAGCTCTTCCAAGCGTCTTTCATAATGCGCACAGCAAAAGAGTGGAACTACGACCCGCCTGCCCGCGTGCCTGCGCGTGGCCTGCGTCTGTGTTTCCGAACGCTTACAACCCTAATCTTTTCAAAGTTAGAGTGAACAGGCTACTTCTGGGTAAGCTCGCTCCATCGTAGACTTTGTCTCTGTCATCTCTGACCAAGACTCGAGAGTCAAGAGCAAGCAAAAAATAAAAATAAAAAGTGGAAGAGGAAGGAAGGGAGGTCTTGGCCCTGTAGGGTGGGGCAGTACAGGTTCATAATCAGAATCACTACAAGTTTTATAACAAAGTCCTCCGCCACAACTGTCCCGCCTGTTCGCGATAAACTCAAAAATGACTGCACCGATTTTCATGCTGTTTTCACCAAACGAAAATCTTCCTTGGAGTTTATCGCGAACAAATAGACAGACAGACGCGGCGGAGGACTTTGTTTTATAATATGTAGTGATAAAGACTATCTGGAGTTTCCTCACCAACCCTGTAACACAAAGCATTCATTGTTATTTAATTTCATGCACATAAAATTTGCACCAAAAGGCCTCCACAAATGAGGTCGGATATGACAGATACATAATGACAATATTGCCATTGCTAAACATAGCTTTTGTCCCTAGAGAATAGTTGCGAATAGCGTCCATCTGATTATGAAAGTAATTTATTTATGGAACAATGTCCAGTATAGTTTTGTAATGTAACAATGTCATCAGTGATTCCTGTGGCTTATAACCATCACTAACACTACAAAATATTATACAACAAAGTCCTCCGCCACGTCTGTCTGTCTGTCTGTTCGCGATAAACTCAAAAATGACTGCACCGATTTTCATGCTGTTTTTGCCAATGGATAGAGTGGTTCTCAAGGAAGGTTATAATTTTTCAAGCGAGCGAAGCCGCATGTATCAGCTAGTTGCTAATAAAATGTAGGTGCTTTGAAGTAGCTAATAAGCCAAACAAATGAGTCGTTTGGACTCCAAACATGGACTTGGTACGTGTTCCAACCGCTTCGTTTGAATACCATGTGCTCACATAATACTGTAACCACAATAATAAACTAGAAGACAGTGTTTTTCAAATGCAATTACGCACAAACTAAATCTCCGGATCTGGAAGCATTTAATTTTTGATTCTGTGTTCTCTATATTAATATGTGTCTTGTGTTACTACGCGAAATGTGGTCTGAGAGCTAAAGTTTGGATAAATTATGATGATAAATTATTTAATTTTTACCCCACTATGATAAAGCAAGGGTTTTAGCAGTCTACTCTACATAAATGTATGTAACTACATAATTTGATCACCAATCTAGCTGCAAGATGTTGTCCGAGTAACTTAATTGCACAAATACGGCAGTTGTTTTTTTTTATAATAATTAGGTATTTTTCACACCACCTGCTCGAAAACGTCAAATTATTTGACATGCAATCCTAACCTAAAGTAGGTACATCTTTCTAACCCTCGAGCAGCGGTCTGGGTCAGTATACAGTTTGGCAATACGCCTCCCGTCCGCCTCCGATGCTAGGTGCAGCGAGCGCAGTCAAAATGCGTTCTAAATTCAAATCACATTATTGCCCGGCGGTTTATAATGAAGTTCAGTGCAATATTATTACCGCGGTGGGCTGGAGCTTCGGACGCGCGACCAGCTTCTTCGGCGGGTGCCGTCGCGCGCCTCCTGTTGTCATGGCTAGAGCACAATTTTCTCGCAGTAGGTGTCAGTGAAAAGTAGATTGTGCTCCACAGGGATAAAGGTGTCTTTCACTTGGGCTAGCTTGAATCCCTCACTGCATTCAGGATTCACTCACCTCACTTCTCTCGTGAGTTAACTATCGAATCCTTCATTGTGTTCGGGATTTAATATGAATGACGCCCGTGTCATAAGACTGCTTTATCCCCTCGTTTCATAATCTACTATTATGCAATCATCAAAACCGAATCTATTAATAGATGCCTCGTTAACCACGTGGGATATAGATTACCTAATTTCTAAAAGGAAAGGGTTCCGATTGGCAGTTTTCATTCAAGAAACACGATCAATTTCGGATCAACCCTCCACCGCTAATCCGACAACAGATATCCGCAAACGAACATCACATTGTGCGATTGATATTATCAATATTGTTCTGTTTTAGCTTCTAAATTATTACAATGACTGCATTACATATTCGGTTCCATTGTCTTTGATTCGGTCGATAGCTAGTTAGCTACCAGTTCTGAGTGGGTTATTTGACATCGGATTAATATTATCAATTTGGAATGATATTTATTTAGTTTCTATTGTGAGGCATCCCTATTTTGATCGCTCTAATGATTATTGTATTAAAATCTATGCATGAATCCATAAAGAGCTTACAATAGGCTAGATTCCATCATCCACAAATTGCAAAACTATTTAGTCCGTCAGTTAGAGTATTGAAAAATAATGGATACGTATTTTTTGTTTTTGTAAATCAATGAATATTGACAAAGATAAAACGCATCAAAACTCGGGAGTAGGGGCTGATGACGTCACGACTCACTATAAATTATGCGAAGGTGTGACGTATTAAGAATTTTAAAAGCGTCGTAACTTCGTCAATTTTGGTTCCCGTAACAAAAGAAAAAACACTGGTCAAATATTTTTTGATAATCTAACTGACGGACTAATTAGATTTTTTCAGGACACAAGCCTATTCGCTTTGATAGAGGGACTTCGTAGTGTTAATATTAACACTATAGACTTCTTATAAGTTTTCCTGTAATCTTTATGTATAGAACTATTATCTGCAGTTATTTTAAAATTATAGGCTCAGTAGTTTCGGTGAGAAGGGGGGGGGGGATGATCATTTTGATATTTTTTCTTGAATTACTTCCTAACTGTTTATTTTAAAATGGCTTATGTTTAACTTACCACCAGATATAGTAACATTTAGCAGTCAAAAATAGTAAATGATCACCAAAATTAAACCCGCATTTTAATGTAAACTTATAACCAAAGTTATAACATCTTGCTATCCTATTTAAGCAAACCAACTCCAAAAAAAATATTCTAACCCAAAAATAGTTAAAATGATACGCAAAACAATAACATCTCGTTATCCGATTAAACCAAATGATTCACCAACAATAGAAGGGATCTGGGGCTCGGCGGCCGCTACCGCGGCACGCTCGCTTCGCTCGCTCGCCTTCGCGCGCTAATGGTCATGGTTCTAACCTAACCTAACCCACATGTTTCACCAGCCATAGAGGGGATCTGACGCAGACACGTTACTATAGAATTTGAATATTATACTAACTGAATATTAATTTGCGCGCTAAGATTTGGTGATCATTTACTAAATTTGGTGGTCGAATACAATTTAAAGTGGAGTCGTGACTAAAATAGCTGGTACTATTGTATTTTTAGACTTTATTTTTCTGGTGTTAAGTAGATATTTTTGGTTACAAAACTAAGGGTATCAAAGCATTTTATGGTGGTCATTATATTTATCCCCTTTTAAAATTATGAAAATAATAGTTGTATTATTTTCAGACACATGATCACAGATGATGTATTTCTGTTGCCGCTATAACAGAAAATACTAAAAAACAGAATAAAATAAATATTTAAGGGAACTCCCATACAACAAACTTGATATTTTTTGCCGTTTTTATAGAATGGTACGGAACCCTTCGTGCGCGACTCCGACTCGCACTTGGCCGCTGGTTTTTTTTCTTAATTTTTTTATCTAAATTTCAAATGGAGTTGATCCTTTGGTGGTTACGTAACATTTTACTAGGGGGGAGGGGGGTACATTAATACGTTACGGCGCGTTACATAGGGGGGAGGGGGGCTCAAAAATCTCCAAAAATTGCGTTACGTAATACTTGAACGCTCCCTGTGCCAAATTTCAAGGAAGAAGGTTGTTCTGACGTGAAACAGTAACAATCATCCATCTTCACGAACTTTCGCATGTATAATGTTAGTTATAGGAAGTAGGAAGATAGGATTAGTAGGAGGTATGAGTTCTTACGATAACAGGCTCGCCCAATTTCACTAGTCATTCATTTACCGAGTTACCGACTAAATGGTTCTAATTAGTACAATTTGTCTCATAGCTCTAAAGTCTAAAATTAACAAACGGAAATGGCCTCTATCACTCTGAAATAAAGACCGATAAGAAGCAAGAGCGGCACTTCAACCTTGTTGGGCAGAATTAAGTTAATTCGCAGATTACAGTAATTCACAATCGTATGTAAATAATAGGCTTGTGTCCTGAAAAAATCTAATTAGTCCGTCAGTTAGATTATCAAAAAATATTTGACACCTGTTTTTTCTTTTGTTATGGGATCCAAAGTTGACGAAGTTACGACGCTTTTAAAATTCTCAATACGTCACACCTTCGCATAATTTTTACTGAGTCGTGACGTCGCGAGCCCCCACTCGCGAGTTTTGATGCGTTTTATCTTTGTCAATATTTATTGATTTACAAAAACAAAAAATACGTGTCCATTATTTTTCAATACTCTAACTGACGGACTAAATAGTTTTGCAATTTGTGGATGATGGAATCTAGCCTATCCTATTATCATCACAACCATTTCATGTTAGCAGTAACATATTATTATGCTGTTATTTGGAAAGAGATTTGAAGGATAATTATTATTGGTGATGATGATTGTGAAGAACAAAATTGTGTTTCCGTCCGAAGTTCCGAACGCCTCCAACCCTAATCTTTTTAATTAGAGTGAACACTGAACAGGCTTCGTCTGGGTAAGCCCGCTCCATCGTCGAAATTGCCTGTAGGTAACATTTGCTTGCTCGTTCAGTTAGCAAATGAACTGACTATTAATGTCGCCGCGGGCTGTCCAGAATTGATTAGCTGGCTTGCTGGCTTATTGCTTCATCAGACACGTTTATGCTGACCACAATACCGGCCTGCGACGAATATCAAACTAGTTTTCATTAGTATACATTGACACTACATTACTGACTTACTTAAGCATTATGAAACTCTAGATAGGTACTTCAATTAATTAATAATTCAATACAGCGAACGCCAACTAACTAGAATATAGTTATTTATGACACAAGTGCGGTAAGTTGGTTTTTACAAACGAGTAGACGAATGTCACGTGTTTGTAAATACCAATATCCGCACGTAGGTATGTCATACAACGTTTTACAACACATTTGCGAGAAAACAGTACAATAATAGGTACTGAGGCCAACTTTTTGTTTTTAGGTATCATTCAGAAAGTCGCAACAATCTTTGCAGTATGTTAATGGTTCGAATTTTCAAATTTAAAATTAGAACTACATTTTTCGTCTCGATTCACAAACGTATTGAGCAAAAGCGCTTCCAAGGAGGTTCGATCATTTAGCTTAACAACTGATATTTTTTTTTTTAACTGAACTTCATACTACTTAAAATGTATAAGCATGAGTAATTTTGGTGGTTCCATTTTTAATTTATTTGAATACTTATAACTACATAGAATGAATGAGTGAATTTAATTTTACATGACGGTCGTTTTCAATCTATGGTATTTGCGATTCTTCCGCCATGGAAAGTTGAATAGAATTTTGTTAATAATTAATCGAAATATAATATTATTGAAAAATGTGACGCAGACGAAGTTGCGCGGGCCAGCTATGGCCCGCGCAACTTCGTCTGCGTCACATTTTCCATTACTGCTCCGCTCCTATTTGCCTTAGCGTGATGATATATAGCCTATAACCTTCCTCGATAAATGGGCTATCTAACACTGAAAGAATTTTTCAAATCGGACCAGTAGTTTCTGAGATTAGCGCGTTCAACCAAACAAACAAACAAACAAACTCTTCTGCTTTATAATATTATATAGTATAGATATTAAGAAGCATTGGAAAGCATTACTTCGTTTTTCACCTCCTACCTTCTGAACTTTTCTTATCCTCGTATTGCTCCTTGGTGGAATTCTTGTATATCTTTTTAGGGAATTACGAAAAAAACCGTAAAGAATACGCATAGTACGTAAATACCTACCTTACCGCACGCTCCGTTGTACTGCCATAGAGCGTGCGTTCAGGAAAAATTTCTCCACCAGTTTGCGCAACATAGGCGAGAGGTCCTTTGAATTAAAAAAGTAACTTTGACATTAATATGACGCCGACGTCAAATAACAAATGTCAGAAAACGAGCGATTTGATAGGTTGTTTTCAGACCTCAGTACTGCCACCTTGTGCTTGACATTTCAGGAAACCCTCATTTCCCCGCGTCTCTACTTCAGTCGAAACACCTTAACAAATGTCGACTCCGACCAAGATTTTGAGCTGCGTTAAAATATCAATACTACTCTTATTTCCTCCAGACGGACGCCGGCTCCACGGCACAGCGGTACCCAGTAATGGTCTACATCCACGGCGGACAGTACACGTCCGGAGCATCGAACCTGTTCCCCGGGCACATGCTGGCTGCCTTCTACAATGTCATTGTGGTATCTATCAATTATAGGCTTGGTGCTTTAGGTAAGTGTAAAGATTTTCAAATCAATCCAGATACGTTGAAAATTCCACTTGTTGAAAAAATCAAAGGCATTGGTCCAAAGGTTGGTTTTCATTCAGCATCAGGAAAGATGTCAGTCTTAGAATATTCCATCTTTGAAGCAGTCATCTTCGGCCAAACCATAATCTTCTTGCGCTTATCCATATTTAGTTTGGATCGGTTTAGCATGTTTCGTTCATATTGTTACGAGCTTGGGGTTCGTGACAATAAAAACAGCCGATTAATTAGCCAAAAATGACACTTTAATTTACAACAGTAATAATCACTTTAACACACTAATTACAATACACAATGGCACTACTGAACACGTCTCTTCGCAGTTGAAGATCGCTTCCGAAGTTTCGCTTGTATTGCCAATTCAATCTTATTCTAGAACCTTCGACTATGGTAACATCTGGAAAGTTCGGGTACATACCGGTCCCAACTGACCAGGAAACATCGTGACTCAACTAATACCGCTACTCGATACTAGATGGCTTTAGTAGTACGTTGTGTAACCGGCATTAATTCTGGCGCGTAACAATGTAGTCTCTTTTAGCCATCATCTAAATGTTTACTTTCGTTCTAGCCAAATCATCAATAACAGAATCAATCTATCGTTTCTTTGGTCTTCCTCTAAGCTTATAAGAAACCATTCACATGCATACTCATTAACACATTCACTGTCCGCAAATCAGACACAATAGTTAAACAATCACCGAAACCACATGTGGCTCATGGGACTGTGAACCGGTTAAAATATGACACAAAATATGAAACATTCTGCGCAAAGAAGTAATAAAAGCTACAGTTCTGGAAAAAGTTACAATGTTTCTAAAATTAATTCTTAATCATTTTCTCCCCAGGTTTCCTATCAACAGGCGACGAGAACTCCCCGGGTAACTACGGCATCCTAGATCAAGCGATGGCTCTCCGCTGGATATACGACAACATCACCCCCTTCAACGGAGACCGGGGTTCCATCACCCTGTTCGGACCAGGAGCCGGGGCTGCATCAGCGGGCCTCCTGGCTATCGCTCCGCAGACCAGGGACATCGTCACCAAGGTCATAGCGCAGGTAAGAAATGTAATTCTTTAATGGAGACCGGTCTTCTATTGCACTGTTGGGACCAGGCGCCGGGGGCCGCATCAGCTGGTCTCCCGTCTATCGCTCCGCAGAACAGGGATATTCAAGGTCAAGGCTCAGGTAAGACGCGCAATTTGGTATGCGTAATTTGTGTTAACGTCAGGAACCCAAGTTAGGTGGAACGACTATTTTCGGAGAGTGGCTGGGTAGCATTTGAATGACAGAAGTCGAAGTTCTAGTTATACGTCGGGCAATAGGCTAGATTCCATCATCCACAAATTGCAAAACTATTTAGTCTGTCAGTTAGGGTATTGAAAATAATGGACACGTATTTTTTGTTTTTGTAAATCAATGAATATAAAACGCATCAAAACTAGGGGGCCCGTGACGTCACGACTCACTAAAATTTATGCGAAGGTGTGACTTATTGAGAATTTTAAAAGCGTCGTAACTTCGTCAATTTTGGTTCCCGTAACAAAAGAAAAGACAAGGGTATTTTTTTTTTATATTAGGTCATAATCCTATTGAAAAGGCTTATGTTGGCTCGCATACTAAATTTAAACAGAGGGCCAATTCTACTAAGTTTTAATCAACTTTCGCATTCGCATGTCAATCACAAACTGTAAAAAAGCCTTAATTTTCCTAAATTTTTGGCAGATTGCGATTGAGATGCGAAGGCGATGCAAATGTGAAAATTAGTAGAATCTTTTTAACCGACTTCCCAAAACACTTTTTCCAAAAAAATACAACCCGATCCAAATAAAAAAAAAACACTACAAAGTAAAAAATAACTTTAATTTTGGAAGTCAGTGTTTTTTGTTAGTTTCTTTGTATTTTTATTTGGAAGTCGGTAGTATTTTTTTTATTAAAAGTTTTTTTTATTTTTCACTTTTTGTGGTACCCGTACCCCACACCTAACAACACCACTGCAAAATCGCAGAAAACAAAATAAGCAATTCCGACTACTAGGATGACAAAAAATTTGGATTTTAAATCGAAATAGCTGGAATTCGTTTCGCTGGAACGCGTCGACAGAGGGCGCCTATGTCGGAAATATGTTCGAAGTTCGAATACACATTTTCCTAAGTGAACGTTTACGTAAAACTTCGGAAAGCAACACAAACCATTCAATGTCTGTTTCTTTAACATTCTATTTAATTTCCCACAGAGTGGCTCAGCCCTAGCGGACTGGGCGGTGATAGAAGACAAGTACAGAGTACAGAACACATCGCTGGTGTTCGGGCGCCTGCTCGGCTGCCCCATCGACTCCTCGTGGAAGCTCGTCAACTGTCTCCGGCAGGGCCGGAGCTTCTATGAGCTGGGGAATGCTGAGTTTCAGGTAAGGCACAGTGACGTTTGAAAACTGAGTGTACTATTTTTTTTTGTATGTTCAATTGGTGACAGCAGTAAGTCTAAATATGACAAAGAGGTAGGTAGTAGAATAGGTTTAGATTGTAATATTATTATTTAGTGCTAATTTCTGAATAGTCAAATATTTTTAAATGAAGAATAGAATACACCGTCAGATTTTTTTGTAATACAAAAACCACGAAACCGTAATTTTCATACCCTGGGTAAAAGTTCTGAGACTAAGATTTTGTTTACTTGTCTCATCAAATAGAGCCTTATCTATTTCTGTAATTATTTTATATTGACGAACCATGATCTGTTCATCAAGTTCGTGGCTCCGGATCAAGCTTTAAAAATTAGTCTAAACGACCCTTACTATCTTAAACTAATTCCAACTTTAACGCAAAGTCTGAAAGTTCAACATCCAACAAATCTTACACACACGTACGACAGTTTCCTTCACCGCCACACGTAGGCTTCATGCCCTGGGGCCCGGTCCTAGAGAACAACTTCTTTACATTCCCTGGAGACGAGTAGTGCGATGGAGGAAGAGAGACTGGCATTAAGCGACCCCTATTATCTTAAACCAATTCCAACTTTAACCCAAAGATTAAAAGCTCAAAATCCAATAAACCTTCTTCACTCATACAACCGTTTCCCCACAGCCACACGTAGGCTTCATGCCGTGGGGCCCAGTCCTAGAGAACAACTCCACATTCCTTGGTGACGAATGGTAGAATGGAGGAAGAGAGACTGGCATTAAGCGACCCCTAATATCTTAAACCAATTTCGACTTTAACGCAAAGGCTTGAAGTTCAAAATCCAATAAATATTCTTCTCTCACATGTCCATTTTACTGCAGCCACACGTAGGCTTCATGCCGTGGGGCCCCGTGCTAGAGAACAACTTCACATTCCCTGGAGACGAGTGGTATGATGGATGGAGAGAGAGGGACTGGCATTTCCTGGACACCATGCCTGAGGAACTTATCAAGAGGAGGCAGTTCAATCCCTCGCTGAGGTATATGACCGGGGTTACTACGCAGGAGGCGGCCTTTTATTTGTGTGAGTAGTGTTTTGTTATTTTGAGTTTTATGTTGTTAATTTTAAGGTTTATTTTTGGATTTCTAGTTTAGTCAGAACAAAAAATAATAGTTTACTGCCGGAACTTTTTCTAGATGACAACATTGGTTTAATATGCAATGCAATAGGCATGCGTGCTATAATGACTCTTAAACATAATACTTATACATCAAAACTAAGAGTCATAGTTTTGCTGTAAACATTTCGGGACATATCTATTCTTCTAGGAGGGAGTCATGGAAACCCTGGAAAATGTATAGATTTTTATAAAAAAAACTTTGTAAATTGCAACGCATTGTAGGACGGTAAAAAGACTTGTTTTGGCCTATACAAAGTGGTTTCAATTATTCTTTTTCTGCAACACATTCCAGATACAAACGAGTCCCTAGCTCCAAACTACGAGATCTCCGAACAATGGTTCAACCAGAAAGTAGCGGAACTGGTCCAGAGATACAACTACACTTTAAACCCTCGCGGAGTGTACGAAGCTATCCGCTACATGTACACCTACCACCCCGAGCCACACAACGTTAGCGCCATCAGAGACCAGTACATACATGTGAGTATATAAATTAACTTTTTTTATGGATAGGAAATCATCAAATGACTTCTTTCGCTTTGGGCGAAGCAGAAGGGAGTGTCAGAGTATAAATTAACTTAGACCTCTGAGTTTGTTTTGATGTTTTTTCTTAAGGTAGTAGAAAGCTAGGAAACATCCACAATGTGACTGTTCCTAAGTTACCCTAGGCTGTTTTTCCTGAATTACCCTAATAGATAAAGTCGGCCCCCCTACATCATCTAGATTAATTTGAAAAAAAAAAGATTGACGTGTTAAAAGGTATTTATTACCTTTTTCCAAATAAATAACCTCGATCTTTAACAACCACCCCGTGTTACAACGACCCCTTGTTTCAAATAACCTGTTTAATGGTACAACTTACCCGCAGTAGGACTCAGTTATTTATTTATTTAAACTTTATGCACGATAGTGTTACTTGGGCGAACTTAATGCAACAATGCATTTTCTACCAGTTAACCTTTGAGTTCATTAATTATGTTACAACCATCCTGTGTTGTAACGGTCAGAGTCACATGTTACATCTAACCCATGACACAACCTTGCCATGTTATTAACCGTCTTACGCTTCTTACTTGTATGTTCAGCAAATGGATCATAACTTAAAATTAACTTCTCTCACAGCTCCTTTCAGATTTCCTCTACCGCGCACCAACAGATAAAATGGTAAAACTTCTCCTAGAACAAAACGTACCGGTCTATATGTACGTTCTAAACACCACTGTGGAAGCGTTCCGGTGGCCAGAATGGAGGCGATATGCCCACGATACAGAACATTACTTCCTAACTGGTGCACCCTTCATGGACCAAGAGTTCTTTCCAGTGAAGCAGCGAATTGACAATCAAATGTGGACGAACAATGACCGGAATATGAGCCACTTCTTCATGAAGACTTTCTCTGATTTTGCTAGGTTTGGGTGAGTGTTTATTTATTAATTTCTTGTTAATAACAATTTAAGTTTTGAAATAGAGTTATAAGTGTGTTTTATTATGCGGCAAAATGCAAACTTTCTTGAGGCTGCTATCGCAATCTTGCAATCTTTCAATAATTTATTTTATTGAAAGATGCTTGTAAAAAGTCGTAATGGATCTAGTTTTTTTAAATACATTTCTACTGAACCTGATCAGAATCACAACATTAGAAAGTCACCACCTTTTTAAGAACGTCAAGATCTCAAATAAGTATATTTAAATGCTTTATGCATTTGAATTCTCGCTTGCAAATACCCGTAAGCTTCTTATTCTTCTAATTTCCATAAGCTGCAATATTAAAATGCCTTGTTTATATTTTGTGAAAGTAGACGATAACTAACTATATAAAACAAAGGCAAAACAGCTACTAACCAAGGAAATGTTCTCCTGACACTACAGTCTTGGGCACTTGAAATAAAATTATTTATTTATTTGATTTTGAAGAAAGCTTACAGCTAATTACAAACTTAAATAACATGCTTAGGTAGTGTCATTTGCTAATTACAAGCGACAACATATACCGTATGTCTACGACATATATGCAATCCTTGAAACCACATACTAGTTATGGTATTTGATAACGCTATACAAAAAAGTAACGAAATCGGTCCAGTAGTTTTGTCAAAAAGTCGAGTTTTAATTTAAAGCAAATTTGAACACTCTGTAGAATTGCAACAGTAGGTTAATAGTACAATGAACTTGAATCCTTGAACATTGAAAAGCGACGTTGCCACGCTGTGCAATCATTCACCTACGCAGTTGTACTCATTTTACCTATTTACCTAAAATGCGAACTCGGTACACCTAAACGACAGGCGGGACTTTAATGTGTTTGTATTGCATTTTAATTGAAAACAGAACAAAGCTGTTGTGGCATAGTTGAAGGTCGTGGGTGAGACCAGGCAAGCACTTTTCATTGTGTAATTTATTTATCATCACTGCTCTCAAAACGGTGAATGAAAGAAAACTTCAAGTTTAAAGATGTCCTAGAAAAAAAAAAATCGAAGACAAGTGATTTCTACCAACCCGTATGCCCGCGTAGTGGATTGCAAACCACTCCATCTCACAGAGAAGAGGCTTTTGTCCCTAACCAGAGGGAACATTGTAGGACCGACTATAAAAATCTTAATGTTGTTTGTTTTTCGTTACATTCGTACGTGAAATTTCTCCTTGTGAAATGTTCTTGACCTGTCACGGCCGAAATTTTATTTTGTTATTTTTACTCAAATTCATTTTCACTGAGACACTCCAACAATACCTGCAAGTGTACACGGATGATCACGGCGGCGCGGTTCGTTTGTCGGCTTAGTACAAAAGGACGCGGCACGAGTGTGTCGGCTTTTTCAAAGGCCTTCGGCTTTTGGCGAGTAAGGGCGCGGGGAGCGGGTTGCGCGCGCGCTCGACGCGTAGGGTTGGACACAGTTATCGACAATATTATCAGCTTTCTCTTATTGTCTTTTGAAGAGAATAATGATCGGTTAGCAAAAAAGATGTTCTATTTTTAATGGACATGGTTAGTTTAGAATTATTATAGCACCACTATGTACCTACCTACCTATTCTGATTAAAAATTATAATTGAGTGGATTTAGAGATAAAAAATAATGTAATAATGTTTACATTTTAGGAAGAAACATCCTATTAAAAAAACGTACTCACCCGTTTTCTACATTACTCACTATCTAGGTAATACCTACGGTAGTTTCGTAAGTCGAAACGTACAAAAATTAAAATTTATTTTAAAAGTCCAATAAATTTAACTATCACTTCACTGTTAAATACGGTTATTACACAAAAGTATTAGTATTGTAATGCCTTGATTGCGTATTAAGTCTTTATTAGATAAGTAATTGTAGAAAAGTATCGATAAAAGATAATTATTACATTGTTTACCCTATTTACCTATGACTTTTATTTTTTGCCAGTACGGATGTAAGTGGTGCTTTGTCAGTTCACCGCGAGTCTTCCGGGATAGCGTGTGTGCATTTCGCAAAGATTTAATAGGTACTTAAGTACACGCATTGTTTTACGTGATTTTTGTTATTAACTTGTATGTATTAGTTTAATTATTTTCTTACAGTGAAATAGACACTGAGTAGGTACTGGACTTTTGTGTGTGTAAATTGTGTATTTAATTTTATTTGTACATACCTAGGTACTTATTTTTTACGGTGAAATAAACACTCGGATCCTGGTCGAAATTTGTTGGGCAAGGTTCGGGACAACATTGTTCGGCGATGTCACTTGTGCATTCAAAAACGTGGTGGACATTTTGAACATGAGAAAATTTAAGTTTTAATCCATCTTGTGCTATGACAGAATTTATTTAGATTAGTTCAGTAATCAACTTATCACGAAGTAAAAAAGAACGGGTGAAAAATAACCATAGTGAATTTCATCGCAATTGGCAAAGATAAATCAAAACGCCGCCGCGCGAGCATTGTTGCCGCACTTCTCGAGGTCAGTCGAGGTCAAGGTACGTTTTCTAAATAGGGTGATTTACTTTTACTAAATTTATTTTCATATTTATTTTGTTTGAAAACTTAAATTTTTTCATTTACGTTTTTTTAAATTTATAACAATTTATTTATACTTCTGTGGACAAGTGTTACTTGTGGTTTCAATTATTGCATATATGTCGTAGACATACTGTATATGACTACTAAGTTATATGGTGCTTGCGTTGACCAGTTATAAAAATAAAATAAAAATCATTTATTTCAGACAAAAAAGTCCATAGGCACGGCAAGGTTGTTAGTAACAAGAATTCTACTTAAAACTAATGTTAGTAATTAAAAATGTACAAAGAAAAACCAGTTACACCCCTGCACAGTATGCTCATCGGTCTCGCAACACAATATGGAGTTCAGTGAACCTACTGAGCAAAAAACATAACAAAATTAAAAGTTATTTATGGCTGTCACCAGTTTAATAAATCTCTTTCTACCGCCGTCTCCCAGCAACCCGACCCGGTCGCGGGTGCTGGGCGTCCACCTGGAGCGGGCTCAGGCGGGCCAGCTGCGCTACCTCAACCTGAACACGACGTACAACTCCACCATACAACTGAACTACCGGCAGACGGAGCTCGCCTTCTGGACTATGTACTTGCCCACCGTTATCGGACGACTTGTGCCGACCTACCCACCTATCACTGAGGTAAGATTAGTCAATCTGCCTAGTTTGCTGTTGGCGTCAGCTTCCAGTGAAAACGGATGCAGATGGGTACCACTGTTTTTATATGGAAAGGCAGCGTATCTGACCTTCACAACCCATTAACTAGGTAACAAAATTTCCCTTGTCAAAACTGGTACCAGGTTTTCTGAGGCGTATAGACTGTCAATATACGAAAGCCTAGTTTTTAGGGTTCCATACCCAAAGGGTAAAATGGGTCCCTATTACTAAGACTCCGCTGTCCGTCCGTCTGTCAGTCACCAGCCTGTATCTCATGAACCGTGATAGTTAGACAGTTGAAATTTTCACAGATGATGTATTTCTGTTGCTGCTATAAAAAAAAAGAATAATAATAAAAAACAGAATAATATAAAAATTTAAGTGTGCTTCGATACAACAGCCTGTTTTTAGACAATGATACGGAACGGTATACGGGATACGGTTCGAAATATGTATCACTGAGTTTCAATTATTTATGTTAAGAACCGCAGAAGCCGTTTATGGTTGTGTATATTTGTTTAGTTTTTATTTTTTTGCACTGTCTTTTGTACTGTGTTTGCTATCGGATGTACAGTAAAGTAAATAATAAATAAATGACAACCCGGACTAACAGCCGGGAACGAAGGAATCTCGATGAGTAGTTTTGTGAAATACGGCGTTTTGACAACATCGTGAAAATGCGCCCAAGCGAAGTAGAGGCGAGTCGTTAGCCAAAAAATAATTGTTGTCCTTCGAAATAGCATGCAAACTTCAGTAGCGAGTTTAATTTCAGAATCAGGAAAGCTGTCACTAAGTTACATCATCTGCCTAGCCTTTTCCCAACTATATTTGGGTCGGCTTCCAGTCAAACCGGATTCAGCTGAATACCAGTATTTTACGTGGAGCGGCTGCCTACCAGACCTCCACAACCCATTAACTGGGTAACACGGTACTCCTTGGCAAGACTGGTGTCAGATTTTCTGGCTTCTGACTATCCGTAACGACTGCCAAAGATCTCCAAATGACAGCCGGGACCAACAGCTTAACGTGCTTTCCGAGGCACGGAGGAAACTCGGTATGTTAAGATGGTCACCCATACATAGACCAACCTCGGCAAGCGTTGCTTAACCTTAAAGATCGACCTGTGCGGCTGTTATTATTTAGCCACGAGCTCCTCGCTAAGTTACAACAAACTTTAAAAAAAAATGTGTTTAATATCCAGTACTGGTGGGAGCCAAAGCAGCCTCTACAGATAGCGTTCTGGTCGGTGTCCAGCGCCTGCCTCATACTCATAGTGCTACTGGTTGTATGCTGTATGCTGTGGAGAAACGCCAAGAGGTATGCAGTCCTTTTTTTTTAGGGATGGGAATTCATCCAATGACTCCTCCCGCTCTGGGCGGAGCGAGAGGGAGTGTCAGACTTACTGACTAAAAACCCATCCATGTTCCTTCATTGCCCTTTGTGTTCCGAAGCCGCGGTATCTCTTTCGAATAGTCCCGCGACAGAGGTATGCAGTCCTTAGTGATAGTGTAAAGCTTTCTGAGTACATGTACACACATTATGAGTACATTCTGAAGTGCTTTAGTTTTTTCCATTTGCAATCCAGTAATCCGCGCAGTCCAATAATCCGGCAAATAATGGTTTTTAATAGTGTTGGATTAGTGAAACTGTACTGTTATAGTTAAATTAGTTATAGCCTACCATGTAGGCTGATTCGACGTAGTGTCTGGAAGGATATGAAGAGATCTGTACCCAGCAGTTGGATGTTTTGTTTTAGCCTGTCACTCACATGTCCCAGAACTCAACGTCAAGCCGGAATCGGGTGATAGGACAAATCATAATATTTACCAGAAAAATATTTAATAAAACCTTTGTCATGTAATTTTTTTTAAGTTACTGTAATTTTCTTTTTTTTTTTTCGAAAAATGAAAATAACTAAGAATTTAAAACAACAAAAAAAAAGATTTGTAGCTAAAGGAGCTCAAAACCATCATCACAGGGTGTACATTTTTCGAAAAAAAAAAAGAAATTACCGTAATTTAAAAAATACAAGACAAGATTTTTTTTTACATTTTTCTGGTAACTATTATGATTTGTCCTATCACCCGATTCCGGCTTGACGTTGAGTTCTGGGACAGCCTATACATAAATGTAATACACAACTTTTCGAGTTTGTAGATTGATGGTAAATAACAAAAAATATATAAACAAAAAATATGTGCATTGCTGTTTTAATCTCTACCATATCTGAGATCCCTGACTGAGCTAGTCAAAGGTCTCATAAGTATTTTTTCATTTCTCATTATTTTAAACTCTTTATAATGGTTATTTTGAATGAAATCATGTCTAAATAAAACTAATATTTAGACATGATTTCATTCAGATCTATGATCATATTAACTTGTTCATGAAATAACTTAATTACTTACTAACATTTACATGTTTTCATTATTTTACTAACAAGATGTAAAATTCCTTTTTAACAGGGCTTTACCACCAAAATGGAAAATGGTACCGGTGAAGTAGGTGAAACTAACATTTAATATAAGCTTGTAGACGCTTGAGAGACAGTTCACAATTTTTTTGTACATCAGTATTTTCTATGGAATATTGACACTGACGAATAATGAACGCAGCTTGATCGCGATCAGTTTCATTGGTGATATCAGCTAGTCTATTCTGTAAATAACCATTTCGATATCGACTTCACCTGAGTGACTAAGCTTACAAAGTGAACTTTATTTCACACATCATAAGGTCTTATATTTATACGAATTTGAAACTCACCTCGGATTCCGCTTTCGAGACACGAAAATGTTGTTACAGAATAGCACTGCTGCTCTTAGTTTTTGCGAGCGGCTTCCCCGCGTCAATAACGAAAATTGACACAAGGGATCTTTTCGAAAGTTTATAAAAACAAAAAAAAAAAAACATGTAGATGATCAAAATACAGCATGTTGATGTGATGTCTCATTTATAAAATTCTAGTCATGAAGTTACTCAAGAAATGAGAACTTAATCATTTATTTTTCAATTTAAAGTACATTTATATTAAATCCAATTAAATAAAAAACTCTTAACTAACTAAAATTAAAATCTAACATGACGTCGAAAAATTCTTCCGCATCGCTAGCCACTGGTTATGTGTCCAAAAGGCTGGCAGCATTGCCAAATTCTAGTAGAAGTATTTAAAGCAGTCTCCGATTGCCTCTCTCTGTTTCTTCTCTTAATTCCAAACCGCGCAACGAGGTTTTATTTATATTACATTGTTTTTTTTTTCAGTAACTTAAATAGATAAAAGAGGAATATTTTTGTTTATAATTTGCAGTCGTGAGAAGGAAACTAATCGCTAGTCTATACTAATATTATATAGCTGAAGTGTTTGTTTGTTTGAACGCGCTAATCTCAGGAACTACTGGTCGGATTTGAAAAATTATTTCAGTATTAGATAGCCCATTTATCGAGAAAGGCTATAGGCTATATATCATTACGCTAAGACAAATAGGAGCGGAGCATTAATGGAAAATGTGACGCAGACGAAGTTGCTCGGGTCAGCTATTTTTAAGATAAAAACTTACGGACCGATTCACTAAAACTTGAACAACTTCTGCAATTATTATCAGCGGGTCTAAAAAGGCCACTTTAGCAGCAAATCACGCTACCCGTCACTGTCAAAATTTCCCAATCAATACAAATACAATATCCTTTAATTCAAATAAACCAGTTACAGGCACAGTCAAGGTCTGTCAGTCAAATAGATGAAGCTAAATTCTGCCGCGGTAGCGACAAGAGCAGCAAGTTGTTCTACAACAAAACACACACACCGAACCTATTACCAGCTCGGCAGAATCTCAAACTTGAAATTAATGCGCTAGCGTTAAAGAAGGAAATGTAATTTGATAGATTGCTGTATGATTAATATTATGATTCAAATATGATTCTCCTAAAGTGGCCTTCTTAGCCCCCGTGGTCGTCGATTATTAGCAAAAATATTGTAAACTGTCACATTTGAACGCAAATAGAAAATGTGTAGTCTGTATGTGTTATCTTAGTTTGTTTTTTTGTGTGTTGTCAAACTAATCGAGGCCTGGGATTTGATTTAATTGATTTTTATTTACTTAAAAAAATAAGTTCGTAAAACAAATAACACTTTACAGGGAAACGGACCGGTATTACGACGGAGACATATTCATGGTACCGGAAGTTGAGGAGAGCGGCATAGACAACACCACGCGGTCCAGAGACAATATCTATGAGTATAGAGACGTACCGATCAAGAAGCCTCATACACCTCAGCCTATGAGTCGAACTGTGAGTTTTTTTAATATTTAATTCCTAATGGGATTTTGGGTAATCGATTATTCAATGGACATCTAATATTTGTAGCCACTTTGAATAATAACGTCCTTTCAATGGGTATTGTATGGTATTGAATATGAAAGACGAAAAATCAAGAGGGTATTTTCCTGAAAATTTAGGGTACTTCCTGTAATCTTATTAGTAGAATTGTAGTAGGTCTGTCACCTTTTGTGACGTAGGTACAATTTGTTTATTTTTACCAACAAGTGACGTCACCAGCCACTACTCATGAACTTTATCTTTGGCAATTTTTATTAATTTCAAAAGGAAATAATTACGTGTCCAATACTGCCGGACTAAATATAAATTTTCCATACAGTTACTATTGAATTGACGGATAGTATAGAGAATAAATAAGGTATAAAGTGTACTCATAGTCAGCTGCAAAATGAAGATCGTAATTTTGGTGTAGGTACGACTTATCTACACCACTATTCCAGTTATGTTAAGTTAGTAAAATAAAAGTAAAAATAGGTACTCTTGGTGTTACCTTTTACTGCTGAATAATAAACTACTGCTAAACCTAATGGTTCAATTGATTTAGTAATCGTTACTGTTATAATTACATTGGTTTTTAGTTGCATTTTTAAACAATTTTTAAATAAAAAATACATTAAGATTGTTTACATTTATTTAACTACCTAAGACTTTCTAGTATAGGGCAATATTAATATTAAAAAAAAAGTTGTTTATTGATACAGAATAATCATTAACAATATTATTTTTTCTAAATAAAGAGGTACAGTTATCGCAAAAGTTGCTGGTACTGGTTCCCAAACTAAGCTATCGCTTGTATTTTGTAGCTTCTTTTGGTACATTTGTTGTGAATGTGCAACTTAGACTGTTCAATTGTCCTCTGGCGAAGGCTGTCTTAGAGAAACGGACAAGTGCAATTATCCTTCTACGGGTATTAGGGGTAGTAGGTGGGACTATTCGATGGCTTCTCAAAGTGGATTTCAGCACAAGGACTTTGCATTCCCAATTTTCTTAATAGCTGTTTTCATCTTATTCACAGATAAGCCAGCCAGCTACTCTGCAGTCGTCCCGGCCTCCTTCAGAAGCGTCGACAGGATCCGCGCTCTCTCTGAAGGAAAGCTCCGTGTCCCGCGTGCCTGAACCGCTCCCTCGCTCCCGGTCTCGGACGCAGATCGTGCACGGGGTGCCGCAGACTACTGTATAGGGCACGCGCGCGGGAACTGAAGGTGGCAACACTGGAGTGGCATTTTATCAAGTATATTTAACTTATAAGTTTCGAAATTCAACGCTCGTTCCCCTAAACGGAGCTATAGTTTACGCCAGATAAACGTGGAATAAAGTACATTGACCTTTCCCTAATATCTCTTCGTATATACTAGAACAATAAATTAAGAACTGATTTTCATTATTAGAAAACGTAAAGGATCACGATAGAAGTCGATTCAGGACAGCGTTATGTCATTATTTCTGATTTTGATCTTAAGAAAGTCAATAAATGTATGTGGGTCAATGTACTTTACTCCAAGTTTATCTGGCATAAAGTATAGTAACTATAAGTTGCAGTACAGAAGCGTCATTGTCAAGAATTCTTAACGTCAACGTTTCGAATATGCAATAGATGCATAGTCTTGCTCGTTCCCTATAAACAGTTTACGTAAGCCCAGTAGTACGGAAATATTTTGTACTGTGGTACTTGACAATATTTTGACAATTTCGTCTATGTAATAGGGTATTTGACTATGAAAAATATAAGTACACAAATTAATACTAATTTGATAGATGTTAATAAAACAGTACGATTGGCGAAAAAATAAATAAAATTGGTGGAAAACAGGATTTATACGCCTTTGATAAATGATTTTTAAATGCCGTTTGTACTGGATGGCTATATGGCGGGACTTAGTGACGTCACACGCCATTCACAGGCAACACTCAGTCTGTGTTTATCACAGGTTATAAAACGCTGACAACACTGCCATTTTTGTGATTTATAAGCAATATTTTTAACTGCGTCTTGTCTGCTCTCTAGGTTTTGAGAAATTTAAAAAAAAAAACCAGTCAAATATCCTACTTACTATATATTTTACATATAGAAAGAGATATTTGAATCGATCTCTCTACAGTTTTACGGAATGATGCATTATACAAGCATCAAGATAACTTTATATAGTTTGACATCGCGAATGTTTTTGGAGAAGAATGGTATTTTTAAGATAGATAGCGGCGTACGTTCCAAGATGCCTTATTGCAACTCGGGACAGTTAAAACTATAATATATGCGATGGTTTATTAGAGACCAACGTTTATGCGGTATTCTGAATAACGACGGCACGGTTGGCGGGTTTCCCGCACGGTACAAGAATTGTATGGCATGCAGATAGTTATTCCGGGAATACAGAAACTTGTGGCCTGTAGTAGACTAAGAAAAAAGTACGTATAATTTGTTAACTACGTACTAACATCCGTAATTTTAGCTATAATCCTGACATTCCTTACCACCGTAATGTTCAAGATACTATTTAAGAACATTTTAGATTAAGTATCGGAGTTAGAAGGCAGCTTTAACATATTATAAACATATAAGTGCAGCTTTTTACACACCTGTTAGTATTAGTTTAAAAACAGCTATTTTTAAACCTCTTAAGAAAATTATTTTCCTCTACTAATTTACTGCTTACAGCACTGTAATGTTTACCTTATTACACATTGTTTTGCACATACTAGAATTTTGTGATACAAGACTACATAGGTACTCAATTATCAAATCAGAAAATACTTTTTTATTGACATTCTAGTTACGCACAAAGAAACCAGAAGCCACAAAATTGATGAATTGACTTTTTATTACCGGTGGCATTGTTATCAAATATTAAAACGTAAGTGGTTCGAGATATCTATACTTGTATACTTATTTAATATTTTATTGCTGAAGAGTTTGTTTGTTTGCTTGAACGCGCTAATCTCAGGAACTGCTGGTCCGATTTGAAAAATCTTTCAGTGTTAGGTAGCCCAATTATCGAGGAAGGCTATAGGCTATATAACATCACGCTACGACCAATAAGAGCGGAGCATTAATGAACAACTTGACGCAGACGAAGTTGCGCGAGAAAACTAGTGGATCTATAAAAAAAACGCTTTTCCTTAGCCGAGTCACGCCCGGTTTCTGAGACATTTTATTTGTCTGTTTACATACCAACTAATGGCGCGCATGCTGGCGCGTGTGTGCTGGGCGTTAACGAACAGATAAACTTTTTTATATTTTACTTTTGATAGGCACGCGTTTGACCACTATCTCACCTGATGGTAAGCGATGATGCGGTCTAAGTTGGAGCACGCTTGCCAAGAAGTAACCTATTCACTCTTGTGAATAGTTAATAGGTTACTCCTATTCACTCTTGACTTAAAGACTCCCAGGTTGTAGCTATCAGGAAACACAGACTCCAGCAGGGAGTTCCACTCCTTAGCTGTACGCACTATGAATGTGTTCCCAAAACGTTTTGTGCGTGTGGGGGGGGATGTCCACCATGTACCGGTGGCGCATCGCCGTTCGTCTTGTGGGACGACGATGATTAAATTGTGAAATTCCGTCTCACATTCCCCAAAACGACCTATAAAGTACCTCAGAAACCGAACATTAAAGTTCTTTCATGAATTTTAGAAAGAAAAAGTGTTTATTTTAAACAAAAAGGTGATTTGTACAGGTTGACAAAATATACCTACGTCACATCTGCCCAAAACGGCCATTGCGCTGGTTTTCAGCAAAAGCGCTTATCTTGAAACCCAAGTTGTGTAGGTTGATATGTTATTGCTCGTTTACGTCCAATTAGCGGTCTATTGTTTGATCAACTGAGTTGCATACAACATTGTAATAGTCAATTCTATCAATTAGATACGCTCGCCCCACATTTCTTTTTTTATTAAGTAATGGGCTTGCTCTTGACCACAATCACGCCTGATGGAAAGTGGTGGATGAGGTCTATGATGCAGCGAGCGTGCCTAGAAGATGCCTGTTTACTCTTACTTTGCCAATGAGAACATTTTAAGATTCAGTAATTAACCACTTTTTGCCTTCAATACGCTCAAACATGGGTCACTCAAATAATCTAGTAATTTGCTAACTTTAATTTTTAATCACTTTAGCTATTTTGTATCTAAGATGCCATTATCACATTAATCTAGACTGAATTATTATAAGTCATTAATTCATTATTATATCTTTACTTTTCAATACATAACAGTTTTTCTACAAAAAAATAAATAAAATTAGGTTAAAATTAATTCAACGAATATTTTCGTTATTTATCGTTTGAACAAATTCTTAGTAACTGGTAAGTTTTATCACCAGAGCAATGTTTTGTTACCTAAAAGGTATAAATTATTTCTTTTTTTATTAATATTAAGAATATTTTATTTTATTATGATTTAAGGTGGATACTGCACTTTAGTTTAATAGTCATAAGGCTTATTTTTCTTTTTTCTATTAAATAAGATATTTATTTATTTAACAATTTATGTACACACTCACAAATAGATAAAAAAGGAAACAGAAAAATAGGTACAAAGGTGTGGTTATTTGAATAAATTTTAATTGAGACAACCTGTGTCAATTTTGATAAAAAAAAGAGAAACAAAAACCTATTGGTCCAAACTAATCAGTAGCGCCATCTACATTTATTTGAAATGAAGAAAGAACTTGATCAAACTCAAAAAGCAGAAAATCTTTATCCCACCAAACAGTCCCTAGCCCACAGGGGGTGCGCCCTTAGCGAGCGAGCTTTTAGCTTGTATTTGTTATCCCTGGCTGGGCCTCACCACAGGAAAGTCCGGTTGAACAGTATCCAACCGTACAGTAGGAGGTTGAACGGCAACTATCCGGCCCTGCACGTTCATTTTTGACCTTTCGCAAAACTACGTAAAGGTTTTGATGCGTTGACATTTTCGTTCCTGAAATCTAAAATTAAATTGCCTATTTTAGAAACGTAAAAGTAGCAGTATCACCTGTAAATATTATTTTTAAGAATAAATGTTTGTGATCGTAATTTGTCCGTCCATCTTGAACCATGTGCAATGTGTCTTACCACTTAGTGCCTCGTCTTAAGAGTTTTGATACTAAATATTATATTTATAAAAAATTGTATTGTCATGGCACCGAACGAATAATGCTGTGTTTAAGTTGAAATAAATTGATTTATTAATTCGAAAACTGGTTTTTTTATTTAATTATGTACAATAAAAGGCATCCTGCTACATGAATGACCATAGAAATTGTACCAAACAATTTGGTTTGAACAGTGAAAATCAGTTTGCTAGTGATGAATATATAGTCCCCGTCACGAGAAGATATAAATTTTGTAAACAAAGAGCTCGTACTAAGTAACATAGGTACGTGTAAAAAGAAAGTAACTTTACTTGGTCGGGTTATATATTATCGAATACCAAATCTTAAATCGTTTATTGCAATCCATAATGTACCTTCACATATGTGGTAAAAATAATAAATTGTAACAATTATGGACCCGTCAGGCACAGCAAAACTTTAAATAATTAGGAGAGAGGAAGAGCGCTTTAAATAACTTTTCTAGTACATAAGGTAAACATTTATTATTTCCTGTTCAACTTGTATCTATTATTAAATATTGTATGCATACTATTACCTATATTTTTATTTTTATTTGATATAAAGCGTGGAAGTGTCTTCTAATGTTTTGTGGAGCTGGAACGCGTCTGACTCATGGAACAAACAGTTGAACGTGTGTTTATAAAATTTATAGCTTGTCGTGGCGGGGACGTGACATGGATGGGAGTAAATATTATACAAGGTGTACAAAATCGCAAAAACTGAAAAAGGGCATTCTTATTAGTTTTAGCATGAGCCCATCACTCAAATCGCGAATAAAACAGCTGTTTAGTACATTGTCGAAATAATAACATTTTACGGGAGTAGTTGATTTCCATAACAACTTGATTAAAAATAAAGTTTGTGAATGATAGTGTGGCGGTTGACATAAAAAAAATGGAAAAAGAAAACGTGTTCCACTGACCTAAAGTAAAATGGAACTAGGTCAGAAAGATGATGATGAAAATACTCATGATTGTTTGTCGATTATATTCCGTAGATTTAGGCAAGTTATGACGTCCCGTCCAAGTGACATTCAACCTTAAACTAAGTAAGGTAAACAATTAATTACCCTGACTTGGCTATCCTCAATCCAATCAAGCAAAACTAACAGAATAATCTGTTAACTTTAACATCACTTGGTATATTTTATATCCGTTGGACCATCGTTTCTACAGGAATCGTGGTCCGTCTTCTTCAAGCGCGTCTTTCACATCGACAAACTTCAGGCAACTCCCGCGCAGTATAAGGCGGGGAGCACACAGGGCCACAGATCAGTCTAGCCTCTCGCCCCCCGCGTGGTATTAGCCGCCCCGGGCGCTGTATTAGGTCCACCACGTAGTTGGTACGTAGCAGGCCTGCTGGGAAGACTTCAACCTTATCGGTGTCCGCGTCTTCTTTCTGTGGGGGTGGAAGGATTTATAAAATTATATGGTAGGGTTAGAGTAGTTTCTGTTTAGCTGGAATCCGTGTGATCTGTTCTTAGTAACATTATAAATGCCAGAATAACTCAGTCTGTTACGTGTTCACGTCTCAACCACTGAAACATTTAGTATATATATATGGAGCCATTTTAGTAGTCTTACAAAGGCGGTTCACTTAATGTACCTACAGGCCAATTTCTGGTCTAACACGAAACATTTCGAACTGCTTTTACCCCCCTCTTAACTTTGCTTGTAATAATCGCAACTTGATGAAACTTGGACCAGTTATTATTCTTACCTAGTTGAAGAATATTGGAAAGTTTCAAAATATTAGGTTGAACCGTTGATTGAGAAGTTACAGGGGACCAAAACTTGAAGATTTTCTGACTGACTCACAGACTGGGGCACTTCCAATAATACTGGGAAGTTCAAATTTGGTGTGAAGATAGGCTGCGATTAGAGGAAAAATCGGTATTTTTTAAGTTAAAAGGTTGAAACCAGCGTCGGTCCTCACGAGGTAATAATAAAAAATAAAAATAAACTATCTTTGACTTGGAAAAAAGACATGTATAGCGTGAGGCTAGTACAATATTATATAGTAGTGTGTAGTTGGCAACCCCGGTAGTTGTTTCCACTGCCGCCAATAGACTGCGCGGTAGTTGTACGCGCCGATGCGCGCGCAGGTATTTTACTTTGAGTGCTCTACGAGACGCGCTGCGCGGTGCCACGATTTCTTCCCCGCGCTTGCGCTTAGGTATTAAGTTGTGTGACTGATTGTTCGGCTAAGCATTAGCCTGGTTTCATGTGTGTTGACTATTTTAAGACAATAAACGGCTTATGAACCAGACATGCAGTGTTTCAGACCATCCCAATAGCCTACCCAACGCTATAAGTGGCTGCCCAACGTGTGTAGGTATAAAACGCGTAGTGAAAAGTTTGTCGTGTGTTACAACGAACGCTACAAGTGACTATCTGGGACTTACATCGAACCCTGTGTTGTGTTTCTTCGGTATTATACGAGTAGCGTGTGTCTTATCGTATCGAAAATGCCGCGAACACGGTCTGAAGATCGCTCGAAGTCGAACAATGATGGCGGCTCGGCCGCCGGCACCAACATTACAATGTCTCAAGAGACGCTCACAAGTTTGCTCAATACCATGCAGCAAACCCAACAAGAGTTCTGCCAGCAATTATTACGCGAGGTGCGATCGTCAACGCCGCATAGCAATGTTTCTGAGGTCCAAGCATCGGGCTTTGCATTTGGCGCGAATGGAAACTTCGCGAAGTGCACGACACGCTATGGCGGACGCGCGGACGAATCTTTGGAAAACTTTATAGATGCCGTAGTTACCTATAAAGATTGCGTCGCCGTTTCTGATGAAAACGCCCTACGTGGTTTTTCGATGTTGTTGGAGGGGCCTGCTGCAGTATGGTGGCAAGGTGTAAAGCGGTCCACCAAGTCGTGGTCGGAAGCCCTAGAACAGATAAAGAGTGCCTTCGGCGACCATGACCCGCCACACCGACTTTACATTAAACTGTTTTCGTTGACTCAAGGAGAGGAGCATACCGACTTGTTCATCGCTAAGGTACGTGCGCTGTTGGCCAAGTTCCCAAAAGACGACCTATCGGAAAAGGTACAACTGGATATGGCGCTATTATCACCGGTATCAATAATATGCTCGGCATACGGAGTCGCGACTCCCCCTGGCTCAAAGATATCCTCATATTCTACGAGGAGGTTGGCAAGAACTTGACGTTGTTCGGAAGTAAGCGAAGTCGCCTCCTCGTCCCGGAGAACCTCTAAAGCGGCACACGAAGATATAGGTGACGAAACCTTTTCAAACTGTATTTCGAATTTTTGCTTACCATTTTCCGCAAAGTGCCAAATACTTTCACCGAAATTAAACACAAGGTTAAATAAGGTAAGGAAATTAATACCTAACAAACTTTCATTGTTATTAGTTTCAGGAAAAATCAAAAACTTTACTACTCTAGTTTTATGGTGTAGTGTCACCTGTACCTCCGCGGTAAGTACATTCATCTCCCTACTAACACCATCCGCCAACCTAACATTTTGCGTTGACGGCACTAACGGGTGTCCTAACCTGAGTAGGAGAGCGTAGAGCGTGTGACCGGCAATACAGCTAGTAGCTGCAGAATCAACGAGCGCAGTACCACAATTTCCCAGAATGTTTATATTTAACACGGGGCGTCGAAAAGGTAAATTACAACTATAACCATCATCTAAACTAGATACACAAGTATTAGTACACGAATAACTTTTATCAACATTAAAGTAACATAAATCTCCTACGGCACATGTAGGGTTAACTTGAACGGTCAAAGTAGTGTTATTAAAATGCGAAACATTTTCATCGTCATCAACACAATTAAATAAATCACCCCCGGCACGCGCAGGGTTAACTTTCAACGATAAACAAGACTTATCATAAAAATCACAATCATTTACAGCATGATCAATACAGTAACTTAAATCACCCACGGCACGCGCAGGGTTACCTTGTACAAACATTCGCGTTGGCGGGTTAACTCGCTGCGATGCGGGGACGGCAGCGGCGCCCGAGCGAGCCGATGGCCACCGATCTGCGGTAGCGCTGGCGGCGCGGGGGAAAATTCCCAAAAAAGGTCAAGTTCCCCTCCCCAAAAATTCGGCCTAAAAAGTATGTAGTGAGATCAATAATCCGTTTTTTTGTCTGATTTTAATGTTGTAAGTAATTCTTTCCTTTAATTTTATTTTTGTGTACCTAGTTTCTTTTTTTTATGTTGACATGTGTGAATTTTTTTTTAATGGATTATGGTTATCTGAAATGAATAAATGAAATTGAGTAATAGGTCAAGCATTTCAGAACTTCAGAATACTTAGTCCATGCCTCTAACTCAAACCTCAAAAGACTTGTCTTTTAAAAATACCACTGAACAGAGAGCTTGTATCTTTCATCATTTTTATACGGTCAGGAAGGCTTGGCCTATTATTGATCTCACTACTTTTATAGGCCGATTTTTTGGGGAAAAAACTTGCGCATTTTTCACATTTTTGTTTTTGGAGGATATAAACTACCAATTGGCGCGATTATCACTATCACAACATATTATAAAACGATTTACTCGACTAAGTCTGTCTGTGTATTCGCGATAAACTCAAAAACTAATGCACCTATTTTCATGCTGTTTTCACCAACGGACAGAGTGTTTGTCGGCTAAGGTTTTAGTAATTTGTCAAGCGGGTGAAGCCGCGGACTTCAGCTAGTCTAATATGTATAATAATGTAAAAATCTCCTGTCACGGTGTTTGCTATCGAACTCCTCCGAAACGGCTTGACCAATTTCTATTGATTTTTTTTTGTAGGTACTCAGTGGGTCTGAGAATAGGTCGTAGGTTTTCATCATCATTTTTTTTTAAAGTAATGTTTTCCCGGTCAGCTAGTTTTTTATATAATTCACGCAGCCCAGCACAAGCACTGGGAACAACACTACTACTGACCGGGTCCAGTTCGGGCACAGCGACCTCGCACCAGGCATACGCGCTGGAGCTGCGGTAGAGCGCGCACGGCAGACCGAGCCGGTCCGCCAGCACTTTGTACAGCAGCGCTCGCTCCAGCGCGCCCCCGCACTTCACGTAGCCCAGCCCCAGCAGTGGGGACGCCAGCTCTGTCTGGAAGCAGGACGTTAGCTCGTTAGAACTGGCTAATGCTGTATAGGTAGATAATTGAAATAAAATTCTGCTACATCTAAACTACTACTACATTATCCCTGGGTAACATAATATGCTATATTTATTACAAGAAAAAATGAGGGATCCTTAAGAAAATAACGCGGACAAAGTCGCGGGCGAAGTGCTAGTATTACCTATTTAAACTAAACATAAGGTTACATTTCTAGAAGCATGAAAGCATAATATAGGTACCTACCACTTCCTTCATATTCTGTCTCTAATGCTATACAACCGAGTGACCTTAACATCATCGGGTCTACGAGTAAAAAGGCGACTTTAGTAGAATCAGCCTACTATTTAACTACCCGAATTTGACAGATTGTTGTATGATAAATATTATGATCTTATACTATGACTATGATTCTACAAAAGTGGCCTTTTTAGATCAGCGAGATGCAAGTCGAAGCTAAAGGCTCGGAGCAGTCTCTCTCCTGCGACACCCCACTCACATGTTCTGCAACGAAATCTCTGCCAAAAGCTGTGCTCGCTCCTTCAGTGATGTTGTTACCTCTTCACATTTTTGTCGCGATATCTAGATGACGAAGTGACCTTACCATCAGATCAGCGAGATGCAAGTCAACGCTAGGCCAACAGTTGTGCTCGCTCCTTCAGTGATTTTGTTACCTCTTCACATATGTCGCGGTATCTAGACACAACGGAGTGACCTTACCATCAGATCAGCGAGATACAAGTCAACGCTAGGCATGGAGCAGTCTCTCTCCTGCGACATCCCACTCATATGTTCTGCAACGAACTCTGCCAACAGCTGTGCTCGCTCCTTCAGTGATGTTGTTACCGCTTCACATTTGTCGCAGTATCTAGACACAACGGAGTGACCTTACCATCAGATCAGCGAGATACAAGTCAACGCTAGGCATGGAGCAGTCTCTCTCCTGCGACACCCCACTCATATGTTCTGCAACGAACTCTGCCAACAGCTGTGCTGGCTCCTTCAGTGATGTTGTTACCTCTTCACATTTTTCGCGGTATCTAGATGACGAAGTGACCTTACCATCAGATCAGCGAGATGCAAGTCAACGCTAGGCCAACAGTTGTGCTCGCTCCTTCAGTGATGTTGTTACTTCTTCACATTTGTCGCGGTATCTAGACACAACGGAGTGAACTTACCATCAGATCAGCGAGATGCAAGTCTACGCTAGGCCAACAGTTGTGCTCGCTCCTTCAGTGATGTTGTTACCTCTTTACATTTGTCGCGGTATCTAGACACAACGGAGTGACCTTACCATCAGATCAGCGAGATGCAAGTCAACGTTAGGCATGGAGCAGTCTCTCTCCTGCGACACCCCACTCATATGTTCTGCAACGAACTCTGCCAACAGCTGTGCTGGCTCCTTCATTGATGTTGTTACCTCTTCACATTTTTCGCGGTATCTAGATGACGAAGTGACCTTACCATCAGATCAGCGAGATGCAAGTCAACGCTAGGCCAACAGTTGTGCTCGCTCCTTCAGTGATGTTGTTACCTCTTCACATTTGTCGCGGTATCTAGACACAACGGAGTGACCTTACCATCAGATCAGCGAGATGCAAGTCTACGCTAGGCCAACAGTTGTGCTCGCTCCTTCAGTGATGTTGTTACCTCTTCACATTTTTCGCGGTATCTAGATGACGAAGTGACCTTACCATCAGATTAGCGAGATGCAAGTCAACACTAGACTATGGAGCAGTCTCTCCTGCGACACCCCACTCATATGTTCTGCAACGAACTCTGCCAACAGTTGTGCTCGCTCCTTCAGTGATGTTGTTACCTCTTCACATTTGTCGCGGTATTTACATGACGGAGCGACCTTACCATCAGATTAGCGATATACAAGTCAACGCTAGGCATGGAGCAGTCTCTCTCCTGCGACAGTCCACTCATATGTTCTGCAACGAACTCTGCCAACAGCTGTGCTCGCTCCTTCAGTGATGTTTTTACCGCTTCACATTTGTCGCGGTATCTAGACACAACGGAGCGACCTTACCATCAGATCAGCGAGATACAAGTCAACGCTAGGCATGGAGCAGTCTCTCTCCTGCGACAGTCCACTCATCTGTTCTGCCACGAATTCTGCCAACAGCTGTGCTCGCTCCTTCAGCGATGTTGATACTTCTTGACATTTGTCGCGGTATCTAGACCATGCAAAAAACATTAAGGCTCATATTTTAAGAGTCCTATTACATTTTTTACGGAAATTCATGATTTTTGACGCTGTAATTTTCAGCAGCAGTAAGATCCCGAATAACGATAGGGCCAGTCTCTTTCTTGTAAGTTAGAGTTTCACATTTTCATTTTTCTTTTCGTGTAATTTACTATAAATATTTTACGAACTCAGTTTGCAAGAAAATATGTCGGCGATGGAACTTTGACGGTCAAATTCACATTGTTACAATCAATTCTTTTAAAAGCTGAAATTACTAAAAGGTAAGTTGAATGTTTTACTTGTTTATTGGAGTTCTAGAATTTCTTTAAATTCCTTGAGTTTTCACGGAAAAAAACGTAAAGAAAACTTAATTTAAGCCAGAAATGTCTTGATTCAGCGTCCATTATATTCCAAATAAAAACAATTTTATCAAATAAATTAATATGATATAAAATTTCAATCTACAATGAATACGTTTCATTAGTTTTCGTTTGTCAATATAATAAAATAAATTACAATAAATAAAATTAAAGTACTATATATTCTGCGTCAGTTCAGCACGTGCGCTCCATAATCTCGCGCGAGCGCCCAAATTAACTATAATCCTATTCAGACTAGTAAGTATCAAAATTGTTTCGCGGACTATAGATGTACTCCCAACGCAGACCAACGTAACTTCGTCTATTGCAAACGAGCATTTACGATTCGTAATAGGACTCGTTAAGTTTTTTTCTTTCGCATAGCAGTTACAAACTGCCAAAAACACCGACTGCCGCAGAGATTTTTCATTTTGATTTGAAGGCTTCTTAAGTAGGTAGGTACCTGCGAGAATTAGCTTTCAGATAGGCATCATCACAATGTAGGTAAGTAAAACGACGTCCGCTGCTGGTCAATAAAATAATTAGATCTGCAGCCAGTCCTGTCGAGTTACTTACTTGCGTTCTCAGGATTTCCGTGACTTTCCGTTTTGGTCAATGGAAAAACTCAAATTATACCAAAACTTATGTCTACATTTCAATTACTTACACTGTTGTTTTTTCAATTTTGTAGAGATGAAAATTTATCCTGTGTTTTTTTAAGAATTAGGATACTTACAAAAGATACAATTATTCTTACCTTACATCATAATGAGCGTCTTCTATCTCGAAATAATGCAAAGACTTGGATCTACAAACAGAAAGTTATAATGCTGAAACCGTATGATATTCCAAGGTAAGGCAATCAAATTTTTTTTTGCGATGGGTTAAATTTGGTCTTGACTCTATAAGTCTTCACAAATTCAATGATGGAGCGAGCTTACCTACCCAGAAAAAGCCTGTTCACAGCAACTTTGGAGACATTAGGGTTCTATTCTTAAACATCTTAATTTAAGTAGGTAGGTACCTACCTACTGAAAATAGGGCCAATAGTAACTTAGGTATAAGTATGTAGGTAGTATAGGTACGTACTTGTGTGTAGTAATACGTGCAAGATTAAACTAATTATTATTAAAACAAAAAACCCGACTGTTTAAAATTAATGAACTAAAAAGGAAAAAACAAGGTTAAATTGCAAGTTACTTCACATTACACGCAGTCGGAGGCAATGGTAGTTTGTATCTATGGTCAACAAAACATTGCCTCTTGCCTCCGACTGCGTGTAATGAAAAGTACCTAGATAATTTTAAGCAGTCGGGTTTATTATATTAATTAATTATTTTATTTCCATCTTTTTAGTTAGTAACAAATATGAATATTAGTGAACCCCAATTAAAAAACTTTTAATCGCTTTATATCCCAAAATATTATTTCAACTGAAAAATGGTTAAAGAAATCTCACAATGATTTCAAAATAGCTACTCAACGTCTCAACGATACCCCACATGACACACATAGTTTGTTGACTTTCATTTTAACAATATGGCGTCCAGTAGTCGCCATATTGGATTTTCACTAACGTCATGTCTTTAGTGATACTCGCCGGACTAAGAGGAATTGATTGACGTGTGAATCATAAAAATCGATCCAGGAACTTAAAAGGATCATACATACATAAATAGGCTGATAAACACATTATCTACCACTCCTTTGCGTTCCGCTGTCGGGTAAAAAGTCGTTAAATGTCCATAGTACTTTAAAAAAAAACCAGCCAAGTGCGCAAAGGGTTACCTACATAAAGAATTATTTTCTGCAATTTCATAAAATCTTAGACTTTAATTAATTTAGTTATTTAATTCGAGCTTACTATTTCTGTGGTTCATTATGCTTTTTTTAAAGATGGAAAATCATTGAAAGACTCCTTCCCTTCTGGGCGGGATGGAAGGGAGTGTCAGATTCTTATTGACTAAAATCCAGCCGTGTTCCTCCTAATACCCTTTGCGTTCCAGGGCCGCGGTGACCCTATGAACAAATTCCGTAACCAAGCTTGTCCCACTATTTCCGGATGATAAAAATAAAATGTAATGACTAACGGGTCTCCGAACCACATCTTCATCTTGAGCAGATAATCCCTGAGATCATGGTCATCCGGCACAGGCGGAAAAGGCAGTCGTCCGGACGGAGTCGCGGTCAGTGTAAGTAGTGAAGAGCGCGCTACAAGGAAACATAAGTCTAGAAGTAGAACGTAGCCAGAAAGTTACAAAACTTTTTGGGATAAGGCTTTACTCATGGGCTCGGGGAGGGGGGTTCATCGGCGTGGGCTTACACTTCCCTGGCTTTCAATGAAAGTTGAAATTAAAAAAAAACAAGTGCGAGTCGGACTCGCGCACCGAGGGTTCCGTACAAACCTGTAGGTATATTTTATAAGCAAAAGTTACGGTTTACGCAAAGACTATTAAACCACTTGACTGCGCATACATTGCCCCGACGCACGAAAACTATTAGTGTTTTTGCTCAGATGTTAGGCAGCAGGCACTAGTAACCATTTTAGTTGTGACCAATTGTTAGACCTGTGGGCATGCTAAGTTTTAACAAATCGTTTTAATTTTTATGCAATTTATAACGCATAAAAATGCCTTCATACCCGGTGAATTTGTGTGGGAAACATTCCTAGACCTTTTGTTACAAAAATGATGGCATAACTTTTCATCGGAGAATAAAGACTACGCAAAATATTTTTGATTTGAATCAGATGATGAGCCACTGCAGGGGTCTATATAAAATGGTGGTTAGGTGAACGAGCACACTGTGAGAAGCGCGCGTTGATGTCTTTTGGAAAAGTCTCTTTCTTTCATTAGGAAATACTTATATTTTTATCCCTTTCTTCCCCTTTGTATTTTTTTCGTAAAAATCTGTGCTGTTACGTTTAATGATTGAAGTCGATTTATCGATGATCATAAAATTACAACTAATACAATTTTTAATCAATTCACATACTTACATTAAACACGTAACTACTTTTAAACGACTTTAAAAATAGGAGGAGGGTCTCTGATTAAATGAGATTTTTCATCTGTGTGTTTGACATACATGTTTTCATTTTAGATTTTCGAAGATTTCAGAATTAAAATAAAAGCGGAAAGATAAGGTTAATAGGGAAACTTTGTTTAAACAAGATATAGCGCTGTTTGTTTGGATTGAGTATTTTTATAATGTTAAAATCCATTTTATCGATATCGACTATTTTCCTTTAATCAAGTAGTGCCACCACTAACCATAGGCTACCTATGCAACTTGACCTTGAACGGACCAATTGCAGCCGCGCGTTGTTCCTCGTCCCCCGGCCCGCTGTAGTGAGCCGCGTACTTAGAAGAAATCGGCCTATACGCTCTCTAGTGGTTATATACTCTATGGGTTTACGATTTATGACGTATTAAATAAAACATTTTCGGTGGAAGTTTATATGGTACATCATATATTTTTTTTAATTATCATTCATTTATTTTAGAAGTTAAGGGGAGCGGGGGACACATTTTACACACACTGAATTGTTTGCGCGAGCGAACAATTCAGTTTAGAAAAAAACGATGTTAGAAACCTCGATATCATTTTTGAAGACCTATACATAGATACCCCACACGTATGGGTTTGATGAAAAAAAAATGTTTAGTTTAAGTTCTAAGTATGGAAACCCCCAAAATTTATTGTTTTATTTTCTATTTTTGTGTGAAAATCTTAACGCGGTTCACAGAATACATCTGCTTACCAAGTTTCAGCAGCATATTTCTTATAGTTTCGGAAAAAAGTGGCTGTGACATACGGACGGACAGACAGACATGACGAATCTATAAGGGTTCCGTTTTTTGCCAATTGGCTTCGGAACCCTAAAAATTGACAAGCGGAATGTACTTCGAGCTCCCTATGGCTCGGCCTTGCACGCATCTTCTTTGGTTCTTCTTTGTGAGTGGGCAAAAGAAAACCTATTAATATCAATCTTGCTTAGGGATTTCGCGTTGTTCGACTGCCAGTGTTTGCCAAATCATCAAAACCTGTTGTAAAAATACTCACTAATAGAACTTGGGTCTCCGGAGCCGCGATTTGAGGATGGTTGCTGGAACATACAGAGGAACACGGGGCTGTAGGGCCGGCCCGTGTTCACCATCAGCGTCTGCATGCTGGGGAACTGGTCTCCGAGGGACTTGAGGCAGTAGAAACCCTCCTAGAAAATATACACGATTTAGGTAGGGACGTTCTGCCAGTTTAGGCAAAAACTTATAATTGAAGCTTGGCTTTGATAAAACTAAAATTATTTTTTTCATGAAAGCAAAAATAGACTTTATAGTTTTGAGAAGAGCTATTGATTTCGAGATCGATGACACCTAGAAATACATGTCACATGTTTGTCAGCATTTCTCATGAGCAGAATGCCGGAACAGAACTGTAAATGCTAAGACACCATTTCTGTAGCGGGCATTGCTAAAATGGTATACAAGAGTTTATCCTGTTGAGTTTAGAGGCGCAAAATGCATAAAGTTTTTCATAGAAATAACTTGGTCAAGAAAAGCTACAAGATCACTGTCCGCACGGCAGAAATAATAGTTAAACAATCAACGCAAACCACATGCGTCTCATGGGACAGTGAACCTGTTAACAAAATTTCTATCGTTTTACAATGGCATGCAGAAAAAAGTCAAGTTATAGCACCATTTGGACTTTTGTTCTAACAATAAAGGCTTGCTTACCTGAGTAAAATCATTGATGTCGAGCCTCCCAGTGTACGCCAGCTTAGCAGACGGGTGGTGTCGGAAGATGGCCTCCAACGCCGGTTCCCACGCGCCAACCACGTATCTAGCTTGCCTGTTCCCTACCATACTGTAAAACAAATTTAAGCGACTTAGGGCTGATTTTTTAACAGTCCAATAACTCTTACCCGAGGAATAAAAATGGCCGTTTGACAGATTTTGTATGGAAAATATGTCAATATGACCAATCAATCAATCATTTATTTGTAAAACATAGGTAAAGTTACAGACGGTATGGAGTTAAAATATGTGCACTATGTTTTGCCAGTAGATGGCGTACAAAATGAACAAAAAAAAACCAAATAAAATCAATCTGGCATGTCAATAAATAACATTTACAAATATTAATAATAATTTCAGGTGTACAGCAGATAAAAATAAAGTGGCATGTCAATAGATTTACTAGAATAAAAAATAATAGTAATTGAATTTAAAAATATGTCAGATTTACAATGTCAGATAGATAAATTTCAAATTTAATCAATAAATGAAATTATGGGAGCTTAATTAGCAAGCCAGAATCGTCATACCTCTGTTCATCAGTAATAAACTCAGTTATGGAGTAGTAGCATGTATCTATTAGAAATGCAAACAAAGACCTTTTAAAGGATCCCAGACAATCTTTATTTCTAATCGCTGCTGGTATACTATTATATATTTTGACGTATTTATTCTTCGAATAAAAGTTATCTGACTATTGAAAAATCGGGCCTTAATATGATAACGTGTTCGAAAGCCCTCATTATTCTAGACTTAGGCTGCGTTTCCACCAGCGGGTTAAAAAGGCCACTTTAGCGCATCAAGCTACCCGAAACTGACAAATTTTCCCAATCAAACTTGAACCTAATGGCTTAGCGATAAAGATGAAAGTGAAATTTGATAAATCGTTGTATGATTTATATTACGGTTCCAATATGTTTCCTTCTACTAAACTGGCCCTTTTTAGACCCGCAGAGCGCAGATATGTAGGTACGTGGATGGAACGTGGAGGAGCTCGTGGCTAAATTACAATAGCCACACAGGTCGATCTTCAAGGTTAAGCAACGCTTGCCGAGGTTGGCCTGTGGCCATCTTAACATACCGAGTTTCCTCCGTGCCTCGGAAAGCACGTTAAGCTGTTGGTCTCGGCTGTTATTTGAAGATATTTGGCAGTCGTTACGGATAGTCAGAAGCCAGATAATCTGGTTCAAGGTTGATTAAAAAATTTGACAGTTTCGGATAGCTTCATGTGCTGGCGACTGTACGCAGTCTTCCTATCGCAACTGGAAAGGGATAGTGCCATTCGTCCTATATAGCTCCGTCTCTCTCACAGCGAAATCATAATCGTGTTGGCCCATTACATTAGGAAGGTTGGGCCTTGGGGAAGAACTCTGCTGTCATAAGAAGGCTGATCTTAATAGTTTTTTTCTTTTAAATAAACATTGCCCCACACTAGGCATTTCTCCTGTATAGTGGGTGCGTTTACAAACACACGAAGTCACATACACGAACAGCCAGACCCGGAACAACTATCTGCAGGCCATACAAATATTTGTTCCGTGCGGGAATCGAACCCACGACACGCGACGCAGCAGCCGATCACTCAACCACTGCGCCAACCGTGCCGTCAAATGTGCTTCAAGAGTCATAGGTATACTAACTAGTGTATTACTCCAAGATCCAGATAAACGTCAGCTCCCTCATTGCTGACGCTGGCAGCGATCAGCGTACACAGTGCAGTGCGAAGACCGATGTGCTCGATGTACAAGTTGCTAGCCACCACCTGGCAAACATAGTTTGATTAAATATCAGCTTTGGCCAAGCAATGCATTTAACAAGTAGCTAAAGCGAAGGAATAAAAATGATAAGCATCTTAATTATCTGTTAGCGTGTCGGAATTTGTTTGTAAGAATCATCGCGGCCCTGGGGCCCGAGTCTGCTATTACAATAGTGTCAGAATGGTCGATCACTGATTTCAAAATGGTTGATTTTGACAAGTTTGGTAATCTACTAACATAATGGCGTCATTATGACATTTCAATGATCAATCACTGACACGCCACTGAAAGAAAGCCATATGAATGGTAATCTCGTACATAATGATAGATTTAGTATTTTCGAACTTCTCACTACTTCAGATTGCTTATAACACTAATAAATAATATGTAAAACTAAATATAAATAAAATCTGGCATGAATAAATGCTCGGTTTTATAATAATAGCAATACGGGATTCCTAACGCAATTCTATTAAGAGACCATTGACGTTCCAGTGACCGGCCACTGACGTGCCAGTGACCGTGCGATTATGAATTTAGCAGATTACTAACTTTTAGCAAAATGACAATGGCATGACAATGGTATCGTGTCGGAATAACAAATATATAAAAATAGCAGACTCGGGCCCCTGGAACGCAAACGGCATTAGGATGAATATGGTTGGTTTTTAGTCAGTAAGAGTCTGACACTCCCTTCCGCCCCGCCCAGAGCGGGAGGAGTCATTGATAATTTCTGATCTTAATGATCAGAAATTATCAATGACAAAAGGCAAGTATCTTAACAGGGAATATGCATTCATTTATTTTTTATTTGCTAAATGAAATACTTATTAGCTGTAGTAAACAATCATGCCATTATTTATCAAATACCTTCATCAGCGATGAAGATAAAGCTTCAAAGATTACAATTATAAAGAAAAGTCCGATATGAACTTTGACGTCAAAGTCAATGACCCCTATACAGCTGCCATGGAAAACAGCGATTTCGCGAGAGGGACCGATATATTTGTTTAAAAATAAATAGCTCGTTTGTTTTTCGAGCAATTTTGATTTTGTTTTTACTGTTAGCATTATATTTTTGTATATTTTTAGAGAGTCGGGTCGGAAGGGTTTTGTTTTTTTTTATGTATTTTTTTGTTTATTTTTATTTATATACTTAAATATTTTATTTACTGTTAGTATTATATTTTTAGATTCACTGTATAGATGATAAATATTTTTTTCATGCATATATTCCCTATTCTACCGAAACGTACCATTAATTGTCAACATCAAATCAAATGAAATGTGTGAACATTCCCTTATCTCCCTAATCTATCTATTCCAACGGGACCCTATTACTAAGACTCGTTCGTCTATTCGTCCGTCTGTTTGTCAGCGGGCTAACTCGAACTTAACTTAACCTAACATTGTGAAAAACAATACAGATGATACAACTACGGCCTTACTTATAGATTACTAGCTGTACCCCGCGGCTTCGCTCACGACAACTGGCTACCTACCTGTCTACCTACCTACCTACCCCGCTACTCTCTTACTCTTACTCACAGACAATTTGTATTTGACTAATGTCAATATTTATACGATACAAACGTCACTCAATTGTTTTGCCTTCCCGAAACCTCTCCACTAACACTTAAACTTTATGGAATGGTTTTAAAGTTCAAATTGACTTTAAAGTATTATTATGAATCTTTTGTATGGGAGTATAAAAAAGTGTTGTTTTTAGTCTTTTTCAGGCAATTTTTATATTTTTTCTCTACGTAAGAACCATCCTCGTACTTTAAGGAATATTCTAAAAAAAGGATTGGCCAAATTGGTCCAGGCGTTGTTGAGTTATACGCTTACCAACACATTTAGCGATTCATTTTTATATTATAGAAGATAGATAGGAAAATCTATAAAAAAACAGTCTATGGTTTTAAAGAAACATGTTCTTCCTCTTCTTCTTCTTATTGTGTGGGCAATAGGGTCAAACGACCCCACACCCCCTATCACCCTAGTGTCAGAGTTTCTAAACCACCTCAAGGGCCTCTGACATGGTTTATTTGGCGACCGCCTTTTGGCAGCCGCGACCATCGTCTTATACGTGCCTTCCGAAGCATGGAATCATCTTTTTATCAGATAATCAGGTGAATCAAGCCAAACTAGCCAAACTGGAAAACAACTTTAAAAAGTACGCTTTCCCGTGGGAATCGAACCCACGACCACCGGGTCGCCTATTAACCACTCGACCACGGAGGCAGTTAAAAAAATATTATTCGTTCGGAACCCTTGACCGTTTATTTTATTTTGAAATTTAATTTATACCTGGAACTTGAATAGCGTAGTAACGCGAAGGTGTGAATTTGCCCTTAATCCCAAACCTTCTTTTGATTGTTCAGATACAACCATATGGCTATAGATGTATACTCACAGTGGCGTAGCGTGCCTTGGCGGAGCCCCGTAAAAACATTTGTGTTTTTAAGAAGTGTAAAGATTTTTTTTATATCTCCTTCCTTTTCTGTTTACTTTTTCTTTTCGTAGCTCCGCTGGGATAATTTCTATTTCTTTCACTCATTGTTTTTACAAATCGCTACTAACACTACTAAACCAG